>CM021732.1:45751206-45878025 GCA_011075105.1 Heteronetta atricapilla | reverse complement strand
AAAAAAAAAAAAAAAAAAAAAACAAAACAACAACAAAAAAAAAAACTAGTAATTTGGAAATGAGAAAAATGACTCTGATCAAGCTGCAATTAGCTCCCCTCTTTTCAGATACGCAAGCCCAAGTCCTAACATGGGGAGGCAAGGTCAGGATTTCTGAGCCAACAAAGCCATCCACATTGCTCTGGTGGCTTTAAGCACATTTACAACCAATTTTCATGCCCTCTGTTTTGCCATCTGTCCTCTAGGAACTCAGAATATTTCCCAACAACATCTCACTACTAGGAGGGTTTGCTGGAGCCAAGTGGTGGCTGAATACCCAGAGCATGAGGCTGCACTAACTTCTGACCCTGGTCAGCCCAGTAACACTGCTCTACCAAGGTGGCAATGTTATCTGGAACTTCTGGTCACCAGTGCATTATGAGGAAAGATACAAACTACTTGAACATGCAGGATCAATACTGGCAACCCAACTCTTAAGGCACCTGAATAACCCAAGTGCCCACATCTTACAACTTCACGGAGCTGAAAGGGAACAGCTGGTCTTCACAGGTACTGCCTGCGCTGTGCAGGCAGCATGTCAGGAAACGCTTACCTCGTCCATTTCTCTGGCACCCCATCTGACACTGCAAAACGCAGCTTTCCATGCCCATCACCAACGTATGTGTATCAACTAGCAGAATAAATTTAATCTCTCCAGCTACTATTCCAGCCTATTTTACTGAATACAACACCAGCTACACACAGATCTCAAATTTAATAGAGGAAGTCTTGTTCATAAAGAGTAATTTTAGGGCTCTCTTCCTGTATTAAGCTGAGCCCACTCAACTCCCACTAGAGCCACGTAGAGTTGAAGGAGCTCCCTAAAAACCAAAACATCCAAGTGAAAGATCATTATTCCAAATGTTCAGAGTAAAACAGAAATCTATTCATTCACAGAGGCTGATTTAATGAAATACTCTCAAATTACAACTTTTCCTGGTACTCTGGAGAAGCTCACCCCATTCAGATTTTTACCCATTTTACAAGGGAAAAAAAATGGGGGGGGGGGGAGGGAATTCTATTCTCTGTCACTTTTACATGAGCATTGCATATCATCTCCAAGCTTGACAGTCCGATGGCAAGCAAAATCAGCAAGAATGTTAATAATTCACAACTGCTGATGGCAACCAGCCTTGCAAATTTGAAGGGAAAAGTCAAAAATAAGACAAGAGGTTCAACTGCGTCGTTTAAAGGTCTTACCCAGACAGGGTAAGACGTATTAAAAATTATCTTGCTGATGCACAAACACAGAAGAAAAGAACTGGCTGTCAGTTTGTTTCAATGCCACGTGGTTAAGAGACCAGACTCAGGGGAATTATTCCAGCTCATGGAAAATATTCATCTTCTAAAAACGCATATATATAATTTCAATACAATGAATACGTAAGTAGCCAAGACAGAAGAAGTCTTTACCAGGTATGTGCAGCAGGTGATCTATCTGACATCCTCTAGGTTACTTTTACGTTGGCTGTGGCTTCAGCCACAAGCTGTAACAAGAGCTCAGGATGCTCCATCCTGTAATTAAAGGCTTAATCTCCTCCTAGTCATCTGGGCAGTTGTAATGAAATACGCCAGTTACTCCCTACTCTTGTTTTGGAAAAATGCCTGGCAGATTACAACGGCAACAAAATTAAATTATCCATTCTGTACGTCCACTTCACAGCACAGTCATACTGCCCTTTACCAGACTCGCCTTAAAGGAAGAGATATTAAAACAAAAAACAAAACAAAACAAAAAAAAAGCTTTGTGTATTTTTCAATGAGTGCCAAGGTTTCGCTACCCTTCAGGAAAAAAGGAGAGGTCTTGCTCCTATGCCATCTAATTGCGATTCCACTGCCAGTTTCTTCTCCTCTCCCTTTCTCACTTCCTTCCAGCTCAGCATACTGCAGGTGTCAGTGAAAAGTCTGAGTCACATTTGGGTGGAAACAATGCTGAAGCAAAATAAATGAAACAGGTCAAAACTGACAAGTGAGTGAGCAGAAAGTAAACAGCAGCTGTCTGCTGGCTTCTGAAAACTGTTCAACAGCTCAGCTGAACTCAGAGGATTCACATCTTACACACAAACACACACACTTCTACTGGTCTAGACTGAAAAATTTTCAGTCACATCCTGCTGAGACAGCTCTGACTGCAAAACAACAATCCTGCAAATTTGGTCATTTAAAAATTACCCGAAGTTATGCCTCTGTACATCTCCACTCCGCTAGAGCTCCTGATAAGCCTTCCTTCTGCAATTCGAGTGCCAGCACAAGGCCAAGAGTACCTGAAGTCATGGTCAATACCTGAATGTTAGGACTGCTGAAATGAAACATCCCAAGAATGCTTCAGGATTTTTACACATACCGGAACACAAGTGCTTTGGCAGCACTGAAGATCTCTGAACAGAAGTGGGAGAAGAAAATCTTGGTGTTCTCAGTGTAGAGTACAGGGATCAGGCCAAAATTTGGGAAGTCCTGAGAACCCATGCTGCACAAACACAACCTAATTGTATCTGGCTTTCTTACAAGGACTCCAACAACGGAAATAGTGAATTATACCCTGGCTGGTTCTAAGAAAAGCTGAAAGGCAATCAATTGAACACCATCTAATAAAGAAACTGAAATAAAGTGGAATGGCTAAACATAAATACAGTAAAAAGCTAAGTACTAGTGGTATTGCTTACATCTATTTATGGAGCACGTAATGAACTCAATGACCATTTCATTCTTACATTCTTCACGAAGGACTAAATGATATTCTCAATTAGCTTGACAAAAGTATGAAAAAAAAATGTTGGATTTATAGAACTTCGGAAACCACACTCATCCAGAAAATCGTAGTGATAGCACATGCATTTACGCAATGAAAGCGGGCTCATGCAAAACCCTCCTCCAAGTTCTCCAGGGAATGGGGGCAGACACATGGCGTTTGTACTCTGCTCCAGAATGGCTGCTGGGTCACAGCCTGTCCTCGATGTCCCTACAAGGTGCCGGAGGGGAGGGAAGAGAATAAGAAATGGAGGTGTTTGTATTTAAGCAAAGAACTGCTCACACACAGAAGGGGTACAGCTTTTAGCAGGGCACATCTGGCACCAGTGCTGTTACTAGCAAAGAACCAGAGATGTAGCCTTCATCCATATACACCAAGAATTTCAGTATGGGTCAGATAAGACCTGCTAACAACCTGCTAACAAATAACCATTCTGATTTACATCCTAAATCTGTCTTTTCCCATTTCCACAAGGCAACTTTAGGTAGCACAGCACTTGCAGCGTTGAATCCCGGAGCGTGATTTTAACCAGCAAAGCACGAATCTCATGTTTACATTTACATATTTGTAGATGCTTTTATGCAATGAGGGTGCCCAGCTTGGATGACTCATTTCTTATACAAGCACAAAAACGTCAATACTCATGGGAGCACTAAGGAGACAACAGTCAATAAGCAGACAACTTGCAAGATACAGAGACCAAATGAATGACATAATACGAATGAGAATTGCCCTTCCTTTTGTTTCTTTTTATTCCACTCCTGCTCAGCCTCCAACAAAATGATTTTTATGATGTTATTAAAAATCACAGGTTCTTATAGGAAATGGGCTCAGAATGTCTCAAGACAGCTATTCTGGCTCCTGTAGCCAAGACCAAATTAGCCTGTTGCAAAACGGTTGCTTCTATAACCAATAAAAGTGACAGTGGGGTTGATGCAACAAACAGCAGTTCTGGAAAATCTCCCAAGCAATTCATGTTTAATTTAAGAATTTGGACAGCGAGTTTGACATTTGATTAAATCTGAATTTCCAAATTAAACAATATAAAGAACATTAAATTAATAACAGTACTATGTCTTGCTGGTGACATAACAACTCCCAGTGCCTCCCCAGGTGCTGTTAGGCACCAGCAGTTGATCAGAAGTACTGATAAAGCTCAGAGTCAACTCTCCCCAGACTGATTAAATGCAGGTGCTTTTTGTATCTTGTTTTCCGATTCTGCACAAACCTGGTGTGCAGCACAGCTGAGACCCATTTCACTACTGTTTTGCAGCTCAGGCTCTTTCTAAATTAGCTCACTGATCACTCCAGAAGCAAAGGTGTTCACCTTCAGTTTTTGCTTCCTGACACACTACCCCAGCTGAATTGCTGAATTATGCATTTATCTCATGAGCAACTATTTGAAAATGTATGCAAGTGCTCACCAGTGCTCCTACAAGAGCAATGTCTAGCAGCAGATGTCCAGCATCTCGGATGATGTGGTGCTCAAGCCAGAGCTGGGGAAGCCAACAGACAGGTGCTCCTTCTCCTTTGTGCTGCCAAGTCTGCCCCATTACTACGACGAGGCTGAAGGCCATCAGTGCAACAGTCAAAACTTAATGTCCAAATGTGTCTCTGTTCTAAATACCTCTCACCAGCTGGTTACCACTTATCTTCCTGATGGTGTCTGGGCACATTCCCTCCAAAAGGCAATGAGCCTCTTCTGATGCAGTGTGAAAGGCCAGCTCTGCTTCTTCTTCAATGTATGGGCACACGATCCACCTACAAAGCTTCACAAAGTGCTGAAAAGAGTTGCTCGGCAAATAAGTTTTTCATGCTGGGCTGGGAAAAGCCCTGCCATGAGCAAGGCTGGCATTATGCTTCAGTCATCAGGAAACCTTTCTGGTGCAACAGAAGCAGCATTACTGTCATCTTCATCTGTCCCCTGCAGTTGCCAAAACACATCAGACCAAATTCTTCACTGCTGTGAACAGGTTCAGTGGGGAATGCAAACCAAGGTCGGGCTTTTCACAGTCCTACCACTGCTTCTGCAAATGTGCTTTCTGACTTGTACCCAAAGGATGGTGCAAGTCAGGAATGGGTAAGCCATATCAGAAAAGCAGCTTCTTCAAAAACATAAAGGGATTTTTTCTTAAGAGTACTACATTTTTTAACTGTAGTCCCCATTTCTGTGCAGAAAAATACCTGGATGTGTGATTAATTTAAAAATCAGCATTTGGGCTTCTTGCCTATCTCAGGGACTTTCCTGAAAACATTCAGTTCTGAATGTGGGAATAGCAACTGCCAGCATAGGAATGCATAGAAGTGATCTGAGAGGGTAAGCACTGTACCTGTGTCACATACAAAACTTCCATCACTAGGCACTCAAACACTTGACCGCATTTGTTCCTAATTATCCAACCGCGGATTGAAGGTTTCTGCATGGCTGCTGACTTTGGCTTTGGGTTTGCATCCAGGTAACAGGTAAAATGTTGTCCTAAAATACCTGTGAACCTCTGGTGGCTAAACTTAAGTGCTACAAAGATATTCCAAGTGTGAGGAGGTGCACCGTGTCAAAATAGAAACAACTCTTGTTCTCATTTGCGTTGCTAAGATATCTGTAAATTATTAAGAGGGTGAAAAGAAAAACTACTTCATTTTTATGATCTTTGTTTACTTTTTGCAGGTTACCTACCCAACAGTGTTGTTTCTCAACTACCAGAGAAATGCTGCTTTGTTCCTACCCTACCAGAGGTACGCTTAAGCTTTCCTTAGAAAACACAAAGAAGGATGGTCTTTTCATCAGAGCAGCGTACTGGGACTCAACAAATCCAGGCTTGCTCCCAACTCTGAGGGCAGTTTTGTTTTTGACATTTGGCAAAATGTTTTATTTCCCACATTTCTGAAAACAGCGTTACTGTTCTGTTATTCCACGTGAATAGTGATACCCCATCTGAAAAAGACAGATAGCATTTCCTTTCTGCTACGCATTGTCTTGCCTGTTTACACTACAGTCTCGGCAGGACTGGGACATTGCCCCTCTATGGGTTTATGCAGCGCCTGTGATACAATGGGGCTGTGTGGTATCTCACAACCTCTAGATGCTACTTGAATAGTAATATTAGGTCAACAATTACCACTCAGAACTCTGAATTACTAGCGGAAGGTAGTCTGCAAAAGGTCCAAATTCAAGTCCTGCAGCCCTCATACTGACAAAACTCTTCCTGCTGTTAAGATACCAGTATTCAGCCATAAATGAGGGGGGCATTATTTTAGCAGCCTAGCCTGTAATGCCTTTTCAGTAACAAAGGTAAAGGCAGAGCCTAGTCCTGCAAAACATCCTTAAGAATAAGAGACCTAAACCCCACCTGAACAACAAATTCAAGTTTTTCATTATTCAAACCAGAGGACTCCATATGAAGGCAACTGCAAAAGAGAGACCTTAATTTTTCCTACATTAAGATTCAAATTGTTTGCAGCTAGACTATCACTGATTTCACCCCACTCTACAAGCTACCATGGCCTATGATTTAATTGGCCAATTACTTATTCTTGATGAGAAACTGGTGAGAATGCCATGCCTCATACATGAAGCAGTGGTTATGGTAAGGGATGAAGCGTGTACATCTGGAATGAGAGCATTATATCACTCATTTGCGAAGCTGATAGTTTTAATGGGTTTGGAATGATTTGGAATTGGCATTTAATTATTTGTCACAAGCTAATACAAAGCCCTATTAAACTTATGCAAGTTCTTTGTCCAGAATAAACAAATGATGATCCATATTCATACTTTCTCCAGGAAGAATAACACACATACAAATAACACACAAAACTAGTTATCTGTTTTACTTGGCTCATTCTTCACACAGTGGGGAAATTTACTTTTGCAAACATCCAACCACACCTCTCAGTTTTTTTCCCAATATTGCCAGAGAAATCAGATCTCCCTTAACTTCAAAGTCAAGCCAGGGTCAGGAGGCTGCCACTGGTGCACGCAATGAGCTCTCGTCCATGAACGTCCTCTGGGTGCCTAGCACTTGGGAATGAGTTTATTGATGGCTGAATAAAAAGCCCCAAGTCTGGCTGGTAAACACAGAAAATGGAGATTTTGCAAGGACGGACAGGACGTTTCAGTTTTGGTGCAGTTTTCTTTCACTCAGTCCTATACCATGAGAACAGAAAGAACACAGGAGCATGTGTCCATGCATGGGCAGACACATGCTTCACCATCCTCTTTTGAGCAATATATTCACTGAATGCGTTAGTACTCTTTGTGGTGAAATGCATCTTTTGCTCCATCCACTCCAAAACCCGTTTCTGTGCCCACTCAATTCAGCTCCTTACCAGGGACGACATTTCCGCCTTTTATATTGTACATTACACTGGCTGAGCATTTCAGGCTCCATTAGGAGTTCATTGCTCACACAGCTTCAGGGTAAATGACACAAGGCACTACCATGTGCAGAACCAGACAAGGCCTCTGCTTTTTGTGCTGTAGAAAGTGAGCAGGGGACAGTGGCATCCCCACTGCACAGCACAAGATTTACATCATCTTTTGTTCTTTTCTCTTTCCATTGCCTTCTGACGGTAATGGGTTATCTCATTTATGGTACCTGAACACGGAAGCATTGTTCTTTCTAATCCGGAGGGAAGGATCTGCAAGGACAAGCGGCTTTGCTGCTTTATCTCTTAAGGGACAAAAGGTCCCAATACTTTGGGACTGAGTGTTCACAGTAACCTCAGTTCCTGGGAAAGCAAAGAGGGAGAACAAGTTGGAGGGGCCCAGGAGAGACATCAGGTCCTCCAGACAGATCATTAAACAATGTCAAGCGAAATGAGGCCTTTAACCAGGCACCTTTGGCTTGTTCAGTGCGTGGAGAGAGAATGCCTGAGAACTTCACACATGCTAGGGTAGTAACACAGCTGGCCAGCTGCCTTGCTGGCTGCCAGCACACAATATTATTGACTGCCTAAGGCAAGTCCCCCGAGCCTCACAAAGAATGCTTCTGCAACGGTGTTTGAGGCTCCTCATCTTTGCTTAGGTAAATCACTCTGCACTGGCATCCAGGAAAGAGCAACTGAGCTACATGGGTTCAGATGAAATGGCTGTGGCTGGGTTTCTCCTTTGAATGAAACAGTCTGATTTAAAGTCCACTGCACCGAACGGAAGAGCTCAATAGGCCTTAGAGCAGGCTCTTAATCACAAAACGCATCTCGAGATGCACAAGAATAAACGCCAAGGGTTGTCCTTACAGGATTTCCATATTACCAAATCATTAAGGTGGAGTGGTGTCTAGGGAAGTGGCATTGGAAAATTGCATACTGCTAGTGCTTTTAAAAATTTGTGCAGCTACTGTGCAGGGTATGAATCTTATTACACTAGACAGTATTTCTGCATATAAATGAAAGTAGAAAGAAACCACTGAGAGGAATCAATAAGCTGAATGGAAGGGGTTTTTTTCCTTCTTAATCATGGTCCAATTGGGTGTTTTCTGAAAGTTATTCTTGTCTTTCTTTCTCTCTATTATCCTCAAGTGCCTGAAATGCTCTTTGATGGAAGACAGCTGCATCCTACTCGAGTTGACAAGCCCTAGAAAAATGCATCTGACAACCAAACCCTAGAAAGATGCATCTGTAATGGCTTCTTTCAGTGTAAAAGGAATCGATGCAGCAAGGTACGATCTCTTGCTGAGCTGCTGCTTTCTGACACTTCAATGGCTGCTCGCAATGTGACTCAGCCTGTAGGCATGCCAGAGAGGTCTCCAATCTTGTCAGGTCTCGTAAGCAAAGCAGGACTGGAACTGGTCAGTATTTGGATGGAAAACTACATTTTGCAGGTGATGTTGTAGGGAACTCAATAGATGGCAGTCTTAGCTCAAAGTCAGGACGTTGCTGACAAACCAGCGTGATATTGAGGTTTCAGTTTGCTGCTGGAAGTAGCATGTTTTAGAGGAGGTGCAAAAGTACAGCACGAGGATGAAAAAGCCCTAAGGTACTGTTCAGAAGATCAGGAGCAACTGTTAATTTTGCACTGAGACATGACATTCTGCCAGCCTGTAGACTTCCTCGTGCACTTTCAAAGGCAGGCTCTTATGAAACCATGTCATGCTCTTTAAAATCCTGTATCTCCCACTCCACAGATTGTTCAGTTTAGTTAAAAGTGATTTAATACCTGTGTATGAGACAGAATCTCACTGCACATGCCACTGTACAGTGCACTACATACAATGTCTGATGGGCAGATATTACATGACCAACACGGCAGCATGGATTTAACTTCTGGTTTTGAATAGTTCACACATTACACAGCTAAGAGGTGGTTAAACTGTGACTTTGACCATATAATCAGAGTGGGGAGAGGTAGATGAATTTCATTTACATCCCTTTAAGGTTTATCCTGTGCTTGGGGTTGTGAAGAAGTGTGTGCTCCTGAACAGGTAGGAAATATAAAACTTTGTCTTCTGCTGCTCATGTACAGTTTGGCTAGCTAAGCAGAGCTGAAGCAGTGTTAGCCATGAGCTGTCTGGAACAACAGCAACACTCCATGTCAGACCTTTAATGCAAGAAGCAAAGTGACATCAAGGATCATGCCTCTCCAATTGTCATATCTTCACTGGCTAAACACAGTGTATTAAATTAAGGGTTCAAGGGAACTGTCCTTGCGGGCAATACACCATTTCCAGTCAAAGGAACAGCAGCAGCTTTAGATTTTTAAGAGTGACCTCCCTAAATGAAGCTGTCATCAAGCCTAATGAGAAAAATGCAATGCTGAGTACCCCATGGGCAACAACAATCACTAGGGCAACAAAAATCCAAAGAGCGTGTCCTTTCCAGCCTGAAGCACACAGGTCTGTGAAGGGCAGTAAGCTCATCCTCGTCCCTAGGAGGAAGGTTGGCTTGGGAAGGCAGGCCCACTTCATTGGCCATATGACTTCTCTGTTCAATGACATTAAAACATTATTTGTTAATGCAGAGTCTGTTATGAAAGTCTGGCTGTTTTAAAGTAGAATTTGCCATACTTAGAAATAATCTACAGTGAAAGGTTAGTGACTTTTTCCCTTTTTAGTTGAGTATGAAAACACAGGGCATCTGGATTCACACTTACACTCTCCTTCCTTGGAGCGAGCGCAAATGACAAGAATTTCACGCTGATAAATATACCTAAATGGCCTGTCTATTCCTTTAAAATTAGTAGAAATACAGTGGCATGACTTCAGAGTAGCATACAAACTGCTCTACATTGTGCTTGTTTGTAAGTCTGCTAGCATTGCTTTCACCAGGCAGGGCTGAACCCAGTGATGTTTGGACCTGTGTGGTATGCCCCAGCACCATCCTGGCACGCTCTCGAGCAAAGCAGAAACCAAATTGCTCAGAGCTTGTACCACTGGTTGCATACTACTCACAGATTCAACCCTGTGAAGAAACAAGCAGGAGGACAAACACAATTTGATGCTTAGCTTTCACTCCCAGATCCTCTGGTTATTTTCAATAAGGCTGCTAGTAAATTAATCTTCTCTTTGACTGCTTGGGTATAGTGTTCTTCATTCTTTGGGCCTCTTGTTCATCCCAGTACTAGACAGCGCTGCAGCAATGCCTATAACCTCCCTCTCACTAGCCTCTCCTACTTTCCTAACAGGTACATTATTTTGGAGTAAGACACACCAAGTTTCAGTGGAACAAGGACTGGGCTGCTACCTACCTCCAAGCAGCTCTGGCAGCAGCAGAGTACACTTTGCAGAGATAATTATCTGCCCTGCAGTCCAGGGGAACACCTTCTTGTGCTGAGAGCTCCAGCGTGCTGGTGTCACCCAGAGCTGCAACAGCACTGTGATCAGCAATGTTTCTGCAGTGATTTGGCAATGTTGGCCACGGGTATCTGCAAGGTCAACAAGGGAATGTGGACAAAAGCAGACTTTTGCCTTATCATTGTCACACACACACACAGCATGCAGGGGCATAGCTGCCTCTGGTAATGATGAGCCAATGCAAGACCAAAAACTACTCTCCTTACGCAAGGTACAAGTGGCTTGATGCTTTCCCCGTATCAAACCCCAAGCAATTTAAATAGTTCTGGATCAAGGTCCTCTGATGGATTCGCACTACCTAGTGTATCTGTCTCCTCCTTTTCTTGTCGCTGAGCTGAAGGGATATAATCCCTGCAGCTCCAACTGAGAGTCAGGAAAAACTACAAGCTCAGATGACCTTTTGCACTGCCAGAATTCAATAAAGAACAAGTACCCCTTTCTTTCTGGATTTTTCACACAATGTCAACCTCATCTCACACCACTTTTTTCCCCTCTCATACAAGAGGAAATTAGGTGTTGATGTACGTGAGTTGACACATTTATAAATGTGTTTGTGGACATGTAAAACACATCTAGAGCATTTGGGGTGACTGAGGAAAAGTGTGTATGGGTATGTGACATTTACTTATTCTGCACCCGTATTTACATGCTTATATATATGCACAGCATTTTATGTTTTTAATTTTGTAGGCTTAATTGCTTCAATTTGTTTCCATGTTTTTCTGAACACAGAAAGGTAATGCTCCACACTATTCTTTACGTACCGACCATTTTGCCTTGTTTTCAGGAAACAAAGTGGCTTTTAAACGGTAAAACAGAAAAGGAAACCAAGCAATGAACAATGATCAGTGGAGACGATCTGAAAAGGGGTAAGCAAACATATTTAAGAACAGCCCCAGCAAGAAAAGCAAATTACTGTTTCAATCCCTTGAAGAATTTTGTTACCCATTCCATCACAGGCTTGATTTACTGTACAAAGTGATCAACTCCTCTCTGATACCTGGGAAGAAAGATCTGGGTATAATGGAGAAAAGGCCTCAAGAAGGTTTTTATTAAAGTTGACTCTTGCCCTTTTGCTAGTCTCAGTACATCAGTGGCACAGAATTCAGAAAACCTGAAAAAAATGCAAAAAACTGACAAAATAATTTTAAAAACCCTAATAAATGGTGCTGTTAAATATGATATGGCATGAGGAAACAGTGAAGAAATACAGAAACCTACATTCTTGTTCACTTGTGCAGCTACATGCTAATCACATGCATATTACTGGGTAAGGACACAGCAGCACAGACATTTAAAATATGCTCCAGTGGGCATTAGGAACTTGTGAGTTCCAGCCTTGTCTCTGGCAGTGATTCTGTGTTGCTTTTGATAAGTCGCTTTATCTCTTTCCTGGAGTTTAACTGGCTGTAAATGGAGGTAATATTACTTACCTACCTTAGGGGAAGTTCAAGATTCCTAACTACATAATAGACCTTAAGTGTTGCCATCAAAAAACCTTTAACTGAAAAATAAAAAAATCAAGATGTACATTTCAAGAAGTTTCAGCCATTTGTATTGATTCATTTCATACAAAGACAGAAAATGTTTAACCATTAGAGGGAGAAAAGAGACAGAAAGTAACAGACTTCTCAATCATTCCTTTTCAATGTAAGGTACTGATGCAACTACTACAGAGCCACTGAGGATCACATGGGAAGGCCACTGCTAATGATACCAATACAGCTCTGAGACCTGAAATATCTATGATTGCACATTCAATCAAGTATGATTCCTATTCTTAACAAGAACAAGAAGTTCTCTACCTAGTTTATCTCACAGAACAGAAAATCTTCTGTCCCGTGCCAGTTCAAGTTTCTCAGTTGTGAATGAACTACCGTTAATCCTGCTTTTGGCTAGCAATAAGGATTCAGTGAGATTCCTCTCCTGTTTTCACTAGAAACCAACTTTGGTAACCTAGCTTCCTCTAACAAGAAACCTGACAGAACAAAGAAGCTGTTTCTCATCCATTTCACATAATGCAGCACAAACGAAAGCCCAGGAAATGTTTTGTTCCTCCACACTGCCTGTCACAACGTCGCTTTTCAGCAGCACTTCACTCGTCCTCTACCCATTTCCTCACAGTAACTTCACCACCAGCCAGCCCTGGAAAGGCAGGAACTTATTGCTGCTAAAATGGGATAACACATCTTGAGGCTCTTGATGCTCACGGCAGCCTGCAAACTCAAGTGGTGGAATGAGCAGTCAGCCTTTGGCTATATGGACCTCCACTGCAGGGCTCACGTGGAAATGGCGCGCCGACCGAGGCCTGCCCTCACACGTGCATCCCTCACAGGTGTGAAAAACTCTGGGCAACCGAATGCTAAAATCTTGGTGTCCTGTAACAAATACTGTACAATTTGCAGACACATTCCATAATCATGAGTTACAACTCAAAACAATCATCCAGTCTTGAAATTGAAAGACATCAGCAAACTTATCGGGGAACGGCACTCAAATTTCCAGGGGAAATTAGTTTGAAGGAATCTTGTTCGGTTTTTCTGCACAACAACAAAAGTGTATCTCAAAGGATCTATATTGTGGTTATTTCTGTGCAGTCATATTTCTAGCAGAAATCAGGAATTACTTCTGAGAGGAATACCGCTGAATATGTTTTCTTGCCACCATACAGATTTTTATTGAGTTCACCCCAAGTTTTTAATATATATTCAAATGAATTACTGTGGTACCTAGCTCAGTCAGGTTTGACTCTGTTCTTGCCCTTCCTTTTTATTTAAGCCAATAACTCCATTATAGTTATCAAACTGCTTCCATAGTCCTAATATTAAGAAATGGCTCCATATTAACTACAAGAAGTGCTCACCTCAGCGTAGCATTACACAGTTTCCAATCCCTTCTGCAGTTTGCATATTTGGAGAAAGCCTATCTTACAAGCCAGTGAAAAGGGTTTCCAAGCAGATTAAAGGATAAAACTGCCAACTGCACTAAAATACATGGTCGATACGCTGTTAACCACAAATCCATAACTGTTTTGCTGATAAAACATTGCCTAAGCTCCAGTTTGTTCAGATTGCTGCTTTTAGATTCCTCACGACACGATCAGCAAAACAAGGAGCAGAAATTTGTCTGTTTTCAGAAGAGCTGTGCTGGCTTGCAGTCAAATCTGCGTAATTGATTTTCAAATTCCTCTGTTGATTTTCAAAGTGATTAAAGGAAATCGCCGTGGAATTTCCTCTTTACATTTCCTTCAGCACACCTGCACATGGAAAGTGTTTTGACTGTGCTCGGTAGGTCTTACAGTTTAAGCGGTTAAGTTACCCTTCTGCCTAGATGTGTGCGCTCGTGAAAGCCCTGCTGGTTACCAGCTGAAAGCTCCAACCCAACAGCCAAGTGACCACGCTGGAGAGCTACTCGGCTCAGGGAGGCTGCAGAATCTCCATCTTCAGAGGTCTGCAAGACTCAGCGAGGCGAAGTCACCGTTAACTTCATCTATTGCTGGTAGTATGCCCCACTGACCTTGAGGCTGGATGAGAAGACTTCCGGAGGCCCCTTCCAACCACAACTTGTATGATTCCATCTCTTTGTATTTAGTGGGTGCCTAAAAGGTAGAAGGCACTTCTCCTTGAACTGCTATTTCTAGAGCACTCCTCTCCCAGTGGAAAGTCTTTAGTGAAAATAGCAAGTGGGAGATTTTATTTTATGAGGATATGTTTGGAACTCTCTGCCACCCCGCATCCTCAGAGCGATCCTATCTTGTGGCAATAGAAGAAAGTACATTTAGAAAAGTTGTAATACTTTCCCCATGCTGATCAGGGCCAAGATCTTAAGTGAGCAAAAGACATAATCACATGGAGGTGTGTAATCACTACAGATTTCTCTGTTAAGTTCCCTCTCTCATCATAAGCTCCTTCTCTAGTCAAAAGCAGATGAATGAAAACATAGGATAACTTGCAAAAATCCTTCTGACTCTCTTAGTTCAAGTATGCAAGGTATGGAGTCTGTAAGACTAGACTCCCTCAACATTACAGTAACCTTTCTGCTTACTGGGCTCACAAGTATCCCCCTTCATTCAAAATCAGAGTCCAATGAGAACAGAAAATAAGCCCATAAAAAGCTGCATAATATTAGTATGCATGTGCTAAAAATAATATGCATCTCAAATGTATTGAAACAAAGGTAAAATAACAGATTATTCGGCATACTGATATATCCTGAAAGACCTGTTAATACTTTCTAGTCCAACCTAGTATTTTAGAACCAGAAATTCAGGCAGAATGTCATTCAGCCACAAATATTTATACATGTGATCACTTCAATCTCTAGACAAAAACATGCATTTAGAATCTAAACATCAATTTACGCATGAAATTTGCCTCAATTACAGATAGCTTGAGAAAACATCAGCTTTGTATCAAGTAGCCCCATCCCTCGAAACCTGTTTTTTGTTGTTAATCATATCACACGCCATGTGAGCAAAAGTAACTAAAACTGACTGTAAAGCTCCCCTTGCAAATGGTTATAATTGAGTATACAAATATCACTGTTGAAGATACGTATAACACTCAGCATAAATCACGCTAACAGCAGACGGAGGCTTTGATATGTCTCTTGAGTACAATCTACTTAGACAGTCATTACTAGAAGATAACAGTTGTGCCAAGTATTGTTTGATATCTAAATAATTGATTTAAAAGTCTTGTTAATTGATGGCTGACCATAAAAGCATTCTGTCTGCTAAAACAGTACCAACCAGAGCAGACATGGAGGAAAGCTCTCATGAGTGATCTGGTTTTTGCCCTGCAAGTCAAAATCTGATGCCTAAATGTTCATCATTTGAAGAAGTCAAAAGAAAAGCATTTTCTTTTCCAGAATATACTGGAAGCTAATTGTTAAAACAACCCACCTTGGGAGCTTATAGCTAGGTTTAGATTAGCTCCTCTTTATAAACATACATACATAATAGTGTAGTCCAGATATTTTCATTCTTTCTCCATTTGTAGACCTCTCCCCGGTATTTTCCGATGGAGGTGAGACCATCTCTAATGCAAATTTAAGCATCTGACAGTAAAAACTTACTTGACTGTGATCTCTGCTGCAGAACCATGTAGAAGCAATTCACAAAGTCCCACGGATCTGCAAACCATCACCTCCCTGACCCCAGCACTGCCACTGCGGGTCTACTTATGCTGCCATGGGCACGTTGTTGAGTGGGAAACCTTCAGCTAGCAACTGAACTTTGTTTTACTTTTAGTTATAATTATGGAAGCCTTGTCCAACATGACCCACAGCTATAGAGAATAATGCAAGGCATAACTGATACTCAGATATCTTTTTTTTTTTTTTAAAAAAAAAAAAAAAAGCAACGTTGATCAAAACTATTTGCTTCCCTCTACCTTGCTTTTCAGGTTTTTAATATATATGAACATAAAAAAGATAAGACTTTCATTACCAATTTTACAGAAAGCACTGTCGTGCTTAAAAAAAATCTGCACTGTGTACAGAACTCCTTAAAAGTTTTTGCGCCAGCTATTCCCACTTATTTTTTTCTCCAAAAAACGACTGTCTTTACACCCTAGCTAGACATCTTACCTGGCCATGGGTCTAAAATAAAAACTAGTCAAAGACAAAGATTATAATCATTTCCAAATTGAGGACTTTTTTTTTTTTTTAAACACTCTATTCCCAAGAGCTGGAAGCACTGAGTTACATTGAGAGTGAGAAGAATTATGTTCTCTTCTCTGCTCCCGACTAGCAGTATTAAAGCAGACACATTCTTTGCATTTCATCTTTGCATTCAGACCATAAATGCTACAGAGCTGTTGGGGCACTTTGCTAAGTCAGCTCAACAAAGGAAGGTTGCTTTAGAAGAGATATAAAATAAGTAATATAAAAAAGCAATATGAAATGATGGGCCTGAATATAGGTTGCATTCTTTCTCCAGTGATATCCATGAAAAATAAACTCTACTTTTAGTGAAAATGAAAATGCAACCTTAATCAGTGAGGCTGACTGAAAGATCAGGTTTGCACAAGCATGTCCAACAAACACCTACAGAAACGTTCATGCTTTGGTTATGACAAAAAAAAAACTTTATTACATACACAAACAACAGTTTGGTTGTGCATCCTGATGCTACTTGTTTGTAGACACCATGATCCAGAGTCCTTATTTAAGAGGCAGTTTTTGTTTTCCCACAGGCGTGAGTACATTTTTTGCCAGAAAACCTCATGTGTTTGTCAGCTGATACTTGTGCTCCCAGAAGCTGCAGGACCAACATATCCTGTCCCATATTTTGACAGAGGGCTGTAATGACAAATGCCTCATTTAAAGCCTTGCTTTATATAAGAAGTGGCACTGGATATAAGCAGATTAGTCATTTCTACTCATGTATCATGTTCCTATAGACTTACAAGTACTTATACCACTCACAGCTTGCTGTTTTCACAAACTATGCAATAAACTTGCATCTTGGTAAGGTGTTTCATTAAAAGATATGACAGCTGGTGTAAAGTCAAAATTGCCTCTGACGCTGCACAAAGTTAATTTTTATCCCACTATTTACTTATGCAGAATTTCCGAGCTCTAGTGTTTGCTGTTTATTATTTATTTCACGGCTCTCACTGTGGAGATGAGAGCTCTGGTTTACTGTGCTGTCAGTCCAGCCCTGCAAACTTACAGTCCTATATAAATGAGGCAGCATGCTGGGTAGGGATGCTTTAAAAACTTGTTATAAGGATCAGGAACAGGCTCATGACCATTAAAAAAAAAAAAAACTCCTTAATGCTGCATAGAAAAACTTCTAGTGGCAGACTTGGATGTTATTGTGTAATCATTTAAACTTAAAGTTGCCCTGCATTTTGAGTACTGAAAAGTCATTTTTGACAGAAAAAAAAAATGTTCAAAATTTTCTTTAGATTTCAGAGTGTTGTTGACACTTCATTAAAAATTTACCGAAGGAGAAAAACTCCTGAGGAGAAAGGTTCTGCAGTCCAATACCTACTTTTACTGATTTTCTCAACAGAACATGCTTTTCAACTTCAGCTGGTATTTTACACAATTTATTCTAATATATTGATTTTTCAGGCCACAGCTGTTGTCCTTTGGACTTCATTCACAGCCGTCCCTTCTTTTTCTTGTAATCAATGCAACTACAGCTAGTGCAATATTTACTCTTGCCAAGTTAGTTCATACAAGTCTGTGTTTGCCATTTTTTTTTCCAACAGCATTTTATTTCTAGCTTGGTTACAAAGTTGAATTGAAACTATTTGGCTGTATCTCTCCTGACTATTTACTGTACATTAAACAAAAAGTAACCAAGCATGAATGACAAAAGTAAGGCTAATTGAAAAGACTGCTTTTCTCAAGCATGTAATGAACCTTTCGCAGAGGCTAGGGATTTAATACCATTGCAGAGCATTTGGGGATTTTTTTTTTTTTTACCAGGCAGAAAGAGTCTCAGCTCCTCATGCATTTCACTGCCAGCGTGCTGCAGCTTAACGAAGAAAGTTTGCATCAACGGGAACAAAACAAATGGCTAAAGTCAACACACAAGATTCTCATTTATGTTCTCCCACTCCGTGAAAGGACACGTGATGTCTAGAAAACGTGTTTACTTTCTACAGGTGCCTCTTCCCTTCTCTTTCCCCTGTTTGACCCCCAAACCACAGCATTAAGTTCCCAGCTTTGGAGCAGCCAGAGTGTGGCCGTAAGCGTGCGTGCTGAACCACAGCTGTCATAAACATCATGGCATCAGGACTGCCGGACTCTAGTAAATGATTGTAATGAGTTCACCATCAATCAAAAGCGCCCCCCTTGTCAGAAATAAAGCCCGGTTTTTGACTTTTAAGAATAGCTATTAACGTCAATCATGATTCTAAGTCAGTTGCACCAGGAGGGCCATGGCTGGGTCTGGAAAATTATGAGTATGACATGACAGATGGTAATGGGATGCCTTTGTTACTCATGCAGCAGCAACAACAGCTACTCTACTGCCAGTGTATACAAGCAGAAACACAAGCAAGGCTTTTTAGGTCAACACTTCATACCGAGATGAGACACACGTAGCAAGGAAGGGCAATTTGTCATACAGGCTAGCCTCTAATCCCGGCACTTCCACAAAAATGAGACCTGCATTTCAGATACCTGGATTAGAAAACCTGTTGTGTGCATATTATTATAAACAATAATAACACAATTTTACCTATAGGCTAAGAGATGAGCACATATATTCCCATATTGCATTGTAAGGGAATATCTACCCCATGCTAAAATTCTATCTACAGAGGCAACTGACACTGGCTGTGTCGATGTAAAAAGCACTGAGTGCAAATAACATCAGCCCTGTTATCGAGGCTTCTTAACCATCACTCCCATCAAAAGTGGGTACAGAAGTACATAACGTATGTCACAAAATGCCAGGTTTGCAAGTATGTTTTGCTCCACAGTATTTTCCTGGGCTGATGACTGGGCTTCCAGGGCTTTGCTTTGCACTTTGCCTTTGAAGACCTCTCTGCAAGTCACTCCACATCAGGGAGGCCCCACAGCCATCGCTCTCTCTTCAGGGCTGGTTGCCTTGGGCTTGTGTGCCCAAGGAGCAAGAAGCCAAGCAACCTTTTCTTCCTTCTACCCTTGGTGCTTTTCCTACAAAGTGGATATCTATACTGAATAGGCCTCTCTGGATGGCCAAGACTAAGAACTTTCCCATTTTCAGATGCAAAAACCAACACATTTAGAAGGCAGTAGTATCACAGAGATGGCCAAACAGGACCCTGAACAGTGTTTTCTTTAAGGCCTGAAGATGACTTGCAAGAAGGCTGAAGAGAAGAAACACATGCCTAGAATCACTCTAGCTGCATTAGGAAAACATTGAACAGATTTTTGGCACAGGATAATGGTAATAATTTGTTTTGCCTCTGATTGCTGTATGCCCACAAAGAAAAAGGAGGGCAGGGCCAATGGCTCCTTTCAAGCAGACACACAGGAAGCACAGGATCTTGCCTCCAAACTGGTGTCTACCGAAGAAACCACCAAAAGTGACCAAGATCTTTGTACTTCTGGTATTTGGTGTTTTCATTTTGCCCATCGATCTGCATAATGCAGCTTGCAACATTCACGGCTACCTAAAAATTTCTCTCCGTAGAGCAATCTCTGCACAACTCCACGTATGAAAAAACAGCCTGTTCAGGCCTTTAGGCTTAGCTCTTTCTTACATTCACGAGGATTTGCAGGACATGCAATACTAACACCCTACTGCTAAGAATTCCCCAGCAGCATGTCAAAACCTTTTCCTCCTCATCAGGTAGCTGCAGTTGAGAGGCGCTTCTACCACTCAGCCCTGGCAGGCAATGAGGCATTGCAACGACTGCCAAAAAAAAGGTTTTGCAGTCTCTGAAACTCTCTCCTAGCTCTCAGCGAGGTTCTCTGCCTTGATCTTACAGATCTTGTGCAGAGCACAGCACAAGGTTATAATTCAAGGCAGGTATTGCTCAGTTGTCTGAACCTTCCAATTAGTGTCCATCATGTGCTCTTCTCATTCTCAGAAGCTGCGCTACAACGCTGCAGCTGCTGAGGTGGTAAATAAAGAGCGCTTTACCATCCGAGTGTGCGGGATCATGCTCACCAGTGAGCAAGCAGAGCTTCCTGGAATAAGAGGAGGAACAGAGAGATCATTAAAGCAAGAAGAGGTCAGTAAGCAACTTGTTTTTCCTCAGGCAGAACAGGTGAGAACCTCTGCAATTCTACTTTCCACCTGCTTATCATCAGCTTTCCAAGTGAGCCCCCACCAACTTGCTCAAAAGTCAGCAAGGGAGAATATGTTGCATTTATGAACTGCAGATCACCAGCCCTACTTTAAAAACCAACGCCTATCACAACAGACAACCCCATTATGGCAACACTATGTCCAAGTTTTATGGACAGGAGAAAAAAAAAAACAAAAACAAACAAAAAAACCCACACTTATTTGTCTGAAGTTTTGGATACTGAACAGCCCTGCTCAGAAAGCACCAGCTGATACTGAAAATGTAAACGACAACTGTATGTGCCCAGATCAACTGCACAAGACCCTCTCCACAAAGCAAACTTACCAAAACTCAGCATGTTCAATTTGCCTAGAAACACATTCTTCTTGCTACATAAAGCAATTGGATTCCTCGTTTCCTTCCCATAATGTTCCGTGTCAGGCACTCTTGTGTGAGGGGAGCTATAGGAAATGTTATAATTTCATCTCATAATTTTAACCTACTAGTGATTTTTTATTTTTAATATCTGAAGTATTAATGCCTAAATTGATTTACTCTGAAAAGTTGCTTTGGATGTGGAGAAGGAAATGGGTGGGAAAGGGGGGTGATGTCAGCTCAGTAATACAGTTGCTGGAAGAAAACACATTTCATATGAGTAGTAAGGGTCATCAATAAAAACCATAGCCATATAAAACACTGTAACAATATAAATGTGACAGCCATGCTGAGATAGGGCTGGTGGGTTTTTAACTGCACCGTGAAATATGACATTTCCCAGTGTTTTATGTCAGTTAATGGTGGCAGGGCCATGTTCAATGTGTGCCTATTTGTTCGGTTGCAATAAAAACATTTTAGCTCTACTTCATTATTTAAATTTTACAATGGAGTCATTCAGAGCCGCAGTAGGGTTTAAATTGTGCAGCTGGCCTGCGACTGTCATAGTGGGATTTTCCATTTCCCCTTGGAAAACGCTGTGCGAGGACATTGCTGGATTACACTCTGCTTTCAGCTGCTCGTCAGACAGATTGATCTTGCTGGATGCGTGATAAATGAATACAGAAATGCATAAACAAATAAAACAAATATTACATAGAGATGCAGGGAAAAAAAAAAAAAAAGAAAAAGTTGTCTATTAGAAATTTAGTGTACGGTCCAAGCAACGATGGCAGCGTTATAGGAGGTCAGGTAGATATATAACTGGTATCCAAGACAAATGGCCAGAAATCAATACCTCAGTCTTTCTGACTCACAGCCACACAGACCCACAGCCGCAGCTGCAATGCAGGGAACAGCCGAGATGGCATTTATCAGGAAATTTCTGAGAATCTCCTAACCTTGATGGATATGGCATTGTGTTATTAGGAAGCAGGCCAAGGATGCGAAGGCTCTTTTTCCATGGGTCAAGGAAGATACCAGTTTTACCAGATGCTGATGAAATCAGTTCAACCATTTTCTCAGCGACAAAATTCTAAAAATAGACCAGAGCTATCCCTGCACAGAAATTACTTTGGCATCAAAGCAAAAACTGAAATGGGAGCCAGTTCCTCTTGATCGTTCAGTTTTCAGAACCTTTGCCATACTTCTGCAGATGAAACAAAAACAACAACAAAATCTTAACAGTCACAAACTGTACCTACTGGGTTCACAGAACGCAAAAGGTAAAGCATCCTATCCTTGGATGAAAGGGGATACATGGAGAAATAACTCTCATTACACAGAGGGGAAAAATATGGACCATCACAGAAAATAAAGTCTCAAATTTATGTAAGAATAGCTCAATATACATAAATAGCAGATAAAGCAGAAATTTGGCAATGTTACTTTAGAAAGCATTAATTCCACTGGTAGCCTGCTTCCTACACAGTAATGTTTCTCCCCCTTGCTTTAATAAGCCCTGGAAAGGCCTCCTGCCATCCCAGTCCCCTCTGATGTCTTTGCTGGGTAAGGGAAACGCGTGCTGTGGCTAATCCAGAGCTACAAACCCGACAGCCCAGCCAGCTGGCTTCTGCCAAGCAGGGTGTAGAGCAGCTGAGTTCTGCCTGCATTTCCCTCCACAGAAGAAACAAATTCACTCTTTCCCTTCTATCCAGGCATGGAGACTGTTTTATGACATTCTTTCTCTTCCAGTGACTTTTTTTTGGGGAGGAAAATAAATGCTGAATAAGATGAACAGCTTGTTGTGCTTCAGCATGGCGGAGTAACAAGAGTAGCCATGCAGTGTTTCAGCTGCATGGCCCATGCAAATTAATCCTTTAAACAGCCCTGAAACACGCAGCATATGTCTACCATATCCTACCCAGCCACCACGTGGCCACTGAACATACAGCTCCAGCTGCTGCTCCCATGACATTGAAGTTGTCAAGGGCATGCCAAACAATGACACCGGGGCACGCCAAAAAGAGACAGGCACTGTGGGGATTAGCCTGTGCTTTTGGAGAGAGGATTTACTGCTTGTCGGTCTGTGGGCTTGGTGAGCCTCACAAGTAGGCAGGAATCTGACAACGGGATCCAAAGGGTTTGGTTACGTGAGTCCCAAAACAACATGAGACACTGACAGGTCAATCTACTTAGTAAAACTACTTCCCAGTAGCAGGAAGCATTGCATACACTACAGAAAGGGGAAAAAAAGAGAAAAAAAGATGAATATTTTCATCAGTGGACTCTCTCCATTTGCTTTGCACCTCCACTGCCCTGAGAAATAGGGCCCTTGGGACAGGGGAACGAGTGGTTTCCTTCCCGTGCTACAAATAACATTGTGAGAAACTATATCCAGCAACATCTGACGCAGCAGGCTCTGTGTCACCTCTCTTCAATACCCTGGCAATAAGGCTGCAATATTCCGTGCCATGGACTAAATTGGTCCTCACGAAGCCTTGTGCCTGGGAGTCATGAAGGTAATTTAAAGCTGTGTTTGTTCACCTTCTCCCCAAACAGCTCTTGTACAGAGCACGTGGTTCTACCGCTTGGGCCATGAATTAAGAGCCTGAACAAGCTGTGCACGGGCACTCTTGTGCCTGGCCACTAGAAGGACACACACGATTCCCTCTGCTGTGCGTTAACACCTGCTTCAGCAGCAAACAAGTGTCTCCGGTGGATGCTAAATGCTACCAGGTTTGTGTAAAGCTGGACAAGACAACTCTCCTTATGTGTTTTAATTTAAAGTATTAAGGCTAGGTAACAGCAGGGAAATATTTAAATGAGTGCCATAGGGTGTTTTGAGCTTGTTTTCAGACTTCTTTATGAAAGATCGCAAGGAAGTAACGTCTCGAATAGCAGACTTGGGGATCACTTCATCTGTCTTACTACCAGCAGCTTATCATTTGAGCTGCATCTACTCAAAAGGTAGAGCAAAGAAGCACAGGCAAAGGGGCTTTGCCCAAAAAGGGCTGCCTGACTACTGCTTATCTTCCAGTATTATTTGTACTACTTCAGCTCAGCAGAATTATCTTAGCATGAGACTGGTGTAACGGCGTCTAATCAGCCTTATTATCCTAAATTCTCAATTGTTTCCTGGTAAGCTGCATTTATGTCTTAGCTGATTATCCACTTAAACTATCAAGTACCAATTATAAAACGCAGTAACATTAACGTCACAGATGCTTGGATTCAGAGAGGAGCAACCCCAGATCAGTTTTTGAGTAATAAATTGCACTACAAAGGCAGCAGAACTGAGTATAAAATGCCTTTCTCTGTGATTTAAAATAAATAAATAATCATTCTGGTACACAGATTACTTATATTCCTAAATTACACTTTAATTAGTTAGAAACAAACCATGGTCTAAGTTTGCTTACAGTGCTAGTGCAAACAGGAATTAGGATCACATTCATATAATGGCACTGCCAAGCGCAGTTCCTTGTGCAGTCATCAGAAAGTGCCTCCATTATGCATTGTTTTACGACTGGTCCTCATGGAATAAAATCCCAAATATCTTGTTTTCCTTTTGCAGAGAGATCTGAAAAATTGTAGACAGCAATCTGCCCCTGCTCGCTTTGCCAGCTAAGTTCCTCAGGCTCTAATAAACTGCAGAAATTCAAAAGCAAAACTCATTCAAATCATTCTCTCAATTCCTGATAATGGGGTAATTAAAAAGAAAAATGACACCCCAAAACACCTTAGTGGCACTGCCAGGATCACTGTCTCATTGTGCATTCTGACTGCCCATGCCTGACCTGCCATTATCGTTGCATTATCAGCTCCCCAACCCTTTCCATACTCTGCAGAAAAGGCCGACTGGTTGCACCCAGGGTCACATTCGTAAGTTCCATGTTGTAAAGGCACACCCATGGCTGCTGGAAATAAGTTCTGATGAATTATTCAAATGGTCACTGCTCTGGTTTCAACCATCCTCAGGCACAGCTTAGGAGTCAGCAATAAGCAGACCCCACCCCTTTACTGGAGTTTGCAGGTATCTTATTCTGGAAACTGAAAAAGTTGAACTGAGCAGCGATGGGCTGCACACAGCCTGCTGGCCTCACAGCCCAAGATGACTCTAGCCATGCTGGCCACATTTCATTTAATAATACCAGTGTAGTCACAGTGGCCAGGTAAGGTAACAAGCTTCCAGCTGCAGCACCGCCCTGTAGCTTTCTCCCTCGCAACGTCGCCTAATGGCACTGGACAGGTTATTGCTCCATCCTGAACATAAGAAGTAACATAAGAAAACTCCTGAGACGACTGTACATTTTTTGACCTAGAAACTTAGGACTTTTAGCTGAGCGTGGAGAAGTGGAAAGTTCACCTTCACCAGCCTGAAACCCAGCAGAAGCCCTTCACCAGAGAGGATGCTCAGTCTGGGAAGGCTGGTGGTTAGTCTCCTTTCGAGTTCTCTGGCTTTACCTTAGGTCCCCAGCTGTGTCTTCCTCCCCTTGCATATTACTTTCTGACAACATTGCTCATCTTTCTTACGTAAATACTGCTCCCTTGCTTCTCCATGCAAGGCTTCTTAGCTCTCCCTTCATGCCATCTGTTACCTTTTCCCTCCCTCACCGCCGACACACACAGCAATAAGCTGCTCTCTGAATTGTGCAGCAAAAATGTATTAAGGGAGCTATTTCTCTGCATGCTTTCTACTCCATTGGAGCACTACTGCTAGAAGGACAGGTGAAATTAAGGAATAAAGGGAGGAAAAAAATAAAGACATAAAAAAATACACAGAAGCTACAAAGCAAGGGGAAAGTACACTATGATGCTGTGGAAGAACAGCATGGTTAGTGTTAGCTTTGGAAAACCACTATAACGTGAATTGTTTTCAAGACAGTCATTAAATGGTTTATTGCAAACGGAATTGATGAGCAGTAGGAGAAGTGAGTGGTCAGAGAAGGGCTGCTATAATAACCTAAAACATGCCGTCCTGAAGCTGACCAGCCATCCACCTACCAGCATCCTGTCTTCAAGGAAGAGCACATACAAAGAAGCTTTTTATTTTCCCTTCATAACATAATCCTTGGCTACTGGAAATCTTTCATATTAAAATGTCAGTTACTTAACAGAGAGTAAACAGCTGGGGCTCTAGAAGAGGGAAAGAATGAACTTCAGGTCTAATGACAGGGGAAGAAGTATGAAAGGAATTAAAAAAAAAAAATAACCCTTCCTCCCCACACTTCACTTCCTGCTCTTCCCTCCAGACCTTTTATGCATTAAGCTGCGTATCACCTCATACTTACTACAAAGCCAAAGTAACTTGTAGTAAATGTCTAAAAAAACTTGTGGAATTACTTAGCAGCTCCCAGTACATTTCTTCCAGTCCTTATATGCTGGAAACAGTTCTGTGCTGCAGAGCTGCACTGGGCTGAGGTGCACATCTATATTTCTGCATCTCTGTTTCCATCTACATACAACCCTTTCCATTCAGTGTTACGAAAGCATTTTACAAACAAACACCAGGACCCCTTTTAAATCAGGCAGCATGCATGACCTTCATACAGACAAGCATACTGGAGGGTGAAGATACTTTGTGTCACAGAGCAAATCAGTTAGACATTCAGCTCTGAAGTCAGGAATTCTGATCCCGTCTCTTCCCTTACTTGATTTGTTGAGCCACATTCACTTTCCTCTGTCTTATTTATTTTGCCTTCTTGTCTTCCTTCTGCTCTTATTTTGTGACTGAAGTGCTTTTGTCAGCACAATTCCTTAAAGATGAGAACAATTTTTTAAACTAAAAGAGTGTAGACATAGATTAGATATTCAGAAGAAATTCTTCACTCAGAGGGCAGTGAGGTCCTGGCACAGGCTGCCCAGAGAAGCTGTGGATGCCCCATCCCTGGAGGTGTTCAAGGCCAGGCTGGATGGGGCTTTGGGCAGCCTGGTTCAGTGTCAGTTGGAATTAGGTGGTCTTTAAGGTTCTTTCCATCCCAAACCATTCTGTGATTCCCTGAAATAGGATTGAGTATTTAACATCTGTTTTCAAAATAAAGCACAGACCATTTCCTCCTATCCTATCTCCCCTCCTCCCCCCTGGGCAAACAACCTCATTTCCACAGGGACGGGAAGAATAAAACTCAGTGGGTGGATCTACTAATCAAATGGGGGTAAACCTGGATTTAACGTACTTCAGTAATCACTTGTGCTAGCTCATGTAAGTGACAATGGCTACAGCGGCTCAAAATCTACATTTTGTTCATATGTTTTGCTCTATTAAGTAAGAGAGTGGAAAAACTTCCTGCTTGGAAGTAGCTCATTTGAAGCACTTGCACACTAGCAATTATGTTTGGAAGAGATTATGAGTGTAATCTGGGGAAAAATAAAGTAAGTAGAATAAAAATAAGCTGGATAAATCCTACACAATTAAAGGCTTAGTTAAAAACTAAAGTTTGGTAGACTGCAGAAAAGAAGTGAAGTTTTGCCTGGGTTAAGAAGTCTTCACATGACAAGGCTGGACTGCTAATTTGTCCATATCATTTTGAGTTATTAAAAAAGGGAAGGACTCATACTAGAGATCTTCTCTTAGTTAACCTGCCTCTCTACAATACACGGAGTTTGGTAATTGTGGTTTTGGAGCACTGCCACTTCCCTAACAAGGGCCTGAAGCCACAACTTCTGCCAGACAATCTACTCACCACCAAATTTATCACTGGAGGTTGAAATTTACTGCCATGCCCTAAACACAATCATTTAAATAAACTACCTAAAAAGACCATATATAGCTACAAAGGGGATAAGCAATGAGAGTCTGAGTAAGAACGTCTTGGTGACTTGAGGCAGAAGTCCTCCAGCCAAGTGCACCTTTTCCCCTTATAAGTAAAGCTCTGCTAGTCTTTAAACAACCCACAGCATTCCCTTACCCACTCGGCTGATTTTGTTCTCACAAGTTGCAGTCACGTGGCTACTGCTCAAGGAAAACATCTCTGCCTTTTCTGACCCTTTTAAGTCTAGGAGTCACGTCTTCTCTTCCAGTTGCACCATCCAGCCATAAAGGTTTATAAACTGCTCCTTTATTACAAGAAATACATAGACTCATCTCACTCTACCCAGCAAGTCATCCTACATTGATGAACTGCTTACTGAAACAAAGAACGAGGCTCTTATTGAAACTCATCTAAGGATCTGAGCCTAGGGAGGCTCTGAACCTAGGGAGGAGGAGGAAATTATGGGCAATTTGTCTTTCGAATCACCTAAGAGTCTACTGGGCAAAGCAATGGGAAGTATGACACCAGGAACAATCCTGCTTCAGCACTGCCATAAATCAAGTTATCTATGATCTTTTTCATCATCTGCTGTTGAATTATGTGAACTGAAAGACAGTATAAATACACTGTAATTATTAATTAAAAAGAGAAGACCTGAAATGCCTGGTATTTCATTTAATAGATCAGAATAGATAAACTGATTTAAGACCAGATTCTGATACTGCTGTTCACACCAGATAGTAAATTGGCCCAAACTCACCGAATGTAATAACTGTGGGAGAATATCTGAGAGGACACTGGCTTTAGTACATAGCTGTGAAATGACATGGTCCTGAAACAAGAGTATCAGAAAGTTGCCTAGGAGTTTCAAGGTAATTTATTATCTTACTAGACTTTTCTGAAACTCTGCAGTTAGCTACTACATATCAAATGATACCTTCACTGAATAAGAGAATAAAAATATTAATAGTTGAATTCTTCCTCTTTATGAAGAGGAAGTGGAGAAAAAAGCTGTGGAGAGGAATAACTAACACTCTCTGTTTATCCCTAAAGTTCCTAGAGTGTTCTTTTTTTTTTTCTGATCTATAAATAAAGTAGATCGTTACATATCAGGCTTGTACATGAACAAAGCCACATGGGAATCAAGGGCTGGTATTCTTCAGAAGAATGTAAAAGTATGGTAACACAGACCCATTCTTGTACTGCAAGAGGACAGTAGAATTTCCAAGTTTGGGCAAAATACAATTCTCAAATGTGCTAAACAATGTGTAGCATGGAAACTAACTGAAGAATACCATAATCCCTCAGTGAAGAATTACAACTAGAGAAGCTGCACCAAAAATTGTAATTAAAACTATGATCACTAATAGCACAGGGCCCAACACCTAGAGCAGATTCTATTGTTAACAATTTTATCTGTACTTTCTGGTATCACTGACTTGAAGCTGAGAACTGATATTATTTCTTCTTAGGTGGTCTCTAGGGCCACTGCAGGACCACAAGGTTTCTAATTAACCGTTCTGTCTTGCTATTAAATATTTGTCCCACTGATGTGATCAGCCCTGTCCAAATAATTGAAAATAACTGCACAAAAACACCAAACACAATTTCCACCATTAAGTCAATGGATGGATTGTAAATTTCAAGGAGTGGCCCCGCATGCTTTTTCAAAAATGTTTCTGATGTAGTCCGTTTTCTGCAGCCAACATATAGGCATAAATTACTCAAGATGGCCTTATACTAAGTAAGGACCAAATTACCTGCCCTGCAGGAAAAGATGATTAATGGGAGAAGGTGCTTCTAGAAATTCCCCTGAAGTGACTGAAAAAAAGATTAAAGTTCAAAATGCAGAAGCAACCAGTGGAAATAAATTCAGCCAAAGGACTTGTCCCAGAAACAAGTGGAGATCTGTGCAAAGAGACTGCCTCTCTGTGATAGTTCTTGCCCTCAACCATACAGCACTATGGAATCAACTAATTTCTCTGTTACCAGGCTGTACTTGTGGTCAATATGTTATTTCGGAAGATGGAAGGGTTGCAACAAAGCAGTGAGTATCCAGCTATTTGATGACAGAAACTGGGCAACACCTTTTGAGGTACGAAAGCCGTCACAGCCACATTAAACTAAGCTTTCATTAGCTACTTTTCTCATTATAACACAGCTTATTACTGTACTTGGAAAGGGTCTGCAGTGTCAGAATGTGAAGGGGTGGATTAATCCTGACCTTTACCTATTTACATGATTGCTCAGCTGTCAGCCACGGACAGTAAGCTCTAGTGATAAGAGATCAGCCTGAGCCGTCCTTTGGTGATCACATTTCATGAACTTTGCTGAATTTATAACGCCGTAGCAAAATAAACAACAACAAAAAGCCTGCATTATACCTAACATGATGGTCCCACAAATATTAGACTGGAGTTGTGCAGAATCTCTGAAGAATAAGAATTTTAGCTTTTAACATCTATGCACTGAGGGAGGGTCATAAAAGAGGGAGAGGGGAGAAAAAATGGTGGCTGTGTTTTTGTTGAAAATTTCCAACCAAATAACAACTTGCCTTGCACCATGGTAATGGCAATCTGTTAAAAAAGGTGCCTAAATATTGTCATTTTTTTATTCACTACTGGCTCCATGGCAAGAAACAGTTCAATATGATTCCTAGGGTGTCTAACTGAAACAAACAAACAAACAAAAAATCACGATATCACCAACACCAAGCCCTCAATGAAGAGATTTGATTGCAATTACCTTTCATTTAAAGACTAATTTAGTGAGAGACTGCTTCTCTGCAGCAGAGGTAAAGGGAAAAAATAAAAAAGGTGGGCTAAGGTAGACAGGCAGAAGTTCCTTAGAGAGGAAACACTGCCCGGCGATGAAATCACACTCTCCCTGGAGCCGAGAATCCTGATTTCTATTTCTGGTGCTCCTGTTGTCACAGTGTTAAGACCTTGGGAGTAGGATATGTGATAGGGCTAGCTTCCAGTATATTACCCACATCATTCTTCCAATCCTAAATAGCTGCACTAATTACAACACAGCTACTCACAGAGCACTATCCAGCATACATAAGACGCTGCCTCGGATGGCAGTGATGAAGTTTCATTAACATGAAGTACCTGGAGTGCCTCAGACTAGTTTGCTACATCACTGCAAGGCAGCATGTTGCAGCTGCAGAGCACTAACCATTACTGGTAGTTTGAGGAAAAATAGAAAATGATCCTCTCTTTGCAATAGATTTGAGTATTTATCATAACCCACGAAAACATCTTCTATGAGATAGGGAAAATGAAGGTGATTGAGTACGGCTGGAGGTTAAACTGGAGATAAAAACATTGAAAAATACCAGTGAAAGGGTTCCATAGCTACTCTTCCTGCAATGCTTCAATGACTTACCCTCTCCTTACACTAAAACTTTTTAATTACAGTCTTTGAATATCCCCAGTGGATAGTCATCCGTGTCAGATTTCAAGATATTAAACAAAGAGCTTATGCTACTTGTGCAGAATGTGAAAATTATCTTCCATCCCTCTCTCACAAGCTCCTGCCTCAGACCCAAACTGTGTGGGCTGCGCTACCAGACGTAGTGCTACCGTGGTTTTGCACTGTAATGAGTTGCTGATTTCTACAAAATTGCCTTTTCTTTTGAGAAAAAGAAAAATAAAAGTCACCACTGACAGACACGTATCAAAACCTAATTCTAAGGAGCCCTGCTGGTCACCTCCACTTCTTGCCAAAATTTCTTTATCAAGCTCCAAATTCCCTTCACTCCTTCAGGCCTGGAAGTCAGGCGGCCTGCAACTTGATCGTGAGTGAAATAGTGAGAAGTTAGGAGGGAGGCTGCATGAATCAGGCTAGACACTCTTAAGCGATATCCAGGAGAGAGCCACTGCAAGCTTGTGTGTGTATAGAGCACACAAACAAGTGTGTGTGTAGAGCACAGAGCAACATTTTCATGTATCCCCACAGAAGTGAAGCTGCAAGGCAGCACGTGCTTGTCTCATGAGTTAGGACAAGAGTACAAGAATGCTAGCAAAATTACTTTGCAGATTAAGAGACTCCTTGTAAATCTATTTGATCTGAAATTAGATAAAGCAAAATACTAACTGCCAACATGAAAACAAGTTCGATTTTTGTGTCTGTGACCAAGAAGCAGAATAGTTCTGCTTCTCTACAGAGCAAAAGTTCAAGGGATGACAAGGTCCCAGGAGAGAGAACCACACAGAAGATCCCACTTAGCGTAAAGCTGGATAAAAGCAGGCTGATCACTGGTAAGCAGACAGCTAAAATTAACCTGGAAAGGTGCAATAAGATGAAGGAAGAATTTTGACAGCCTAAGGGAGGAGGGAAAGACATCAAATTTCCAAAAAGGGGAAAATAAAGGCAAGACAAACATATGGATTTTGAAAGATGAAGGAAAAAGCAAGTTACCTGCTGAGAAACTGAAAGCTGAAGAATACAGTAACAGACCGCCAAAGATAGACCCAAATGAGAGCGGTGTGGTGGCACCTGCTAACTGGGACCTGACAGCCTCCATTCTGAAAGCTCTTAGGTTGTGTGGCAGCCTCGGGAAATAAAGCAGACAGTGGGGGAGAACTGCAGTACCTAAGACAGGAGCACCTTAAGAAAGATTCTACTCCAGGAGATGAAGATCCCATCCAAAAAGAGGCAGCAACACTTGCAAATTAATAAAGCTTGATGTGATGCATAAAACATCCTTCAATTCAGAGAAAAGCTCTGAAAATCAGCTTTTACATGCACCAATGCAAATCTATTCTGGAAAACGGGTTGAAAGAGTAAAAACAAACAAACAAAACCAAAACCATACAACAACAAAATCAACATGCAGAGTAAAAGACAGTAGCTGAACCATCTGAAGTTTATAGACAATATATTCTACGTACAAAATTTGACTAGGCTTAGCAGGGAAAGCCAGCACTGGATGCTGCTAAATGAACAAGCAGCACAACTATTCAGAACATTCAGCAAAGCTCTGGGTTATATAAGCCTATCACTTTCAGAAAAGCACCAGATAACCTTGTGTTTGAATAGTTATCAAAGAAAGCAAGAATTAAAACAATGATGTAATGAAAAGACAACCTCCTTATAAAACGGAAGGTATTAAATACTTGTTTGGTGGTTCAGCAGGATACCTAGACAAAGTTGCCAGCTGATTATATTGCTTATACTAGACCGAAGAAGATAAGTAAGACTGATAAATTAGGTGATTTAGCTAAATTCACAGAAAAAATAATTAAATTTCTTTTTTTTTTTTTAATCAGATCTTATGGGTAAGGCCATACACAGATCATCTTCACCTCACATTTTGGCAAAGTAAAAAGAAACCTCCATTCCTTCTTCTGACATAGTATACCATGTACGCCATGGTATTTCCCATGCCTTTTAATACACGTTTAGAAAGACACCAACAATTTAAATTCAGATCCCAGACTGAAACGCATAAACACAAGCTTTTACAGAACATCAAGAAGTCAAAATCTTTCCCCACTTTTAAAACACTTTGATTCAGCACTCTGCTATCTCTTTGCAGCTATACACAACTCCAAACTAAGTGCAAAAGAGGATGCTGGCTTTCACTTGTGAAAATTCACATGATGTGCTTCTGCCATCCTAGGCAAGAACATTTGTTTAACTTCTCAGCATTGCTGCTTCCATTCTAAATGCTGGAGGAAGACACTTGTTTAAAAAAATATATTTATCATGTGTTTTATGTAGTTTACATCTATAACAACCTAAGCAATTAGCCCATATGCATAAGGATTAATAAAAATATGAAAACAGCAACAGAGAAAAGGTTCCTTCACAAACAGAACTTTTAAAATCCACTTTTAGTAATGTAACAGTACATACACAGAAATAAATACACAGTCATGCAGAATATACCTGTAACATCTTCTATACATACTTCATTGCAGTAAGAGGATCTTTATTTACCTCTCTAGCACAACAGTGATGCTGTCTCAGCTGCAGCCTCACCTTTACAGGCTACCAGAGTTTAAAAGTTCCCTTTGGCCTATTTCTTGTAAGAAGCTGAACTCTCTCCAAAACTAAGTGTCTCCTGAATTTCTATAGTTGTCTGTACTCCATTTACTATTTTCAGTTCTCTTCCTGAACAGCAAATAATTCAAGCAGAGTGTGACCTTCTCACACTTTAAGTCTGACCTAGAAATGCACAGTTAAAATTTGACGGCCCGATCCTTTCTCTAATTGAGGATAGGGGTGGTATGGGCTATTAGTTGTGCAGAAAGACCAACCCTGTGGTACAAGAGCCCTGAGCGACCAGCCAAGCCTGGTTCTGGGTTTTAGAAGAGGAATTTTGTTCTCTGCTTTGCACAGTCCTGGGCTAAGCTCAGTGACCACTTGTATGAGGGAACGGGGTAAGGGTATTCCCCTACCACACACAGTTGATATGAGGTTGTCCTCAAACCCATGACTCATGGGTTGTGAGAAGCTTGACAAGAAATGTCAAGCTAAAAGTAGCTGACATCCCCAGCTTTTGTTTCTGTGCTTGGCAAGAAAAGAGAGGTAGCACTATGCATCCTGCACACTCAAGTATCTGCTTCCTTCTTTTTGCTAGTTCTTACAGACCTCTTAGGTTAATATTATTGCAGGTCTACCTTTACACTGCATTTCCCAGTCTGATTTTACTGAGTGTACCAGTTTACTTTCATACCAACTATCAAACAAGAAGTCATACTCTCAAGCTATGTCCGTGTACAGGTGTATTTCTCACCACACTTTACTGAATGCTTTTAACTGCACCCGTAAGACTTTCACCCACATCACACGCACCAAGTGTGCTCCCATCCCACAGAAGCATTAGTGCTTACTATTAGGGATAGTAACAAAGAAGGGCAAATCACCAAGTGGAGTCAATTCTGCATATTTGGTGGCGCCAGCAGGAACAAAATGTTATCAAAAGCAGCTATAGTCCCAGAAGACTCGATGGAAAATAACTGCTGCATATTGTGTGCTACTTGAGTAGATGACTAAGTGGCAACAAGTGTTTAAGCATTCTTCTTTGCTGAAGAAAACACAGACTCTCCTTGGAGAAACAAATTAAAAACAAAGTTGTAAAAAATCCCCTTTCAGTGACCCACATCAAAACAAGAAAACAGCAGTCTTTTTGATTGGGAAGGCTCTGATCTGACTCCACACCATTTTCCTTTTGATGGGTTTTTAAATATTATGTTTTGTGACTGGTGTCCAATATCAGTAGTAATAAATGGTGGCACGTACAAAACCAGCATATTGCCAGTGGACTCTGGTGTTACTTCTATATCAACACCTCTGCTTTGGGAGGGTTATCTCCTGAAGTGAACTCCTTCAGGATTTAGTTGATGAAGGATCAATGACTTCTAGCATGATCTTACGACAGTATTACATCAATGGCAAAAACCACCTGGATTACTAGTCGCTATCTCATCTTTTTCCTTCAGGCAGCACAAGGAAACACTGCAGAATTTACCACTGGGGATGAGGGATCAAACAGGCTGAAATTAGAAAAGACAGTTTGTCTGTTTTCAATTCAAGCAGAAATATTATTAAAAAGCGTTTTGAATTATGTCACACAGGGCAAGTGTCACTGCAGTTAGTAAGAACTTACTGTGCCAGCAAATGTCAGGACAAATTATACTGCAGGACAAGCAAGCTCTGTGTCACCCTCACTTCCAAAAGGCAAAGCTTCCACCCCCCCCCGCCAAGAAGCTGCTTCCATTTCTGAGTCTTTTTATATCAAACTACTCTTACGCAAATCAAAACGGTGCACAGGGAGTATGACAGTGACATTACTGGCAACTTCAGGATCCCTCTCTAGCTGGAGGGATGAAATGCTTTGATTCTCCACCACCTTAAAATACAATTACTTTAAGCCTACAGAATTGTATACATAAATGGCTGCCTCAAAATACTTCAAGCCACTGCTTACTGTGCTAATGAAAAGCCTGTCTCTTATACTCCAGGGTCCATCTGTACCCTTCTAGTCTTTCTTGCCTCTTAGATGGATGCTCTTTGCAGAAAGGAGCTTTTGCATTTCTGCTATGCCTGGCATGGGACCTGGTACTATTGATGTCTTGACAATGCCTGGGGTTCCTCAGCACTACTGGTAAAAGTGAAAAATAGGAATGTGAAATTCAGTGCACCAGAGAGGAAAAAGATGTGGCAAAATCATAAATAATGTCAATTTATTTAACTATATGGAAATCTTTCACTAAGCTGTGAACTCCTAGCCAAATAAACTGGTTTGGTTTCAGCTCTCCCTATATTTGAAAATAAATGTTTCAAGTAAGTATGAGAGAGCTTCAATATCGAGAACAAACATCCTTCTGTTCTGCAGAGAAAACAAGAGCTACAAAACATTTTGACGAGTTGAAGGAAACTTTTATTCAGTTCTGAACTCTTCTAATATTATTTTCCATAAGTTTCCAGGTGCTCTTCCAGAAAGGCTCTAGTTTAAAACCTAGATTGCTGAAACAAAGTGACTGAAACCTGCATAACTTCTGTTATTATGGATATAGCTGTGTTGAGTCTAAACTAGAAGGAAGTCTATTCCTTTGCTTCCTTGGGTTTATTTTATGGTTCAAACATTTCTTATTTAAAAAGGGATAAGAACACCTAAGAGGCTACAAAGAGTAATGTCCATAAAAAAAATGGCAATATAAAAGTTTGAGGATTCAAGGTCTAGCTTACATTTATGACATGATTACCTCCAGCTATCTATTCTATCCCACAGCCTACAATCCAAACAGTTTACTAGGGTAACTCTGCTCTTTCTGTTGTTTTAAAGCAGACAGTAAACAGCACTGAAGAGCAATGAAGTTTTAAATGAAGACACGGACAGTACACGGAAGTAGCTGGGTTGCTGGCTCACGTTCCACACCACAACTACTGCAAGGATGACAGCCTTTGGCAAATTAAAACTAACAAAGCAACTCTGGGCCTGTTAACAACATTTTTGCTGTGCATAAGTGCCAATAAATCCAGTTAAGTAAGACAGTGCAGACATTCTGACCCTGTACATTTTTCTTAGCCCCTAGTACCAGATCTTCTCAGAAAGGAGTCAATTCATGTGCAACTCTGTCCGTGATTGACTTGTGTTCTGAATGACTGAACCTGAGCTATGTCTGTGTAAGCTGAATTTCTCTCTATGTATTCATTCTCCATTCCCAGAATGGCTGCTGCAGGAATGCAAATCCTATTTGGAAGGATTACTTGTCACACAACAGCCAAAAGCCCTATCTAACACTGAGTTCCTTCCTGTGCCAGAGAGCACAAACTTGGACATCCCTATTCAGAAGGGCAAAGGATTAAAGTAGGCCAGGTGAGAACACAGAATGGTATCCTCGTTTTTCATACGCAGAATCAAAGCTTTTGCTCTAACCTCTCAGCCCCCATTATATTAGGGATTGGCACTAAAGCTGGGGATTTCACTAAACATAAGCGTCGAGGTGTACAGAATGAGAAAGTACAGGCCAGAGCAGTATTTGTACTGGTTGAACCTAACAATAGTAGATAGGTAGTAATACAGATGCCATCAGAGCACCCATGCATGGACACCAGACGTCACCTGAGCATATGGAAGGGGAAATGAAACTTCAGAGAAGCATCTGTTATCTAGACCAGCTCTTGCAGGTTTTTATGATCTTTCCACGTACATTCCATAGCAACAATTGTGGAAATTTACTGGAATGTCCCAAGCACTCTAGAGTTTCAATGTGTTTTTTCCTTGTGCATTTTATTTGCTGATGCTTATCTGTGCATTTTCTAAATACTTCACACATTCCATTCCTGTTCCTCCAGTGTAAAAGGGAGCATTTCCTACTTCATAGGATGTCATGCCATAGCTTGTTTCCTTCTCCACCTCAAGAGGAACTCTTTAAGATCTTCCACAAAAGAAGAAAGAGAGGACTTTATGTCATGCTTGTGAAAACACAGATAACACTGGTCAATATTTCTGTACAAAGTAGAAGCAAAGGCAATGCATCCCCCTGCAGAGATTGTTCCTTCATCATTTAACACAAGCTGGTGAGAACAGAGTGTCACACAGACTTCTGCTAAAAGTCCTCCCTGGATTAGCAGGCACCAGCTAAGACCAGTTGTAACTGTCCCCATTTTTTGCAACTGCACAGCTGCCTAATTTGAGTTCTTAAGTAACACAGAGCTGGTGCTGCAGTTTTGTATTTGCTCTGCAGCAATCCTATGTTGATCAGAATTTTTGGAATCTGAAGTCTCAAATCAACCCTTCCCCAGTCATGCAGAACCACACCTACCCTAAAATAAGGAGAAATTTTATTTTAAAATATTAGCTTGTTTCACATCTTTCTACCAGTTCTTTTAAAAAAAAAATAAAAAAAAAATCTGTTTTGTGTGCATGTTTCCTGAAAATAACTCAGCAAAGGAAGCATTCAGAATAAGTGGCACTATTTCCAGACATTAGGCAAAAGATAACAAGAAAATGTATGAAGTTCTTCACCACTACCCACTTAAAACAATGCATCATTAACATTTTTATTGGAATGTATAGAAGAAATGTACCAGTTCTTGTAAACAAATCATACAGCAATCCTAGAAATGAAATAATATGAAGACTACAAAGAAAATGGCATAATTTGTGTCTCTAACAACATTTAGTTTAGACACATTTTCTCCTGATTAAGATGCAGCACTAAGAGGCACAGGTTTCAAGTATACTCCAATCCATATCACTGGGCAATTAACAAGTGCAAAAGCAGATGATATACCACATGTAAAAAAGCTGAGGAGAGGGAAGGGCTCCTATTGGTACAGCCTAAAAAAACAACCTGTAGATCTACCTGAGCAGATACTTTATATGTTATTTTACAGGCTCTGAGAAACCACATTTGTCACTAAATTTGAAAATGTAGACCTTTTTGGTCTGAGTATTGTCCAGTTATACATTTATTGTAGACCACAGTTATTAGCAGTGAGCCACTAGACTGAACAAGCTTCCGAGACCACCTCAGTTGGCACCTTGTGCAATGCCACAAAAGAGATAGCTGCACTGCACTGAAGAGAAACAAGCTGGCAGAAAAAACACTTTTGTGCTTTACCTTGTAATGGGCAGTGCTGATGTCTTCAAACATATCTATATCCATACAGTCCATTGATTCTGACCTTTCTGGTAACAGCAACTCTTTGAGCTTCTTGTTTTCTTATTTTTAATTTGCCAACTGGTGCAACCTGTAAATTTACAAAAGTGGGTACGTTATTCCAAGATGTTTATCCATCTCATTCTACAAGGCACTCAATTTTAATACATATGGCACTGTGCCATGTGGCTCTTATTGCTCTCAAGAGCTTTCAGCGCAATGACTTACAGACCACAGTGTTTCAGTATGTCACTGATTTTTTTTTTGGTGGATAAAGAAATCCATTATTCTGCAGGGTCCCTTTGCTGACTTTCCAGAAAGTCATTTTCCATATGTGCATATCATATATTAGAGAACATGCTCCTACCTTATTAATTTCAAGCACTTAAGACTTTGAATTGTCAGTTTATTTCTGACTTTATCTGTTAGAGGCTGGTTCTTGTGAAAAGAGGCTAAGTTAAATTTAAATACTGGCTCAGGAGTAGGAATGCTACTAATTTGATAAACTGGAAGTTGACAGAATGGCCAAGATCTATGCTCAGCAATTAAGATATCAGAAAATAAAAAACTCCCTGATTTTGAACACTGCTCATATTTTTCAGCAGCAGAGGGATTATTATTATTATTTTGGTAGAACTACTCAGGGAAACACAGTGAGATTCCTTGAGTGCACATGTAACTGCGCTGCTCGTATTTAAATTTGGGCATCCAAATCAAAAGGAGCTCTGAAAACCAAGCAACAGGTTCTCTGCCTAGGCACTGGCAGGACCTATGAGGCGGTCACGCATGCTTGAACCACAGACCAGATTGTTTGGCTTCTCAGGAGGAGGCAGTAGAATAAGAAAAGGGACATAAACTTTACCTGTATGCAGGTAAAGAGAACTCTGGAGGCACACCACTGCCACAACGTTATGAAAGAACTGATTACATTTTATTTTTTTTTAATAAATTGGTTGTCATGTGCCAAACTCCTATAGGACAAGGACTCAGTGTATGCAAACATATCAATTATGTGACTGCAGGAATAGATTTGGAGAACAAAGAAGAATGAGCCAACAGCAACAAGCATGATAAAGAGTTTGTGAAAAGACATCTAGATTTTTTTTTTCTTGGTTGCTCAGTAAGATTAATTATCCTCATAATACACAGGCTCTGCTCAAACACTGATGAAAACAGAGAAATTAATAGGACATCTCTTTAGTCTACCATTACATACTGAATGCTACAGTATTATTTGTATTCAAACCTTGGATATTTTTTATTTCCAGTCCTTTGTACATAATACTGTGTTATTATTTTACAGCGTTTGTCCCACATAATGATAGGCATTACATGAAGTAATGTCCAGGTTAACTAACAAAATGCCTGGAGTGCCTTCAAGTGTCTTGTTACGTGATGTGCCTTCAGCTGTTTACTCAGAAACTAAAGCGAAGGGAACTGTCCGAGAAAACATGTATCTTGATTAGCTTCTGTCCTGATTTCAGCTACACTGTTAATCTACATAGGTACAACAACAACAAAAACAACAACAAAGAAATCACTGAGCAGAGGAGTATTAGCAATATGTAAAAGTGACTGCATCGCTCTTGGCTCTACTTACAGATGTTAGATCTACCCCTCAAAAAATCTCACCTTGTGAAAATCACACCTCCATTTTTCTGTGTGCTTGTGTACACAAGTACTCCACCTGCACCACTCTAATATGAAGTTATTGTAGAACATGCTAAAAAACACTGCTTTAGCAGCTTGACACATAATATGGATCACCCCTCCAAAGTGTCTGAGTAGGAACACCACTGATCAAGCAAAATCCCTCTATTTTGTGTGTCCTGAGTGTGTTTTTTCTTCCAGAAAGTAGAAAAGTCATCAGGCAAGGTGCACAAAGGCCACACAGGTACCACTCCACTGATTTTGATTAACCTGTTTACGTTGGATGTTGATGTGGACCAGTGATGACAGGAACAAAGCTGCAAGTATTTATCAGATAGGAGGAACTCCAAAAATAGCTATACATTTCCAGTTTTCAAAGAATTATGTGCAAAAATGTGAATGTGTACATGTATTATTAAATCCCACAGTCAATCTTACTGCATAACTTCCATTTTAGAACCATCATAAAGGACACCTAAATGTAGCCCTGTTTAGAGAATCATAGAATCATAGAATATCCTGAGTTGGAAGGGACCCTTAAGGATCATCAAGTCCAACTCTTGACACCGCACAGGTCTACCCAGAAGTTCAGACCATGTGACTAAGTGCACAGTCCAATCTCTTCTTAAACTCAGTTAGGCTTGGTGCAGTGACCACTTCCCTGGGGAGCCTGTTCCAGTGTGCAACCACTCTCTCAGTGAAGAACCCCCTCCTGATGTCAAGCCTAAATTTCCCCTGCCTTAGCTTAACCCCGTTCCCGCGGGTCCTGTCACTGGTGTTAATGGAGAAAAGGTCTCCTGCCTCTCGACACCCCCTTACGAGGAAGTTGTAGACTGTGATGAGGTCTCCTCTCAGCCTCCTCTTCTCCAGGCTGAACAGGCCCAGTGACCTCAGCCGTTCTTCGTACGTCTTCCCCTCCAGGCCTTTCACCATCTTCGTAGCCCTCCTCTGGACACTCTCCAACAGTTTCACGTCCTTTTTATACTGTGGTGCCCAGAACTGCACACAGTACTCGAGGTGAGGCCGCACCAGCGCAGAGTAGAGCGGGACAATCACCTCCCTCGACCTACTAGCGATGCCGTGCTTGATGCACCCCAGGACACGGTTGGCCCTCCTGGCTGCCAGGGCACACTGCTGGCTCATATTCAACTTGCTGTCTACCACGACCCCCAGATCCCTCTCTTCTAGGCTGCTCTCCAGCGTCTCATCGCCCTGTCTGTACGTGCAGCCAGGGTTTCCTCGTCCCAGGTGCAGGACCCGGCACTTGCTCTTATTGAACTTCATGCGGTTGGTGATTGCCCAGTTCTCCAACCTATCCAGATCCCTCTGCAAGGCCTTTCCACCAGGACTACCTCTGGATTACAATCTGAATGCCAGTGATCCTTTAAGGCTTCTTTCAGTAACAATATTCCCATGTCTTCCACAACTAATGTATCGTACAAGTGGCTTGTCATAAGACTCCTCCTGCTCCTCTGAAGCACTGTTATGCTTTACTTGAAAGCTGCTCCTGGTAAACTCTCCCTTAGTAGACAGAGCATAAATGTTGCAACATGAGCTGCTCAGCCAAACTGCTTAATTAAAGTCATACCAAAACTGCAATAATTATGCTGATACAAATACTGTTGAAAAGGAATGCATTCTGAGTGCCCTGAAAGTGTATGCACCCACCTCAGAATAAAATTCATGCGTCCTTTCTGATTGATACCAATGTCACTGTTTATAGTTCCAGGATATACTAAATCCTTTCAACATTACCACGCACAGGAGCACCTGCAGATTTACAGCCAAGCCTGTGGTTGTCCCCCAAAGCATTGTAAAGAGGCTGAGCTAAACCAGCCTGCAGCAACTAGCACGCTGGCTCCAACTGCCTCCATTCCTCTGTGCACACCTCACGTTTTCTCCCACCTTTTTCTTTTCTTCCTCACTTTTTGTTTACTCAGTCGGACAATAATTTAATCTGAGGTCTCCACGCTATGGATGGAATGGATTGATGAAACAAGGAATCTGAAAATCAAACTGGATGTTGGAGTTGTTCCTTACTCTAATGATCACACAACTCCTCTTGTGCCTTTCTTGTAAGAAATGGCCCTGGAGGTCACTGCTGCTCACAGCAAGCTCAGTAGTTCTGCATGCAGCATTCCATACATTGCCCACTTGTGACATTATGTTTATGCCTCCTCCTTTATATCATTCTCCCAAACAAAGACTGCCAAAGCAATTCGAGCAAATCTTTTCCTCTCTTTTGCAGCACACTGGACAAAACCTGCCTTCTGATGCTGAAGTGATGAGAAAGCGTGGAGAATCTCATCCCCCATGGAAAAGCACAAACTGGATCCTTACCCAGTGCTAAAGAGAGCTTTGCAAAGGAAAACTGGTAAGCGTGCCAGCTCATACACTTCTTTCAGTCGATGCCATCAGCAAACCAAAGGCCATGAGTGCTTCCACTGTGGATTACACAAACAGCCAGCCAGTAGTGAGGACAACCCAGCAGGCACAGATGCATCCCACTCATACCAAAAACGTGGCTAAGTGCGCTACACAGTCCAGTCCTTCCATCAGCCAGGAGCAAGAGGTGGATCACAGCTTCCCATCACCATTGGGGAGTATCATATCCCTAACATTATGTCACTAATCATCTACAGGTAACACCTCTACCCTCAACATCCTGAGTTCTAGTTCTTCATAAACTCAACTGGAAGAGCTTTATTTACAACAGGGTGCAAAGTGGGTCCAAAATTACAATCTGGGCTCACCCCTAACCTATTAACTGTGAGGAATACTTTAGTTTTCAGTCAGGAGATACAATTGTGAAGCTTTCTTTTTGTGAATTTTAAGTCAAAAACTTAACTGGTTTATTTATTTATTTTGTATATTTAGTGTGGCCAGCATATGCCTCCAGCTGAATTATATACTGTCAGCCCACACTAACTGTGTTGTCTCATGATTTCCTATGAAACAATTCAGGGAATGCAAAAATAGGTTTTGGTTCATTTTAATTTGTGCCAATTACACTAACTTAAATTTTACAGTCAAATTCCCACCTTACCACTCAACGGAGATCTGTTGCGGGCACCATACTGCCTTGAATTGTGCTCCATCACAGGATGAGCTTTGAAGGCAAACACTACACTATTCATAAATTTCTTGTTTATTAATTCATTTAATTATTTAGTAAGTGTGGCCAGACACAGCAGTTCATATATTCCACAAACAAGGATGTCATGAAACAATTAAGTGAAAGATTTTTTGCACAGATCCATAAATCCTGACGAGAATAAATAAGTTACAAGTATCTACACTATAATTTATGTATACATTAATTGCCTCTATTTACCTGGCAATTGATTAATCCCATTTATAGCACAGTCAAAAACTCTGGCGTAGGTTTATCCTCACAGAAGAATTTGTTTACCTGCAATGAGCTACTTTGGAGAATGAGTTTGGTGGGTTTTATCTGTGGCATGCCACCGAGGGATTTGGCTTAGCTGAACTCTTGCCATGGGCAGCTGCAGCTTGCGAAGAACATGATGCCTGCTGATTCAGCTTATCTGTTATGGCAAAATTCAGCCCTGGCAAAACCTCCAAGGGAAGGCAGCACCAGAGCAGACGCTACAGCACAGGCACTTAGCAATATTGCCTCCTGTTGCCAGGAGAGGAAAGATTGCCCAGTGTTTTCAAACTTTTCAAGGCAGGCTGTATCAATACATAAAACATCTTTAATGTATGCACATTATTGCAGCTATTTTAGCATAATATTGGCATGTCAGTTTTATTAGCAGGAATAAAAGGCCTTTTCAATAATAAGCTTGATTTTTATTTTATTCTGCATTGTGCTATTCTAACTGCAGATCCCGTATACAATTGCATAATTGCATCTCTCCCATTGTAACACTTGTAATTGCTTTCCCTTTTTTTAATCCCTCCAGTGGAAAGACTAAAGTTCAATCCATTCCATATCTGGCATTAATTTAGCAAATATCAGTTTAAAGGATCAAGTAAATTCCATCACTCTTAATAGGATTAAAGGTATTTCTGCTGTTCTGCTGTTTTCAAATCCTTAGAAATGACAAATATCTTTAAAAGGAATAGCTGGTGTTCACACAGATGATTAGCATGATTCATCACAATCAGAATAGCTGTTATTAAGCTTTACCTTAATTATTTCATTGCATCTGCACAGGTTACTTTACGGTTAGGACCTACAGTAAGTCAGCTACAGAAAGCAGGTAAGAATAGGTCACACTGGGACAACAGCAAAGCAGGCAACACCTAAATGCTTGCATGCCCAGATTTAGTTCTGGTTAATAGAGCATTTAAGTAAAGTTGCTAGGTTGTTTTCAGATACAGGTAATACTGCTGTTACCATACTGTTAGCTGCCCCTGCAATTGATCTGGTTAAATCACCCTGCAAATGCAGGAGTGGGAACTTTAGATAGATTTGAACAGTTGCACCTGCTTTCCAGAAGTACTGCTGCAAATCACCGGGAGATATTACAGCTTTTTAAAACCTGCTTTTGAACTGCATTCCTTAAACCCCCTCTTCTCGCGTGCCCACCCCCCAAACAAGTGTCTGTAAAACGACCGAGTCGCTCATCAGAAGCGCGTTCCCATCGCTGCTTTAGCGCCTGAAGCAGTAAAAGGGTCGTTTTAAAACATGGAATTATCAATAGGAGAAGGAGGGATCGGTCCTATTCGCTTTAAGCGGCGTCCTTCCCCACAGATGCCCCTGCACACGAAGCACTCCCTCCGCAGAGCCGGGTGCTGTGGGCACTTAGGGCCGGTGGATTTCCTCTGCTAGATCAAACATCTCGGGGCTCTGCCGCACAAGCACGGCCATTTATTCACAGCACAGTTCAATTCCCTTCCCATTTCTTCCTGCAGAAGTCAGTTCAGTCCTTAATTCTCAACCCAGGGCTATCTTACTTCTCCTACCACCCTTCTATTCACTGTAAGCTTTTAAATATTTTCCTGAAACAGCCCCTTGGCCCCTCCTACGATGTAAAAGAAATACACTGAAGGCTCTCGCTTGTAAACCGCCCAGATAAAAGGTTCTGCCTATTTAAGAGCTACAAACAGGCTTTCTTTAGGGCTACGCTTCCAGAGCTGCTAAAAAAAGGGCCGCCGTCTTCCCTGCAGGGCTCTGTCACCGTGAGGAGCGGGCTGCCAGCCCCAGCCCCGCGGCTCCCTGCGACAAGGAGCAGCGGGTCGGCGCCTCAGCAGCCATGTACTCACCGGGTAGCTCCTGCTTCACAAGGTCCTGCCTCCCGCTAGGGATGCGAGGCGTCGCAGGCAGCGGCAGATATTCATGTCCCCCCCCCGCCTCCGAGCGGCTTCCCCGCCCAGGCGGAGCGAGTGGAAGCGAGCCCCGCGCTGTTCGCCTGCCTCCCCAGCCGCGTATTCACACGGAACGGAGGGAAAAATGGGGGGGCGGGGGGGGGAATGAGAGAAAAAATAAGGGGGGGGGGAGCAGAGCCCCAGCCCCTTCCCCTCCTTCGCCTGGCCCGGGCACCGGCACGGCCCCCCCGGCCCCGCCGCCTTAGGCGGGGCTCCCGGGCACGGCGGGAGGGGGCCGCGGCCGTGAGGGGGGCGATGGCCGCCGGGCCACAAGGGGCCCGCGGAAGGCCGCGGCAGCCGCTTGGTCAGCGCTGTGCCTCCCGCCTCAGGGCAGCGGGGTTTAAAAACCGGCTATTGTGCCCTCAGGGCAGCGCTGGGGGGCTGGAGGGGAACGGTGGGCCTTGGGGTGGGCGCATCTCGCCGGTGAGGAGCCGCCTGGGGTGTTGGCATGGGGCAAAGCCGGAGCTTCCCGCTGGGCGCCGTCCCCAGGAGCTCCTGCTCGCTGACAGCCCTGAGCCTTTGCTCCCCTTTACTCAGCAACCATGGCCGTGGCTGGTCTGTGAGGTCCCGTATTTGCTGTAGGGGTGAAACACCAGCTTTTTGCCGCACCTTCCTGCTCCAGGCTTTCGGTTGCTGTATGGTCATTAGCAGCAAACACTAACCTGCTGCATCTGTCTTCCTCCAGCGTAGTCTGTCTTAATTTTCACGTCCTCCAGTGCTTCTGTGGGAATTCCGAATGTCCGCTAGGAGTGGGACACCTGGAAGGTCACCCCAGCAGCCTGGTCACTCCACATCTTACCCCAAAGGCTTCCCAAACTTCTCAGTCTTCCTTCCAATCCAAGAAAGAGTTGCTACTGGTAAAACATTACCAACATCGAGACTGCGGGACAGTCAACGAGACTTCTCTTGGCCAGCAGAAGAGCACCAACTGCTGCACTGTCTTTGTGGCTTTCCATTCTCTTTTCTTCTTTTGCCCAGTATTTCTTTTGAGTTGACTGGCGGAGTCCATGTCACACACCAGCAACTGGCAACATCTGAAGTTGGTTAAGTTTCTGAATCACAGTACACATATGAAATAATTGGGCCCAAAGCGCTAACTGAGCTGTAATAATGGAGAAACTCACTGCTGGCTAGGAAGTGTAACATTCCTGGCCTCCTGCAGGATGAGCAAATATAAGGACAATTTCTCAGATCAGCCTCCCCAGTTATGTCTGCCAGCTGGTGGATACTCAGCTTATAGCACTCACACGAAGTAAACCAATTGCCAGCTTATCGACTCAGTAACATAGTCAACAGCTTTTAGAGTTATAGAATATGAGAGAGCATCAATGCCCCGATATTTGGCAACAAAGGGTTTGCATCTGTAAAATGTTTCATCTACACTAAGTGCCCAGCTCGCAAGGAATGTGAAAATCCCAGCTGTAAACGCGCAGTTCAGCTTTGCAATATGCAATGCTTTCTAGCAATCAGTGGAATCAAGCATATCCTCTTTGAGCAAGTGTTGCTTGCTGCTATCCCTTCAAAAATGCTCTTTTTCCAGGTTTAATGCAGTTACTGTACCTTTACTAGCACTGTACTTGGTAGTAGCAGGAATATTACTGGAGGTGGATAATAGCTTTATATCCTTTTCCCATAGAGTAGACTTGATGCAGAGTTCATGTTGGAAATGGAGTAACTGCTCAAGAAGCACGTTTCTTTTTGACAGAAATGAAGCCCTGGTCCAGATTCAAAGAGAAAAGGAGCACCAGTTTGCTCTTCCAGCCGGGCTGTACAGAATAAGGTATTAGTCCGAAGTTAAAAAGCACCCCTATGCTCCACACAGAGGGGATTTGTTTGGCAGAACGTCCATCAACTCTGGTAACTTTCAGAATAATTTTGTTCTGTAAAAGCTTTTTCTTCTATAGTTCCTTAGTGCAATTCACTAGGAAATATCAACTGCTGAGAAAACATTACCCTAAGATTCATGTAGACCAGATATGAAAGCCATATTTCACAGAAATCACCCGTCTGTCTGCGTTTTACATACCTGGGGTTAACCCTTTTAAGACAATTTAGTAGTTTATTTTTAACCAGCCAGCATTAGTTATTCACAGGTTAAAAGATATTTTCTGAAGAAGACGAAGGTTCAGCCTCCTCAGAGATCTGTAATTTAAAGACAGGTTATGGCTTGTCTCTGGTAGAAAAGCCAAAAAGTGTCACTCCTTTGAGGCACTATAATTCATAAGTAATTATACAGAACAAATGAAAAGAATTGGATTTTCTTCCTCACTGGAACAAAATTCATTTTGATGTTATAACTATAGTTATAAGAAATTTTCAAAATCATCATGGGATTTATAAAAGCACAAGACATTATTAATTCTTGTAAGTAACGAAAAATAAAAAAGTTCTGAACCAAAATAAATGGCAATTTTCAATGCATACAGAATCCAAATTGAACTATTTTATATACAAAGTAAAATTTGTCTTTATGAAATGGATGTAGAGTATAAGGTAGGATGAATGAGGCTGTGTACATGAATTCTAGAGAAAAACATCTTAATCCATGAAGTACTCAGCATGCTGAGAATTGAAGCCTGATAGACCTCCATCAGCCTGAAGGGGTCTGGATGAAATATACAAGCAATACGGATCCAGTGTGAATAAAACATTTATGGAGGAGCCAGAGGAAGTCTGGTTTCTCTTCCCAAGCTGGCCACCAAGCTAGCACATTTTTCTGACAAGCCAGGTAACTTCTCCAGCTCTTCACTCTCTCTCTCCTGTTATTGGGTAACTTGACTTCAAACTCCCTGGGACAGACACAACCTATCAATACAGCTCACAGACAAAAACATTCCCATTTTCAGCTAGGAATAGTAGGTGCAATAGAAACAACATTTACAGAACCTGAGCCAGTGAACTGAATTCATACCAAAACTTTCAGAGTTCTTTTGAAATCGTGCCCATAAGATCTGCTCTCTTGAGCCATGCACAAGAGATGCAATTGCTAACTGTCAGAGCTACAACCATGAAGTGTCTCAGAAGAGCTGAAGAGTTCTGGATGGCGCTACACAACCATAACCATTCACTCTCTCTGCAGATCAGTCTCATGGTAGGAAACAAATGTTCACCAGAAGCTTATAAATATGCAATTTTTAAAGCTGAATCAGTATGTCATGGGGAGGAAAAAGTATACAGAACTTACTACACAGTATTTTTCCACCCCCTTCTTATCCTGGAAGGACTGTAATTATTCCCTGTTGCAGGAGCTGTACAGTAGTAATTCCTTTCCTCCTACATGCTTCATTTACAACTTGAGAGCTAACAGCCTATTAAGTTTTTAATAAATTATACTAAAATATTGTGGCAGTGTTCTAAAAGTAAAACCTGGAGATGAGTTGTAATGGATATGTTCCCTACATAAATAGAACTACCCCTTAAACACACATTTTTTAACAGAAATGTCTTGGCTTATAAACATCTGTGATCATAAATACTTCTCAAAGAAGCACTGGCAGTGAATGCGTAGTATTAGAGTCACTTTTTCTAAAGCAGAAAGCTTTTTCCCGTTCGCTATTAATCTCTTTTCCTTTCATCTCAAATTTAATTCATCTCTAGGTCTTTACAAAGTCATGAAATTATTCATGTTCTAAGAAGCACAGGTAGTGTGAGAGAAGGAAAGACCTCACAAAGATAGGATAAAAGTAACAATTAAATACTGGGAAGAAAAAGGAAAATATTAGACCTTCAGTCTTTCAGGATTACAATATTGGCCTGATCCATTTAGAAAGTTTGAAAAATAATGCTTCCCATTTTATGTTTACAGGTCTAATTTTGATGGAGAGTTCAGCCGTGCTATGATAACAACAGGCAATGGAGTCTCCTGTTACTACCACCCTTTGTATTTAAGCTTATGCTTAACAATGGGTTCCCAAATCCATGCTTATAGTATTTCATTGAAGTAGTCTGATTTTCAGGCATATTCCACATTCACCTACTTCACTGACAAACACAGAATCTATAAATACTGAGCAGCTTTCAGACTGAGTAATTTTTATTTAAATCCCTGCACATGGTCCTGGAAGTCTAGCGTTAAGTCTGCAAACTTCAAAAACCTTACACCTGATATCTGGAGTTCTTCTATCCCTTTCTGTCTCTCACAATCACCTTACATCACCCCAGAATTTTTAAATAAAAGGGAAGAACAGAGGAATCAAAAGATCATCAGACACAAATGCCAAATTCATTCACCCGTAGGACATGCTTACATGTTGAATGGCTTGAGGAAAATGCTCACAGATTTGGTTCTGATCAATCAAGACTGATCAGAATTTGGTTCTGATTAATTAAGAAAAGTAGCTGTCAATAGGGGAGAATTGTTCTTGTGTCAGTTTCATGAGCGTACTGGAAGTTTCAGAAAAATACCAGCTTTCTAAACATGTAATTAGCAACTAATGTCTTAAAGATGGAAAAGCAGCAATATGTTGGTAGTAGGGTGATGGTTGGACCAGATGATCATGAAGGTCTTTTCCAATCTTAATGATTCTATGATTAAAAATACAAAATCTTAAAACCAAAAATTTTCAAAGCTTTTAAAGTTTTCAGAGAGAGAAGAAAAAACCTTAAGCCATAAAAAAATAAAAATCAAAACATTTTTAGAGTACTGTTCATTAAGACTGCTGTTTCCTAGGTATTCTGATGAAGAATATGTAATATACCACTGAAAAGTATACACTAGAATATAAAATTTTCAATGCTTGAATGCTTGTTGCAATTATTTCAGTTCAGTCCTCTAAATATTACTTATCAGGCTTCAGAATATTTATGTGTTGCTTTTTTTTTTTTTTTCTTTTTTTTTTTTTTTTACAAAGGCACTGAAGAGATGATTCAAAACCAGAGGTGCTGAGGATATATGTGCCTCACCCATATCTTAATGAAATACATTTCTGAGAATGTTCACTGGTGACTGAAAGTAAAAATAGGGGATATATTTGTTCAGTACAGCCATCTGAGAGAAGTTTACATGGAGAAAAGCATTTCTCACAACAGGCCAACAAAGAAACCTAGTTTAAAGAAGTCCTCAGCCGTAAGGAACTCCTACTGCTATTAGAGGCAATCTCTACTGGCAGTAGCTATCTTCCCAAAGGAACACCACCACATCACACCAAAACAGTGAAGGATTCAGTTATCATTTTGCCATGTCAGGAATAACAACAGTGGCACATTAGGGAAGAAACTCGAGCACCCTGGACAGCAAGTGCCTGAGAAGACCTCCCCTCGTGGCATGATAAGCCTTTTCAACAAACTATACATCTTCCATGAACTCCATCATTTTGTTGCTGCTGCCTTTTCCTTCGTCTTAGGTGCTTCCCTTGTTTATACCCATATTGATGGTAGAAATGTTCCATGATCACTTTTACACTGAGGTTTCGTGCATACTTTCTAGCAGTCAAACTTCACCAGTGGTCACCTGGTAAATGGCTTTGCACTGGGAACCGCTTTGGACTGTTTGCAGAGCTTCCATTTCACCATGCACGACGACACAGCTGCTTGTTTACCATCCAGCCTCCCTCCGTAATGAGGTCTCCACAAGTAAGTTTCCTTCGTGTATGTTTGAAGGAGTGCTTTCATTAGCAGAATTTGCAGACCTAAAAACAATGGACTTTTTAAACGAGAAAAAGATTGCTTCCTGCAAGAACTTCTCAAAATAGTACGTGGCTGGAACAAATGAAATACAGTTTTGGGTTGTTGTCTGGGAGTCAGATGTACCCCTTGTAGAAACTTAGTGGCATTGAATAAAATTATTCTCAGAAGTACCTTATGGCCAGATTTTGAAGACAGGAGGGAGAATGACTGTAATGGTACAAGGAAGTGACTAAAAGTAATAAAAGGAATTGCAGGAAAAGTTTTGATTACAGAAGTAGCAAGATTTTCAATTCTTTTCCTATCTCTTACTAAATGTTTTTAGCTAAGTACTTAATCCTGTATTGAGGTTTTAATAAACTGGTATTAGAGCTGTTGTTATTGTGTCAGCATCACGATAAAAATCCAGGAGGCTTTTCCAGAGATCATCACCATGACAGCAAAAAGATAGTGCTTGCTATTTCCTTAATAAACAACAGATAAGATACAAGCTTCCCCTGTATTTAGACCCTCCGTCCTGTCCAGGAACTAAACTCACTGCTTCATTATAATTAGTACCCTTACAGATTTCTTTATAATTGCTAATTACTTTTTAATCTCCCTGGCAATAAATAGCTTTTCTAAACTTAATTGATTTCACTCACAAGGACTAACAGATTACCCAGGATTCTGCTCACCGTCTGTCATATAAACACCGGCAAAGAAAAAAAAAATGTTTGCTTTTTCCTTCTAAATTACCCCTCTTTTCCTCTGGAGTTGTTCTGTCCGGATTCAGATTAGCATACAGAACCTTTGACTGGATGCCTTTATTTGTCATGGATTTTTTTCAGAAGCAGAAATGAAGCATACAGTGAACATTAGAGACATTCAGTAAGTTGCAAAGTGTTATATTAAGTTCAAAGTTCCCCTGCAAAGATTGTGCTGTTCTTATTCCTAAGTGTAAAGATCCATAAAATTATAATCAGGTTCAAAAATAGCAAGCAACTGGATTCATTCATTATACTCCTTTTTTCCAATTAAAGAAAACGAAAATAAGCTATTTGTCATCTACTGATTTCTGCATTTCAGTGAAGGAAAAGAAAGTCCATGTTTTTACGATCTCAAAGGCTGAGACTGCGTTTTAATGAAAACCAATTGCCTTATAACTTTCAGCTCTAGGAAGTGAGATTTTAAAAACTGTTGTCTGATAAAAATTGTTTGCACCATCTCTGATCCCATTAGAAAATTATCTCCTTGACATTGTAGCACTGTATTTCTGGTTTTATGAAAATACAACCAATTAGAGACTACTGGATCTCTTCTCTATAGCTCAGCATTTTCTAGAGATTTGTAAGTGCATTTGGTTGCAAAGCATACTTTAGGATTCTGATTCACTCACACATTACTTTTTTTGCCCTTATGACTCCACTGGAAGTCCCCCAGTCACAGCAGCTTTCCAGAAGTGTTCCACGGCAGTCTTGATGTCCTGACAATAGTAATTTTTCCACACTTTGTCAAGGAAAAGAAAAAGAAGGTCTTTTTCTTATTCTAACTTGCAGTAGAAGTGTGGAAGTGTTTCAGCCAGGAATCCCAAATAAAAGACACGGCTGACATATCAGCCTATTTTTGTTATCAAATATAAATGTGGGGTGTTGTTGAACAAGTATATCACTATTTTCTTTAGAAGAAAAAAAGAAGAATGTTTTGTGCCGAAACCTGACATATGATTTCCTGTTGTAAATATATTATTTCCTTTGATTATTTTTGCCCACAAATAAGACTGTTAGATTTGTGTTTGCTAGCAGATAGGGGGAAAAGATCATTTACAGTAACAAAAGAGCTTTTCTTTTAATGCCTTCAGGGACAAGAAAGGATGTATATATGTTTTCCATCCACTTGCTATCCTTTACCCTTTGCTGCTTTCATCCCTGCTTGCAAAAGTTTCTTAGCTATTTTTACAAGGCCAACCTCTTAAACCTCTGCCCATCCAATATGTGCAGGTGTTTGACTTTCTCGTTTGATTCTTTCAAACTTCTGTAAAGACCAGCCCGTAGCTCTGCAGTACAAATCACCATCAAATCCCAGATTTGTCTCATCAGTCCTGATACACAGTAATTCAATTTGGAGGCAATCCAGACTGCACTGTATTTTGTGCAGTGTTTTGCGCAAGAAGCTTCTGACCAGTCAACGCCAGATTTTATTCATCTATTTCTGTTGTATGTCAATAAAACAAACAAATAAAACCCTCTTAAGCACCGTGCAAATTATGCTGTCTGGGATTGTTAATATTACAGAAGGCAGGAGTTGTTAATGGCAGGTCACACTGGCGTTCGGAGAGAGCATTTGTCAAAGTAAAGATGGATTGACTGGCAAGGAGAAAGGGCTGGTAAAGGAGAAATAATAGAAGTTTTAAACTCCAGATTACATTTTATAGATCATCCCAGCTCAGTAACAACTGTAAGACCAGCTGACCCATGGTAACATCAATAAAAGAGAACGGTGAAAACAGCTGCATTTCCAGTGGATATTTATCTATCTCCTAATGGGTATGAATTAGCTGTATTAATTAACTCTGACTTTAATTGCCAGACACAGCACTGTGATCAGAGAAACCAGTCTGAAAGCGTGCCATTCCCGGGCTTCCTGCTGGGATGAGGCTGGGCTCAGGCGATGCGCTCGGCTGGGCAGCCCCAGGCAGCTCCGTCGGCCAGGTGCTGGAGCAGGGGGACAGCTTCATGCACCCCGTGGGCACAGCTCGGCTCTGCCTGGGCTTGCCAGCATGCTGGGTGAGCTCTGAACATCCAACACACCACCCAGCTTGTCTCGGTTTTACAGCAGTTAGAAGACACACTGCGCATCCTGTACAATTGCTGATACCGTCATGTAGGAATTTGCCTGGAAAGGCTGGGTCAGCAAATGTTTTGGCTTCATATTCACAGCCGGGAAAAAGGCAGGTCCTAAATCATGGTGATTTTGTTCATAATGCACCATGCTTTAAGGTGCTTGGCTGAACATTGGTCGCTCCCTGAACAGGACCCATCGCGCTGGGATGGCAAGCAAGCCCATCCTTGGAAAGAAAACTGACATATTGTGGCTCTGAAGCGTGGAGCAATGATTCACCCAGCCTTGTGGTGGGAGAGCAAGGAGTCAGGCTGTCAGACACCAAGCCTGGATTTATAGGATTTATATCCATTCTCTTAAAAAAAAAAAAAAAAAAAAAAAAAAAAAAACAGGTCTTTGGAAGTGGGGCGTAGTGCAGTGCCTTAAACTGGCCTAGCACACAGCAAATGATGTCCCTGTGTGTACGAGTGCATGTGCAGCATTAAATAAATGTTGTGACGTGCAGCTCAGTTCCAACATAGTGTCAGCATCCTCTTCTGTCAGTGTGAGTCAACTATTATTTCAAGATTAGCAGCCATCTTCTCAGATCAAAAGCAAGGATTTTCTTCTTCGACCACTTAAATGTCTACAGTGTTCCTGCCTGTCCCGTAAACTCCTCTCTGCCCATGGAAAATGCACATTTCCAACCTATTTGTCTGGTTCTGTTTAGAATGCTAAATTCAACCTTGTTATTATTGCCACCCTCTAGCAATTCACAGTGCTGTGACATATCAACCAAGATGATCCTAATGATTTTTCAGGCCCACGGCCACATTCTGAGACTTTGAAGTTAATAACTTTGCTTGAATAATGACTTCAGAAATGCTAAAGCATTTGGTTAAGAACTACAGACACAGAAACAAATGAAAAAAAAAAATGCCTTGTCCCTACATACCCCTTGTTCTCATCAAGACAAAGCAGAAGTATTTGCCTCATTCTTTTCTCTTCCTATGCAAATGTATCCAGCTTCATGAGGTTTACTTTATTAAAAATTATCCTCTGAGGCAAAAGTTGTAGAGCCAACTCAGTGCTGCTCATTTTCCAGTCAACAAGCTTCTGTTTTTACAGTCAAGTTAAGATAGTGGAATAAGAAAACGATAATTTAGTAATAATACAGTGGGAAGAGGTATGAGTACTTATAAAGCCTCACTCCCTCAGGACTGCACAAATACGTCCAAGTTTATAAAAATTCTGGGCTTCAACTTACACCTTACGCATGAAATGCAGCCAGTAAAATTGACAGATTCACAAGTTAACAGTTTACTTCAGTGAGTAATAAGTCAGCATATCGTTTATTTTTCATAAGCTGCCATTCAGAAATAAAATCAATTAAGGAAATGTAATGCAGAGCTCTGTTTAGTGGAAAAGAATGTGCATGTTTCAGTGTTGTTCTTTTTAAATTTGCCTTCTCTTAAAAGAGGACCACCAGTAGATTTTCCCACTACAGTTAATGCTGGAAGGATTGAAGGAAAAAGTGAACAAACAAACAGAAAACAAAGGATGTTTATAAAAGACCGACTAATATAATTTGTCCATGGAATTTTAGCACTCATGCAACACATGTTTATATTCAAAAGTTTGAACTTCTCCTTCTCTTTCTGAATTTATTTTAGGAGATACTGACTACATTTCAGCTTTCACGTAGCAGTTTTCCACCTAGACAGCTGCCAGCCATAATTATTTAGTACCACCGTGTCAGAGAGCTGAAACTTTGGAGTTCATTCTCTATTATTTCTTCACTAAGACATCTCTAAACTCTTTCTTCCACCCTTCCACCCTCCAGTAGGTCTCCTCAGCCTCATCACAGACTAAAGTCAACCTTTAGCCAACCCATAATCAACTCCTTCCAACCAGTGCTTTTGTTTGCTCAGTGCCTTTTGATTTATAATGCCATTCAGCGTGGCACCTGCCTCCTGTCAGCCTCCTTTGACATCCAGCAAGGGCTTGTTAGGCACTTGTTTATTCATCTCCTCCAAGAAATGCTTTACCTAATGGAGAGCTGCAATTCCGCATTTCTTAAAGCAAGGAGCGAAGGAACCCATTTTTCTTTGTCAGCCTCATACCCGCTCATATACACGTACATATATTTTCATTACTCACTTCAAGCTTTTCCAATCACAAAAGCTTCTCTGTCGGGCTGTCAGAAAAAATCCATGTTCTCACATTACGCACATTAAAGGCAGCTCTGACTCCATCCCTACTAACACAAACTAGAACTGATTATCCTGTTTCCTCCTGGTTTTTATTTCCTTTTTTCCTAGCCAAGGCAAGAGAGAGCATATGGGGATCAGAATACACCTGAGCAAAATAAAACTTAGTCTAAAAAGACAAGCTTGGTCCAAATTATTTCTGAACACCACCAGAAATTATAAAATAAAAATAAAAATTAAGTATGTAGTAATGCTTTATATAATGATGATCTACCAGTATTTTTCTACTTCCATTACATTCTTTATAAAATGTGCTAGATGTTCATGAAGAATACATACTTAGAGAAGTGTATTTTTCTAGGTCCTGAAAAGCATTGTGTTCTGTTACCCAAGGTAAGTTCCAAAACAATCCCACCAGATCTGCCACTAAAATTTGTGCCTAAGTTCATGTCACTATAAAAAACTCTTGGAGGACAATTCTGTAAACTCTGTAGTTGGGAAAGTTCAAACCCAGATTTGATCTTCGAGGCTTGATTTCATTTTGGTTAAAAATTCAAAATCTTTCCTTCTTCTGTTTGGATCCATCGTCAAAGAAGGAGAATAGAACAAGGAGAAAGATTTCTTCTGCACACATGGCTTCTTGCTGTGTTGTGGGCAACTTTGCTCTTGCTTTGGTTTTGCTCCCGCCCTAAGAAGTCTCAGTAGTCACTGTGGCTAACTGTTATACAGCACAGGCTAGAAAGAAGACCATACTGTTAATATCAAGGGTATCCCTTCCCCTTCAGCCACCCTGACCTGTTGAGTTGTGTGTTCAGCATCTGCATTGGCATCGCAAGACATTCTGCACTGGTAATGTCCAGCTGCCATTAATGTAAGCCCTGCTGCTGACTCCAAGGATCAGGAACTTTATTACAGACACAGATCATTTTTTTTTTTTTTTTGGGGGGGGGGGGGAAGTGTTTGCTGTTAGTTTCCAAAGTGTTTTTCCTTCTCTTTACCTGTTGCTTCCTTCCTATCTTGTTCAATAGAAAGAATGACTACAAATCTTTACCTGGTTATAAATAACTAATGCCCCTGATCCAAGGGAAATGAAATGAAAACTGAGAGACCTTTTGCATTAGATCAAGGCACATTAGGCACAGTTTCCCTTGGGGTGTGATTGTAATTGGCCAATTTATTTACTTAGGACAGAGAAGATGTAAGAAATAAAACAAAAACCAATCAGGGAGGGAAACAGCTCACTTTGAAGTTTGCATCTCGGTTTGAAGTTATGTCTGTTTTGCATGACACAAACAGACTGTCCCAGCTGTGCCTTTCCCATATAAATTGAACTGGATCAGGAAACATGGAATGAAAATGTGAGCTTGGTAAATAAATTTTTAGTAGATATACAAATAGTTTTGTGAAAATAAGACAGAGGAACTTGCAATGAGTTTTAGGTTCTATACAAAAATTAGCATGGAGATGCTCCAGCCAGTCACAGGACCAACAACAGTGCTAAGTGTTGTATAGAAAGGGTATATATATAGAATCCTTCAGAAGATGCAAATTCCCAAAAGTTTTGTGTCAGACTTCTTCATCTGGAAGGACATTATGCCCTTGCAAAAAAACATGTGTTTGGTACTGGCAGCTTCCTCTTGCAGAATTAGTTTTCCTTGCATTTTGGTCAAAATCAAATTTTATTTACACGACTGTTTTGCAAGCCAGCAAATGTTTGTGAAATATTAAAGATGTGAATCTTTGTGTATGGGCAATAAACATGAAAAAAAGAAGCTACTTAAGAGAAAGAATGCTCTAGAAACAGTACTTAGCCATTTTCTTCAGATACCTTGATGACAAAAATAAATAGAGGAGGCACAGATCATACCGGGTTTCCTGGTCTCACCACCTCTCCTTTTAACAGCTGGGATGATTCACAGGAATCATCCTGGAGGGATTTCCTTTTCAACAAGGTACAGTTTCTACTAGATAGATTCTGCTTCTTCCAACTTAAAAACCTGGCCAAGATCATTAAAATACAAATGAGTGCACTTGCATTTTTTTCTGCCTATTACTCTTTTTTGAATGGATAATGCGAGCAAAGGAACAATTGAAAAACAAACCTAGGTTTGTTCAGATTTACACTTGTCCAGATTTACAAACCTTGCTATGAATGAGGTTTTATTTTATAGATTGCAGCACAGTAGGAGGACATGGGATAATCTAAAAGCTCAGAATTTGTGTGCGTGAGATTCTGCCGAACTGAATGCACCAAATGTGTCACTGGAAGCAACTGCAACATGCTGATAAAGTGATGAAGTCTCTATGCATTTCTTTATCAGAAAAATAAAGGTGAATTACCATTTGCTTTACTAGCCAGAAGCAGTTCAACTCCATCTCTCTCATTTTAACACTCTCAACCTTTATATCCTAGTTGTAAGAACACAGTCCTGCCACCTTGTTTATGGTGCTTTAAAAGCTATTCCTCAGCAATATCTGCCAGGATTTCAATGCTTCTGAGAACACTATTTGTTTTATCTTTGAAAGATCCTGGGCAAAATATTAGTGATATTAAAGAAAAATGGGAATGAGTAATCTCACAAGATGAATGGAATCTTTTCAAAGACTTCTGTATTCAAAAAATAAGATAGTTATAGAGTCATTGTTTGTGTTAATAATCTGGAATTATTTACCTCATGTGCAGTAAGTACTATTATCAGTTTGCTGGCTATCCAGCGTGGAAGCAGTACGTGTGGATTTCGACACACAGAATTGTGTAATCCTACTCTGAATTTTCACAAAGCTTTATCAAATCAGAGTGGAACTACAATAACCTCCAACTGCACAAAACATTTCAGATAAAAGGGGGCTGCTATAGTTCAAATCTCTGTTTTTTACACGCTTTATTAAAAATAAAGGTCTCAGTTCTGACACATTTATCCATGTTGCAAGAACCTTAGTGCACACTTAGTCTACAAGCTAGAATAGGAAGATATGGTCCTGAGTGAAGGTCAGATTCTGCAAGGCACATTTCATTACAGGAGACTTCCCATTAAGTTTGCTTTATGGTTATAAATAGATACTGTTCAGCATAAGTCAAGGAAGTAGTTTTTACCTCATTAGGCATAAAAAGAAGTATGGCTTCGTTTTATGTTCTCCATCTTTGTTCAGATAACCTACTTGTTGTTAATCCAATACAAGCAGCAAGCAATTCATTGCATTTTTTTCCCATACTATTATTCCTGTCAGTCCTAACAATACTGGGTTGGGTTTTGTTGTTTCTTTGGATTGTTGGTGAAACACACTTATTCACTGCTGTCTCAGGGATGATGAACAGGTATATTCTTAAATCTCCACACACTTTTCACTGAACCATGTGGATGCTTCTGAGTCCAGTCTCTCATATCCACTCTTTCACGTCATTCTGATTTCCCTGTGTTGGCAGGATTACAGTACCCAATTCATTATTGGACAGGAATTTACTTTGCTAGCAAGTCATGAGTTGAGGAAACTATGAAGCATTTAAGAGTAGTTACAGTTCTGATAAAGCAAGGTCTGTAGGAGAGGTATGGCCCTTTACTATATGAAATGAAACATTTGGAAGAAATGGACAAGTTTACAGCCACAAAAGGCCTTCATTAGGACCAGAAACCTAATTGTTTGTCTCAACTGTATTTAGCTGGTTTAACACCTTTCTCTAAAAGCCTTGTCTGTCTCTCTTTACTACACACACAGTACATTTCTTTGTACCTTTCACATTCTACTCAAATGGGTATTTATTCACATGATATTTTCAGCTTTTTATTTATAAAGTAGAAGAGGGAGAAAAAATAGGCAAGAAAAATGATCAAGAGGTAACGATGAATTACGCTGAAACCGAACAATTTCTGAGATTGTTATGAAGCAAGTATCAATGCACACAACTGGCTGCCAATTTCTTAGTGAAAGGACTGTAATTGAGGTCCAAATCTATAGACCTCTGGGCTTCATAAATTGGGATCATGACAGATTTTGAGTGGCTCTGTGCTGATTTACATTCCCTCAGGTTAGGGTGGTGTTAAGATTTTTACTGCATGCAACTATTGGCATGGCCTAACAGCTGAAGAAAAATAAATGGAAAGTGTTGGAATTGCTAAGAAATTAGTCTGGGAAAATAAAAGACCTGTGAAAAAAGGGCAAAATACAGAAATAGAACAATTACTAAAAAGTTCTTTCTGAAGAAAAGAAGTGATAGATTGGAGAAACCAAGCCAAGAAACAAGCTAGGAAATGACAGTGCAAACAGTATGGTAGGGAGGCTATTTGGTTACCGCACTTAGAACTGTTTTCACAGATGTGAAGAGAAGATCCAGAGGTATCTGAACTTCCTTCTGCAGACAAGTGACAAGGCCAACCTTAGAGCAAATAATGAAAAACAAAACAAAACAAAACAAAAAACAACATCAGCAACAACAAAACAAAAAACCCCACAACAACAAAAAACACTGCCACCAAAAATTAAAACATTAAAACAAAGCAAAACAAGAGAAGCATATAACTCTGCAAAGGCAAAATTAATTGCAGTTTATGGTGTTCACACAGCTAGACTATTTGGGAATACATCATGAAAATAAATGCTACCAATACCCTCTGCGGACATTTCCCCACATTCTATGCCCCAGACTAGGATCTGGTTCCCTGTGGATAGCAATATCTCTTCGCCCCCATTCATCCTCCTTTAGTTATTATTGCTTTCTTATTATAAATTTGGCTTGATAATTTGTTTCAAAACCATTCTAGCCTGGAGGAACCACTGGATGTCATACTGTATCATCAAGCAGTGAAGACCATTTCAAAACATTTGTGTCCTAACTCTTAGGTAAAAATACACCTGGTTTCTGAGTCTGGCTACATGAATTTTGAGGCATTTGGCTGAGGTGTTCTCACCCTCACAGTAACAAGAAATTCTTGTCCACGTAGATACCAAACCTGTGAAAATTTTGTAAGTCAGACACAGTGCCTTATCTCAATAATTATGTTTACCACAGGGATTAAAACAGAGGTCTTATCAAAGGAAAAAGATACTTAGTATATAAAACACTGGTGAGTTGCTGGACCACTGAACTGATGGTTCTAAAGTAGATCCCAGGTTGATGGCACAATAGGGCAAAGGGAGGTGACTCATAATGCTAATGAAAAAAAATATTAATCTAGTAAAATCACAGAACTGAGACAGATTATCAAGTGGAAAAAGTAGTATCAGTAACTATGACAGGGAACCAGTCTGGCTTAAGTGCTGCCACTGCCAAAAGGAAATGGCTCATCTACGAAAATGATTGCTTTTCAGTAACCAAAGTTGATATTGGCAGGGTTTATACCATCCCACAATAATGCAGCGGACAGAGCCAAGATTAAAGGAATTTGTAAATGATTATCTATGTGACAGGACAGTAGCAAATGTTATTTACTACTCACCTTTCTAGCCCCATTATTCATCAGAGTAACAATGTCACGTGATGTTTTCTTTGAAGTCTAGAGAAGGACAAAAGGCTTGGACAGATGTCATCCGATTGTGAACTCTCTGTCTATGTTCCACTCACATTGGTGTTGCTTTCTGATCACTTCTGCAAAGCTCTGAGCACACCCTGAGAAGTGCTCCTTCCATCCTCCCCAAACTGGCAACCTTTGCAAAGTTCTCCATTTATTATTTCTAAGCATCTTCTTCATTTCTGTTTACTTCTGTTATGCAAAGAAGGCTAAGAAGGAAATACATAATATCTGTAACATAAAGTTTCTATAATCTTGCTGTGTTTATTAGAGTGATCACACATTGTTGCTTCTGTTCTGACCTGAGGAGCACAACAGCTGATTGCCCTGTCCATTATCATCAGTGCATGTGCCTTTCAGGCCATTTATCCTGATTTATCCAATGATCTCCTACTTTGGTTGCATTGTATAATACTTATTGCAGGTAAAGAATGACAAACTTATTCCTAAATGCTATGTCTACTGCTTCACAGCAGCCAGCTCTAGGAAAGGAATATTGCCCAATGTGCTTCTTCATGCTCTTCCTCTCCCTCCTGCGGCAGAGCTGAGGCCATGAGTAGGATCACACCAGTACTGTAGTTGATGGTGGAAGCTCCAGTCCAAAGCCACAGGACCTGCAATGGCTACCACGGCAAATCAGCACCTGAGCAGTCCCTCACCACAATAGTTATGGGAGTGATTGTCATGAAACAAAACTCATCCTTGCAGATCACTGAAAATCCAATGGTTTTGATGAGATTAATTTCAGTGTTACTGAGGACACAGTAGGTGAACTGCACCCATTCTGTGCAACCATATTGTTATGCAGATGATCACTTTGCATTGATAAACAAGAAATGCCATGGACCAGTGCTACTACATGGCCTAAAAAGTTCAGGAATCTCTTTCCCAGAACCAGCCCAACCTGGACAATGACATTCTAGACACTTAAATGCCCAACAAATCTAAAATAGCACTTTAAGATTTTTTTTCACTTCATCCTCTAAGCCTCTGTCTCCTTGCTATTTTCTATTAAATAAAAGCTCCTATATTTTTGTAAGACACACATTCACAGACATTATATGCACATGCTACTATGTGTGTATACCTTTTTGATGTGCTTTGAGGTGAAAGGCGGTATATTAATGTGCGATTAGTATCTTTTCTTCAATAAGAAATCAAAGGGAAAAACATCAAAAGGCAGTGGTTTCATATAAAAACACAATGAGAGGTCTCTGTCTTCCTGTTTTGTCTACCAAGTTATTTATTACCTGCAATTATTACTGCCCTTTCCATGATATAACTAGGTTGCATGTTGTAGATTATTAGAGTGATTATTCAGTATTGGTCAAACCTTAAGGTCCTAATTAATTCCTAGTGCAAGTGAAATGATTAAAGTCAGTCACAGCTTTATCTGCAAATGGAGTAAAACCAGACTGTTTTTCCAGCACCTGGCCTGCTGCTTTATTTCATTGTTCTATTGAAATCTTTATCTTCATTGCCATATCCAATGTGCAGCATTTCCACTGGCTGTGCATGAGAATCAGACTGACAGAGATGTGTCCTCCCTTGGAGTAGTTCTACCAGCTATGAGAGAACACAGAGAAGCACTGCCTGTTGATACCACACACTGCTCCTTTTTCCAGCAGACCCATTTATGAAGTATTGCTTAAATTCTTACCTATTTATTTCACATTTATTTCACTAGAAGATTGCCTAAGTAAGGACGAGAAATGAGATCTGACGTCAAGTTCTGATCCAGCTTTCAGCAACTACCAATATATAAAGAGTAAACAGAGAGATGCTATCAACAGCAAAATGCACTGAAGTGAGACTACACAATTTCTAATGCTTTAAATTCAATATCTCAGTAGCAATAGACAAGTTTATCCCTATATTAAATATCGAGTCTTAGTTTGCATTGCAGATTTAGTGAAAGCATGAGGGGAAGCAAAGCATGAAAAAATGGAAAGTGCCTAGCAAAAACTGCTTCATTTCTGGGGATCTAACCACAGGATACACCATCTCGACATGTTTGAATTAAAAGTTGAGAGGGAGTTTGACCTGATCCAAACTATCAGGTCCAAATGCTGAAACAAAATTTGTTTTTCCTCCAAATCCACATTTGCCTTATATTTATGGAGTGTGCTGACCCAGAATCCATGATTTAAATGTCATTACATTGTTTTTTTGACTACAAAGAGTTGAACGTGAAACCAAATTCAAGTTTCTCAATTCAGCACAAGTCACAATACATCGCTGGTACAAAATTTGATTTAATTTACCACTCTATTGTAAAGATCTAAACAGATCTTTAGTCCCACGTGCATTAAAAGTAAAATAAGAAAGATAAACAGGTAAATAAAATCTTGGAATTTTGCACTTATCCAGAAACACTTTGAAAAAATAATTTTCCATCTGCAAACTAGCAGAGAAAAAATGAATTCATTTTTACTGAAAAAAAGTAGATGTCAAATATCTAACATACTGCTTATAAGCTGCCAGCTTTCCCTTAGTCTATGTACTAAGTGAAATCTAATCACCTTAGAGCTCAAAAATATATCAAAGGGCAGAAATAATAGCTGTAAAACAGAACAGACGTCCTTCTGATAAAGGGAATGCCAAATTACACACCCTTCATCTCATAGTCATGCAGATACTCATAAAAAATGCAATGACCCCTACTACTGTACCCAGGAACAACACAAGATCTGAACAGTCAGCACTAAATTCTGAGCAACACCAAGGGCTGTTTTCAGAAGATGATTGTGTGTCATTCTTTTCTCATTCCTTGTATCATTGCACAAACATCACTGGAATTTTACTGAAAATATTGGTCTGTTCTAGATTTCTCCTTAGGATTACCTGCAGTTATGGGGAAAGCAACAGAATCTGTTCTAAACCATTGGAACTCATTAATGCAATGCACTGGAAATGTGACTCAAACCATATCAGTTTCATATTTTGATTTAAGGAGATTGGTAAAGAAGCAGAAAAAAATCTTAGCATGCTGCACACAGAGAAGAAAGAACATATGGTAGACAATAAGAAGCAGGAGTAGGGGAAGGATTAGTTACCCTGAAGTGCTGAAGTCACAAGTACCATCTTCTATTGAAACACTTGGACACATATACCATTCTATATGTTGCATATGTCACATATATTGAAGACAATGCTTCTACATACATGTCATATTGTTTAGAAATCTTGTTGGGGAGCAAAACTTTTCTGTCTAGATGCAGCACTAATTATAAGGACAATGATACAGGGCTCAGACCTTGTTCTTCAATAAACTGCAGTATTTTTTGCATAAGAATGCAAAAAAGCACCATATGATTAAAACTTGTTACCTCTAAATAGGAAGGGCTTTTAATGAATGGTCAGGAAACAAGAATGCTTGAAAAATTCTGAGATGTCAGTGTTTGGTTCCTCTCATTGCAAAGAGAAAAATGAGAGACATGCAGGACATGCAATTATTTAGGTCAAGTTGAACACTTTATACGTGACAGATACAGTTCTGCTGTCCTGCTTTTTTGATTTGAAGAGCAACTTCAGGAACCTGCTTATCATCAGCTTTACACAAATATGCATGTTCTTCCTACCAGGAAGAACAGATAGTTTAAAATTTGAAGACATACTTATGCCATAATGATCTTTTTCATAATAGTTTAAAATAGTACCACAAATATGAAGGAGATGCATCAAGGAAAAATAGTAGGTTTGGTATCATGAAGCCAGCAGCAAATGTAATATTTGCCTCATGCTAAAATTTGCTATGTAGATCAGACAGATAATCCTTGATAACTTTAAAAGGTATTGGTATACAATTAACAAACTCCACTTTCACTTTATGAGTCTGCTTACATCTCTCTCGTAGGAATCAGAGGATTCCTGTTTATCAGAAGCATAAATTCTAAAAACCATGCATGCGAGTATCACAGCAGTTAGAAAGGGAAGAGATTTATGAGCTCCTGCAATACATTCTCCTATTGAGGGTTCATTTGTTTATGCTAATTTATCTGATATGTTCAGAGGCGTTCTAATTCTACCATTTTAAGAAAAAAAAAAAAAAAAAAAAAAACTATTTGAGAATATTTAAGAAATTGACCTGCTTTTGCAATGGTGAGCTATATAGGAAGTATTTTTCCTCAGAGAGCAAGGAGTCTAAAACCTCACCAATCTGTTCCTGTATTTGGAAATCATTTACCTACCACCTGGGAACATTACAAACTGACATATGGTACTGTCATTGTCTGCCTCCTGGCAGCTAGAGTATCTACATGAGAGGGAAGTTTGGCCTAGTTAGCACTAAAGAACTATTAGAAAGAGAAAAACCATATTTTTTCCAAGCTGAAATTACACTCAAATAATTCTTAAAATATTGAAGCAATAATTAAAGACCAGGAGGGATCCACCTTGCCACACTACTATTTTTAAATCCAGGGATTTAAATTAGAAACAAAAGAGAAGAACAATTTAACACAATCAATAATTCAGCAGCAGAACTCATGGCCACCAGAGAAGAATTTGTGGAGAGATTCAGAAAATGATTAGATAAAGTTATGCAAGAAAAATCTTTAACTGGCTACCAGATGATACTGCAGAAGCAAACTCCAACCCAAGAGGCGTATCCAATGTGTTAAACTGACAGAGGCTGGGAGCATGTACTGGTGCAAGTGTTCCTATATGCTTGTCATTTTTTAATATTCTCTCTAAAGTATCCACTATTGGACACGACCAAAGACAACAGGGATAATCGTCTTCTTGTCTGACCCACTATAGCTATTCTAGGTAAGAAATGTTATTTACAAAATGACCAGGCATCATGTAAGCTCTGAGCCTAAAGGCCAAGCCTTTATTTATGTGTTGTCATGTATTTTTATTTGTGTGTCTGAATACAGGAGAAAATGATAGATTATAGGCATGCACTTTTAAAACTTAGCTGAAGAACATTTTAACGATGAAACATAAACTACTTGTGTAAAAATGGATACATGGCAACATATGTATGTGACAGTTATGACATCATGGTTTTTTTTAGGCCCTAAATATTATTTTGAGACCATTTAACATCATGCAGTCTGCCTTTTATGTTAATCAGCCTACATCAGCTCTGGCTCCAATAAAAGATACTTAAAAGGAGAGGGACATTTCCAATCCATGAAAGTGGAGCAGTAAATATAAGCAAGAATTCAGCTAATATCCCGTGCATCATCATCTGCAGATCTGTGATAGTCACACATCCCCTGTTTTCTGTTATTAAACTGATAGAACTAGTTAAGTAGCCTGCACACGCCTAGAAAAGGAATGGTACTGACAGCACAGCCTTGAAGTCAAAGGGCACATCAAAGGATGCTGCTGGTAACCACGTAGCCAGTCTGAAATTATGCAGATGGATTAAGAATTTACTGACATTTCAAATGCAAATGTGTGGTTTTTTATTTTTTTTGATCCTAAAAGACTGCATAAAAGATGAATTTGTTCCTGAAACTTTAGAGGTTTTGCTGGTATACAGATAAGCCACTGGGAAAAAAAGCCACCAGAATGGAATCCAGCATACCTTTCCAATGGGAGAGCAACCGAACCACATCGCTTCTGCACAACTCTAGTTCTCTTTAGAGATCAGAAGCCTACAAAGGATACAAAAGAAAGCCCAGTCCTAAGCAATCTGCATGATTTAATTTTTTTTAACCTGTCATCAGGCTCTTGGCTGTTAGAAGGACTAAATATTTTAGGGGAATGCAGTTTGCCTAACCAAACCTCTTAGCTTAGAGAAGCTCTTTTTCTCTATGTGTAACATGTCTCCAGCCCCTTTGCATGCTTTTAAGCTTGCTTTTCTGTTCAGACTTTTCATTGCTGCTTCACAGCAGCAGTAGGACAGCAGCACACAAAACAGCTCCCTTATTGGTACATAATCTCCCATCACAGTTAAATGTTAGATACTAGCATAATATCTCAGCCACATAACCTTTACTTTCACCACTCCTCACAACAGCTCTACCTGAGCTGGTAGCTCCACTTGTTCTGGTGCCTGGTAGAGACAGCAATTAGCTCTGGAAAGCCAGACAACAGCAAACCTGGTACTGTGTTCAAGCTGATGCAGGTCCACATCACACCAGCTTCTAGAGCCAGGTTGTTGAAGGCTGTACCGATGGTCTCTGCAGCACAGGATGCCCTGCTCTAGTTAGTGCTTCTCAGAAAGTTGCTTCCATTTCAAACAGTGATGACAAGCTGCCTTGGCTGCCAGTGAGATCTGACTAGAAGGGTTTATCTGAGAAAAACCATGCAAACGTAGGGTTACAGAGCCAGGTTCCTCACTGCTTTTGATCCAAACAGCTCCAGTGAAGTCAGTGGTTCAATGCCCATTTACATTACCACCTATTTACATTTACCACCTATCCCTCAGTACAGATACAGCATCAGCCTGCTCCCTCATGGCCATACACCATTGAGCTGGACTGCGATGTAGGCTGACAGCTGATGACATTACCAGCCTCCGTGAGGAAGGAGCTCGGAGACAATCAGCTAGTGAAAACTTCCGTAATGGAGTAGTGTGTAGAGGAAAGTATGCAATGGAGTAGAAAAATATTTTCCTCATAATAACATAATGACTCCAGACTACACTCCTGAGTGTAGCTTCCCCGAGGAAAGGTAGAAAGGGAAAACATTCAATTAAAAGCTACAGGATCAAAACTTCAAAACTAAACTTGGGAAAGAAAATTAAAAATTGAGACATAATTGGGAGTGTGCTACATCACTGACCTTTAGAAAAATGGGCTTTCTGTTTGAATTTTACATCGGCATCCCTAGAAAGCACTTTGATATAGGCAAGAAGCTCTTTTTCTCTGTGTGTAACATGTCTCCAGCCCCTTTGCATGTTTTTTAAGCTTGCTTTTCTGTTCAGACGATGATCTATAAGACATAAGAGAGAAGACTGAAGGGTAGTAGTGAAATGGAAATGCTATGTTATTTTTTTTAGGGATAATACCCTCCAACATATTTAATAAGTCTTTTTGAATTGTAGCTATGGACCATTTCATACAGCATTGTAGAATGTTGGCAACAAGGAAAGAAGCCAGGAGCAGAATTAAGGGAAGCTGTCCTTCTTTCTTTGCAAAAAGATTAATCTTCCTGCTATCACTCAAGAAATAAGACTTTAAGAGTGACACTAGGAGGAAGGGGGCAAACAAAACAACCAAAAACAACATGAAGGAACAGGGAAAGAACGTCTCTTTTTGTTAAACAAAAACGCCTTAACATTTGCCAATAGCAGACAAGCACTTCATTGCCACGTTTTATTTTCTCTTTTATATCAAAGCACCAGATTTGCAATGGCAGCCACACAAGCAGCAGATTTTATTATGATCTAATATTTAGATGCTGGCAATGGAAAATCAGGTACTGTCACTGCACACAGTGAGCAACAAATCCATCAACTATCTTTCACTTTCCTAGGTTCTTAGTAGAGGGCTTAGAGCTGTCAGCATGTCTTACACAAGGAAAATGTCATTGATTTCAATTAAATTATTCCTTTAAATTGGTGTAATCCAAAGGAGGCTTAGAGCTTATAGTTTTCTTCTTCCATCTTGCTAGTATAACCAAATTTTACTTAGGTCTTCTGTAAAACGATCAAGAATAAATGCATTAACATGTAAGACCAAGGAGGGAGGTAACTGGAGGGGATGCAGGGAATAAAACCACATTTAGGCCTTTGGAATCCGAATCTGATGTGTTCAATTGGGAGAGCAGTAAGAGTCATTTCTCTGTCAGATCATCCTAACCCAGAAACTCTCTCTCTGAATTTGCAATTGAATGCTAAAAAGATTATTTGCTCTCCACCTATCCTCATAAATAATGGACAAGGTCTAATTTCCTGTTCAGATCGCTGATGTTAAGATTAACAGCAGTTTACTTGCTTTGGTGTGTGGACGGGGAAAATCCAAAGGACTGTCTTCATAAACAGAGGTTGTGCAATCTTTTCACTCTTGCTGTTGTAGCTAAAACCATAGCCATGGATGCAGCCCTGACAATTGCCATTCTGTAGTTATTTAACAGCTGTATACATGGACATGAGATCAAATTGAGCTTTAACTGTTATGGAGAAGGCAGGGGAGGAGGAATACTGGTACGTGTGTCTGCTATAGAAATCCCTTCTACACAGTGGTTTTGTCACCTGGAGTGTGCATGACTAATACTTATTCCTGACTCCAAAAAATGCAAGTGGTTCAAATGGATTGCCTGAAATGAACTGGCGGTCAGGGCAGAGCCCTTTCACTTGTCCTCACCTAGCAAGCAATCCATTGCCAGAGGAAAAAAAAAATGCCCGACTTCTTTTTTCCTGCAGGAGAGAAAGCGTTCCTTAAACTCTCCTGCTTTTCATGACACCAGAAAAACTAGGAGATTCAGCGCCAGTCCGTGACTGGCAGGTTTCCATTTGATTTGTCCTGAGTTTTACAAGGAGGAAGAGGAGACTGGAGTCAAAGTTACATGTTCAAATATGTAATTAACAACAACAACAACATTCTCAACACAAGGAGGATGTTCAATTTCATATCTTTTACAGCATTTTGAACAGAAAACTAGAGCAACAATGGAATGCAGCCTGCTTTGTTCATAAGACTGACTGAAAGATCATATGATTTGACTACTATGTTTGATGACTAACTGACAGCACTTCCAATATCAAATACTAAAGAAAAACAAACAAACAAAAATCTTCCTTCTCCCCCAATCAGAAAGCAAGTCAGAACCCTGATTTCTGTTACTTTTACAAAAAGCTATTACTTTGTACAGATTTATTTAAATGTATGTACAATATAGCATTACTGATTTGCAGAACCAGAACATAATACCCAGTCCAATTGAAACCAATTTATTTTTGCTGTTATAAAAGATCAAATCTGGATATGCATGTGTATGTTCTTACATACGTGCTTATGGATCATTTCCTTTTTCAAGGCCAGAAAAGGTATTTCCAAGATATCTCATCAGAAGAATAGAAATATCTTCAGCTGGGGCTGAGTGGAGCTTGAAATTTGTCCCAAAAAAGTCCCAAATTTGACTTTAGAAGTAGGAATAACCTCATCCTGTTCTAACAAAAGATTTATGGAGGTAAAAAAAAAAGGAAAAAAAAAAGCAAGGAGGCAGGTGGAATATCACCACTACAAGTTTCTGCAGACATGATTTTCCAAAATTACTGCACCACTTACATTACTACTTTGAGAGGACAGCACGGATCACTACTTCATACATGGCAGGTATTTCTAAGTAATTGTTTTTATTCTCCTACTTAAAAAGAGAATAATTGTGTTTTGGTTTTGCTTTTGTTTTTTTTTTTTTCACTAAAATTAGTTTATTCTTTAGTTTGCTGGAGAGGTTTTCCTTCATCATTACAAAGATAATATGAACTCATAACTCTCACAAGAGTTGAAATTGGTTCAGCGTTCAGTAGCTCTAACATTCCTATTTAATTTTAAGTGGTAACAAATTAAATGACATAGCAAGAAAGAACAAATTACTAGAGCTTCAGTCATCCGAACTTCGCATATACAAACTTTTCTGAAGTTTACAAGAATTGCACATACCAAACTAACCAAATGCTAATGCATTGTCACATGCATTAGCTCAATAAACTAATTATCTCAAGAGTCCATCTATGTGTTGTCAATCTACTCTCCTTCCATGCATACAGATTTCATTATGTCTAAATTTAGGCATGGCCCTGGACCTCATGGAAGTCTTTGGTCTATACTGTAATCCAAATGGTATAAAAATAGACTTCTTTGTGACAGAGACCTTATTTCTGACTGCTCTTTAATAATGCTGGGCACTATAATCATGAAATAGCAATAATGCAAAGCAAAAAAAGATCATCAAAATGATAACACATTATGAAGCAGGCACTGCTCTGGACCTCACTGCCAGGTATGTGCCACCTGTCTAATGAGATTCAGAATACAAAACAGGCCCTGAAGCTCACATAATTGCTGAGGGAGTTGCTTACATGGCAATAAATATTCAAAGGAAGCATCACAAATGCACCAAAATTAGATAAGCTCATGTCTGCAACAATGGAATGATAAAATGGAGGTGGGTCTTCTCTTGAGGGGAGGGGTCTACAGTAATAGAGGGATGTAAGCCTAACAAAACATTACCATTTTCATGTGTCTGCCAGAGATGATGGCTACATCATCCTTCCTGGATTTCGAAAACAGGCTGCAAAAGGCTGAGGTGTTTGGAAATAGCTGTATTTAGGTTTCCTTATACCTGTCTAACCGTATACCTTCATTTACAAGCATGCCTGAAGTCAGAACTAAGTTTATGTTAACATATGTTTTAATTTGTTGACTTTCTGCCTATAGCCATATGTTCTGTTATGATTAACCTGCCCGGCAGCATTTGAACTGGCTTCCTGTATTCTTATTTTCAATTTAAACCCTATTCTAATGTTGCTATGACTCGTTAGGGCCACAGAGAGGCCAGAAATCTGTGTCTTAGAGGCTGGTGAGTTAGAAAACCTTGATGTCATTGCAGCAGACAGTAAATCACAGGTAGAATGGGAGCTGTCCTCATTTAAAGGTGAGCAGCTTCTGTAGTTCCCTCATAATAACATTTTTTTTCTATTACAGCTCCCAGCCACATAGTCGTCCCTTAATTTACAACTTCTGTACCTAAAATGTCCACCAAACAGGTGAGGGAGTACATAATGATGGTGAATTGCTGTTACTTGCTACAAGTTACAGGCTTTTTTATGTCCTCTGAGAGCACTACATTTAGAGTAACAGAGTGGCTAGACCCAGAATGTGCTTTTCCTTCCATTACTCATGTAGCAGTATTGCAAATTCACCACATTTAGATTTACATAGATGACATAAAAATATATCAACTACAATGTATATTTTAATATGAAAATTCTCTGTACTCCACTCACTGAAAGAATGCTTTTTGCTTGTTTTGGTGAGGAAAAAGTTCAATCCAGCACAAAATACACTTATTTACTCAGGACATAAAATTATATTTAAAAATCCAAGGCTTCATGTTTCTTATATGACCACTCCTACTTTACAATTCTTTTTTTTTTTTTTTTTTTTTTTTTCCCCAAATCCAGCAGCACTAGGTTTCAATCTTTTCTATATAAGTACTGTAATTATGAGATGAATATTTTATCCTCTACCATATGATAACCCTAGGCTGTTTAATTTTAGAACATGAGCCATATTTTAACTAATACATTAAAATGTAAGATATCATCCAAAATGATTTAGGTTTTCAAACACTATGTTATATGGGGTGTGAACCTTACAAGACACTTTCATTGTACCTACGTTTAGTGTGAAATCACTGCTATCTCCGAGCTTATCACACTGTAGAGATATGACAAACTGTATCAGCAACTCATTATCACAGAGAAAACTCATGGAATTAAAAGGGGTTAATCACTCAGTATGCGTGTGCCTGAGTGCAAATGCTGCCTACTCCTGCGTTGTTTCACCCAATGTTGCTAACATCCATGTGTCACTTTGGCAACCTTCACTATGTGAGGAAGTAAAGACAACGTCATAGAGCTGGTGCTCTCACATCAAGACATTTAGATGCTCCAGAACACCTCCTACTGCTCAGTTTTCTTCCACCCATTGGCTCTTTCACTTCACCCACTGTTACTGCCGGTAGCTCTTTTTTCTTTGTGACAGAAGTAGCTAGAAGGATTTGAGCTTATTTGCTTGTGCAAGCTATGTCTGAACACTTCCATCCCTTGCCATGTTGCACGGGGTCAAGCTCAATGAATGGGAGCATTGCTCTGCCAGATTTTAGGACACTAAGAAAGATGACAATGTATGTGTCTCATCCCTGAGAGGAATAATTTACACAGATCTGCAGTTGGTTGCATTTGTCTAAGAAGACAACACTTTCTTGCCATTCACCTTAAAATCCTGAGTGCCTCTGCAGGGCACTAGGTTTTGGATAGTTGAAAATCAGATAGTTGAAAACCTAGTCTGGTTTTGGATAGTTGAAAACCTAGTCTGGTTCAGTGCTCAGGTTTATCTCCGTAAAGCTAGAGACTGCAGAGACTGTCAGTCCCCAGCATCACAGTCACTTGCCTGCTTTCCTTGATAGACCAGCCTTGTCTTATCACTGACCTTTGTGCCTTCAGGAGAGAGATGGCAAATACCTGTACAAGTGAAGAAGCTTAAAGATGCCCCTTTACGGCCAGCATGAACGTTGCAGATGCTTTCAAACTTGTCTGTTCAGCACTTTCAAGTCTAAATGAGACGATGACAGAGAAAGAACATTGCATTCCTGTATATATGTTCCAGGTGGTGGGGAACCTGGAATGCAGACAAGACAAAGGGTAAAGTGCTGTCCCTAGTACTGGCACTTGTGTGCTTCGCTGTACTAAAATGTTTCAATGGAGCATGGCACATAACTGATACAAATTTACATAACAAATTTAAATACCAATGTCTGGCTGTTAATACCAGAAAAAGTAAAATAAGAAAGAAATGTTAATCAGCACAATTGTGTAGCTGCTTTACTACTCAGACTGTTGAGAAAGTTCTTCTCCTGCTCTCACTTTGGAGGTGTCAATCTACAGCACAAATTACTCACAAAGTCTAGACACATAAACAAGTAAAAGTAATTTGCTAGGAGCTCTTAGAGCTCTGCTGCAGGCTTCTGGCCAGATGATCTCTCTTAGAGAAGTATTCTCTGTGAGGTCTCCTAATGGATTCCCAGAGCTGCTAAGTGCTGTATAACACCTTCATTGCTGCCAGCTTACAGTCCCCAGGAGGGACCACGTCAGCTTATTTTTGGGGGGTCACTTATTAGGGAAGTGCAACCCTCAGACATTCTTGGGCACTCCCTGCAGAGCAGAGCAGGGTATAAAAACCTCTGTAAGCAGGTTATGCTCGTCTCTAGGTCATCTCTGAAGCTGTTATCCCATAACACATACAGAATGAGTATCAGCTGCTCCATGCATGCTGTATAGTTCTCACTGAAAACCTCCAGGTGTGCTGCAAGTCTATTGTTATTTTAGAATAACAGACAATAGGGTGTCCCCTAATTTCAGTAATGTGGGCAGCCCAGATACGATGCTGCTTATATATCATGTCTTTGGAGATTCTGTTGAACCAGAATGGCATGAGTTTTCATCAAAGATTCAAAATGTACTTAATATATACTATTATATATATAAATTATATATAAAATGTACTTATTATATGGTTATGTAATATGTAAGAGGCTCTCCTTTCTTTGCGTCCAAAAGACTGCATGGTTTTCTACTTGTATGATCACTTGGATAAGACCTGTGTGGACGGTAAGGCATTAGCTTGTTCTAAAAGTTGTATCTAGCAAGTCTCATATACGTATCCCCATAGGTCACAGACTAATGGCTCAGCCCAGATTTTCAACTGGATTTTTTCAGAGTCAAAGGACAGGAAAGACATTCACTTGCTGTGGAAGACTGTTGTCAAAACATTTGCAACAGGAATGCTTGTCTGAGGCAGCAATGAATTTGAGCGCATAATATTTTTCACTACACTGGTTTAAGAAAAAGCAAATAATAAATAAAAATAGAGAGATGTAAGAGAGAAACCATGTATCTGACACTTTGCTACAATAATGGGACAGAATATTGAATTGGGACCCAGGATCCAATTCTTTTATTTCCAGCTCAGTGGCAGGCCAATGGCATTACTTGGTGCAAGATACTTCACTTGCCTACAACTCACGTTCCCCAGCTTTCTGCAGAATGGTACCAATTACCCTGTGCAAAATATTTTGAAATGTTGTAAAAAAGCATAGAAGCTAGGTAATATATATTTAGTGTTCTTTTAATAAAACTCACACATATTTCACCTTCTCTAAAAATAAACCTTGTTGGAAAATTCTACATAGGTAGCATATTTTATGTATGTATCAGTTTTATTTTGCATTGTGTATCAGTTTCACAACACTATGTCTGAATGCATATAGGATACAGGAAATACAATAGAACATTTATAATTAATAAACAGAAACAGGGATATGCTTAAAATGTGCATCTGAGATGGGAAATTATATTAATATAATAATAATGTAATGCAACAATAATGGCAATGTAAAATTATAAAATATTTCTGATGTAGTATTTTGAAGAGGATGCAGTTACCTTGGAAATAAGTGCTATCAGCCATTCTGACACTGGGTATCTTGCAATCTGTCCAAATTAAGGTAGCTCTTTGGAGGTTATTTACACTATCTTTTTAAACCAGTTAGCTAAATGCTGAGGTCCCTCACATGTTTGGTGGCAAGGAGGCAAACTTCAGAGAGAGAATGCATCCACTTGCATGAAGAACCACCTTCCCTTCACTGAGCTCTCCATACATATGTACCTCTTAACTGAAGTACATGGGAATATTCTTGTTCTTCTCATTCGGGTGAATCAGTAGTATTAACAAGAGAGAAAGAAGTTATGTTTAGTCTTTGGAATGTTTTCCTAGCAATTCATTGTTTTTCCCCCTTTGTTAGCTGCTGCTGTTTTGTTTATTTATTTGTTTAAATCACAATCTCTTGGATCAAAACTGGAGGATACTGACTTACATTATCTCTCTTCTTTGAAGTTCTTTTGACACCTTTACTATGGCATGAAACTAAAGCATAATTCAAAATTTAAGTTGGTTTTGGTATCATACATTTAAAAATATATATCTCTTACTGTGCAATGACTGTTTATTTAAAACAGGGTTCTAAAAATTAGTATTAACTTGCCTCTTTAATATACTTTTATGTAAAATCTACCTACAGAGAACTTGAAGAAAAAATAAAGCCAGGTGATTTTTTATTTTTTTTTTCAGAACATGCAGGTTCATTTCAGCCCACTCTGTGGCTTGGCTGTTCTCTGGACTCTCTGCTTTCCTCTGTGGTGTGAGATCCAACCTCCTTTCAGCATGAGTATTTTTAAGTCTGTCTTCTCCATTCTTCTCTTAGCGTATTTTCCCAGAATGTCTCCTCTGTCTTTACAGACATTTCAGAGAGACAATTTCATTGCAGGGATATGTTTCTCGATGTTACATCTGTTTTATGATACAGGGTACTGTAATATACAATTCACAAAAAGTAAAAAAATAAGTTTTTTATAAATGGGCTGGTTTTGTAAGAGAGGGTAGGAATTTGTTGTTTGCCAAGGGAGCAAAGAATTCTCAGAAAAAAATCAGCCCCTTTCCTACAAATGCAACTCTAGCTGAAACAAATATCAAGTGATAATACAGTTAGTGTGCTGTGGCTGTGCTGCAGATTCTACAGAGAATTTTGGGTTTTACACTACCAAAATGACCACGAAATCTATTCAATACCTATCCTTGGAAATATAAAAAATCCACCACCAGAAAATGCTTAAAAAGGCCTAATATAAAGAGAGCCTCCAAGTTTGAAAGCAATATATAAATGTCTGTGGCATAGTCAATGTAATTGAAATAATAAATGGGGAGGAGTATTCGTGCATTCTCCATTAGTCTACCTAAAACCCAGAGGTGTTCCATAAGCTTAGCAGCAGTAATGTGTATGTTGTCACCAGAAATCATTGCTCCAGGGAAAATGGCTTGGCATCAAACCTGTAGTCTGAAAGTCCTTTGCTATGTACTAAAAACGTACACTATGGACAAATACCACGTAGTTGCAGCTTTATCTCTTTTTTTTTTTTTTTTTTTTTTTTTTTTCAGGAATTTCCCCAGAGATCATCCTTAAAGCTGTGTCCCAACAACAACTCATACAATGATTTCCTCTCAGGTTCTGGGGAAATCTAAGTTGTTTTAACTTTGTGTTTTATATTGAAATTAATGGACCCCTGGCAACATATAACACACTTTGTTGGGTCTGGTTTTGCTCAGATAGTATTATTAACAATTGTCACCAACAGGCACTTTAAAAAGTCAATAATCTGAAATAAAATTTGACAGTATATAATTGGTATTACAGATGGCAATACAATTATTTCACAGAAAATGTGTCAGTTCCATAAAAAATAGATAATATAAGATTTAGATTCCCTAATCCAGTTGTATCAGTTAAATTGTTGCTTTTGTAATCTCTGTTCACAATGGAAAATTACATTCCCTTGGAAAAACTAATTACTATTTCTTACAATTTCCTCGTAGCTTCTAAGACTTATATTGAACCCTAACAAAGGATGAAATTGCCATAGCAACTGCCAATCTGCTTGGTTTTTATTGCTGTTTTTGTTTTCTCACTCAGAAGCCCACACGATAGACCAGTTTCATCAAATGGCCAGCCATGAGAGACCGAAGGCCATGCTTTCAGAGAAAGACAATGCTCCTCTATCTGTGGAAGATGTTGGAAGTAAAGAAAATAATGAATGGAGATGATGACTACAGCCCGAATGCACTTTGAAACTTTAAGCAGGGTGAGTCTTTGTCACAGTCATTGAAGTTTCCAACAACACGCTTCTGTAGCAGATAAGAAACTTTGGAAAGTTATACTCTAATAGCACAGTAAATTCTCATCACCAAATACAACTGAATGGCAAAACTGTGTGCAATTTCTGAAAAGGAATGAAATAAACTGTAGAAACCATTGAATCGCTAAAAAGGGCTCTCAGGACTCCTTACATGCTTTCTTCAATTTTAAATAATAGCTCTGAAAAAGCAATTAAATGTTTGAGCTCTGTGGTATGTAACTCTTTTTCTGCCTTTATTGCCAGTTAGGGTACTTTGGATGAAAATCTATTCTGAAATTGTACATATGTTGAGAAAATAAACTTGAAAGTCTGAAAGTTCTGGGGTTTCACTCATGGAAAACCACAGTGTTCCCTTGCCATCTGAGAACAAAGTTCACTGATCATTTATTCAAGGGTATTCACCCCTCAGAAATGAAACATATAGCAGGATTCTAAGAACGTTATTGTCTCAACAGTCTTAAATTCTGTATATTTTTACCATGAAGGATTTTTTGCAAACACGTTTATATAATTTTCAGTTCTCCCTACAAGCTCTCCTTTTATTTATATCATGCCCAATAGCATGGGAGTTATAAACTTGTTCTTGAGAACAGGACAAATGTGGGACTGCAGAAAAATATTTCAAAAACGTCAGCTGCATACAGCATGCTATGATTTAACTGGCTATATCAATCATCTCTGCAATTTAAAGGAAGTACCGGGCTCAGTTTAGCTGACAACATATAAAAAGTTTCTGTGACCTATTCCTGAGGTTTTGACTCATGATAGTAGAATGAAGAGTGAGAATTGAAATGCTAGACAACGTGTTCATTCTTTGTTGATACTACCTGCAATCAAAGTCACCCAGCACCACCTACACATTAGACTTGTTTTTGGATCCTTCTAAAGCGTGGCCATCCAACCAAGCTTTTTCTATCTCTGTTCTTAAACTCATCACGGTGGTGATAAAATTTATGACTTAAAAAATCATTTTAGTGTCTCTAACCTTCCAAACAGCTCCTAGTTTTACAAGTAGAGAAGCAGGACAAAAGCACCAGCATATGCTTAGCTCGTCAAACATTAGTGGCTGGCTTAAATAATATCTGGAGGAAAAATGATTTCTTGAAAAACTTTCTGAAGTGCAGTGTGATAAACATGTAATAAACAAAAATCCCAAGTTTTGTTTCTACTGTAGCTGCTGGAAATTCCAGAGATCACCTTATCTATTTGGGGCAGTGCTATTTAATGAATAATCTTTTCTGTTAGTAAAGAACAAACAAAACAACTTGAAAAATTAAACAAGATCTTTCTGACTTCAGACAGGTCTCAGCTTTGTGCTTCATCCCTTCTGGTCCTAAACCCACACATCAAACTTCAGTTTCTTCTCTTTCAAAAATGGCTAGAAACATCCTTTTCCATCATCTCTACTTTCCATTGCAAGAAGGAAAAGCAGTCTCTTAATCTAACTTTCTCCAGAAAACAGGCCCAAAAATACCTATGAAGCAAAATAAAGCTTTCAAAAACCTTCACTAAAGGTCTCTGCAATGATGTGACCAGCAAATCAGCCCCAACAGCCCCAGAGGTTGTCAGCCCTAGTGGCTGTCTTCCTTCCCATTATTATTATTATTATTGTTGTTGTTGTTGATGTTGTTGTTATTGTTATTGATATTATTATTACTATCATTCATTTAGGATGCTTCAAGCTTTTGTGTTCTTTTCACTGATCATTGCCTCATGAGCCTGGACTCCTACAGCTTTCATTTTGAATCATATCATATGCTGCCCAGGATTAAGACTCAGAAAGAAAGCCTGGATTAAAAAATAGGCCCTATCATGAACTGCAGAATCTCTTTCTCTGTGAACACAGAAAAAAATGTTTCAAAAGCTTCTACAAATACATATGGGTACCTGATTTCTCTTTTCAAATGTATACTATGTATATCTTTTAGGTATCTGCATATATATTAAAATAGCTTTGCTCTTTCTAGCCTAACTACTTAGAACAAGTACTTTTATAGGATGTATCATACTCTACGACTTCTTGCTACACAGAAGAAATTCCAGCCCTTAGTGGAAAACACAGATCTGTAATAAAATGCACATTTTAAAATGATATATCCTAATTCTGTACTTCCTTAAAATCACCTGGGGAACATATGTAGAATTTGTTTCACCAAGATCAAACATTTTTCATGTCTACTTGGTATTTATTTATTTTTTTAAAATTAGGCACCATTTACCATATCTTTCTGCAAATAACACTTGTACTTGTATCTCAATTAAGAAATGTAAATATTTTAGATCAGAGATGAATAATTGCATTATACTTCATTCCTAATTTGCATGTAAAAGTACCTACTAGCTATTAATGAGGTATTTATTACAATGAATAGTATATATGCTACTACCAAATACTACAGATTATTTTTTTGGAACCCAATTTGCTCTTTTCTTCGGTGGATGGCAAATGTTCATATTCTTCAGTAAATGCATAAACAGGACCAAAATCTGTTTCTGTTATATGCACTATGAAAGCATCAAACAATATGAAATAATCCATGGAAAGAAGACAACACTGGACACTTCATATAATTCAAGACTAGTGTGATCATTTGTGATGGGTAAAGAAATAATGTTATTTTGCTTTATAGAGTAACCTTTAAAATCATTGTTTTTACAGAAGAGAGATCCAATATCCCATGACATGCAGCGGTGTCTCCAGCAAACACGCCTGCCTCTGAAGACTGTGGTGCCGGCTCACAATTCCCAGGAAGCCAACTGTCTTGCACCTTGTTCTCACTGAATGTGCGTTGCTATTCTGGACTGGCACTACCAAATTAAGTTTGTCCCTTGTGTTTTCCATGGAGTCTTTAATGAATGTGAGCTGCCTAGAAGCAAAGCCTTTGGGAACACAAAGCAAATGAAGGAACAAACTTTTAATCAAAGAACCTAAGTATGCTCAGAGCTTGATTGTGTGAAGGAGGGGGGGGAGCTGAGGGTTCTCAGCACCCCACAGGAATCAGTAAATAAGGTGGAAGGTGAAAAGCTTGCAGACAGAAAGTCAAAATGACCTGTTCTTGAAAATCAGGCTTTATAATGCATACCATATAGTGAGTGATTCACTAGTAATGACTAATTTGCAAGAACAAATAAAGTACATTCTGAAATAAAAACCGTAACCAAAACCGTATTATATCTTTAGATGTATATAGAGCTATAGCCTGAACTGTAGGTTCAAAAAGGTATTTAATGGCTTTCTGATATTCCCTTAAAATGACTCATACATTTCCCTCTTCATATCAAGATTTAAAAAGAAATTACACTTTGCAAAATCAAACAGCAAAATTATTAAGGTAAGGACAAGTTTGGAATTTCCCAATTTTAATTTTTATTTCCTGTGAATGAATCATAACAAACTACAGTCAAACACATTTTGAGTCGCTGTTGCTTAACCACTGTTTTTCAGCTACATTCTGTGGTTTAAAGTATTCATGTTAGAACACATTTCATACATCCAAAACAGAGTTTATAACAGCTTTTGCTGAGGAGAAAAGGAAGGCATTGTTTCTTTCTTTCCTGACTACATTATTCAAATGGGAAGGATCGCATACAATATTGAAAACCTCATAAGACATGTAGTCGTATGCAAGATCCCCTGGTAATCCTCAGATTTGCAAACCATACTCAAAAGTGAGATTTCTGTCTATTTACAGAAGATTTATTGTCACAATTACACTCTGCTGGGTAAGATCTATTCAGATAAGAAGATATTCCCAGATACAAGTCCAAGAAAAGGGTTATAGATCCACTGCATCACTTATGAAAAGACCTAAGTATTCTTGAAATCGGAGGCACATACGCAGCTCTGCAGGAGCAGCCCCTTCTGAAGGCAGTTACCTCTGTGACACAGCCACAGCACTCGAGGGCTCTGGTGGAGAGCCCACACTGGTGGGCTCTGCACCATCAGATGGACCTACAGAAAGAGTCTCGGTGCAAAGCAGGATAACCCTGCACTGTAATGGTGGCGATGACACCTAAGGTAGATACCCAAGCAATACTTTAATCCATTAGCTAACTAATTTTAAGCTAGGTAAGAAATTTCTAAACGTGTAGCTGTGGTAACATGGAGCTCTGTTTGTGCCACAAAAACACTCATTAGATAAAATAATAGCATTGACTGTTATTCTGTGCACAGCCTGGCAGCAACAGCCAAACTAGCTAATGTATAACTAATTTCATTGTGCTCACAAGACCAGCACTGCTGCAATACAGCCACAACTGCTGCACAAGAGATATTCACTCAGAAATTGAGAAGGTGGAGGCAAAAAGAACGATGCGTGTTTAAGGGGCATTTAGCAAAGCTTTTACACCAGTTACAACCCCTCGTGTTTGAGGACCTTCTCTGAGCATCTGTGAGTTGGAATCAAGGTCACTCCCTTTCAGAAGGACAAAGCAGTCCTATAGCCAAGATCTGAACTTCAGCACGTGTATTTAAGCTATCCCAGCATTTACGTTAAGGGGAAAAAAATGCAGCTTTATATTTAGCTGCCTAATTTAAGACAAAATGTGAGGGGGCAAAAATAGGCTTGCACAGGTTTTACATATAAACAGCTTTATAGTTTTTAATCATCTCATTCTCTCCAGTCCAATTGAAAACGCAGAGATTATGATTGCCCATTCTGCTCATGCCACTGATAATGCTGTGAATAATCTTTATATTCAATTGTTATAACTTTTTCTTTTTGACCATTATTGAGATTTCTTAATATCTAGGAATGGGAACAGGAGATCAGGTTTTATTTGAATTCTATGAGATAAACATTTTTTTAAAAACGAACAGCATAAGGATTTACTGAACAAGATACGGATATCTTGTTTTGAATTAGTGCTACACAACAACAGTCTCTTCATCCGGGATCATTTTAGTGAGCATATCAAAGGAAGAAAACAAAGTAACTAATATTTTTGATGCTGGGTAATAGTTCTTTTTCACCTTTGTATTTTATTTCATGTTGTAGCTCAGAAATTTGCAGATACACCATTTTTATAAGTATACCAGATGTGACTAAGTATCAGGAAACTCTGTCATGCATACTCCCAAGACAGATCTGTCTGCCAGACTTACTAGTTTATTTTTTATATCACTGATTTGAAATCCAGCATCATCTATAGTTGGAAAATAATGAAATTCTGAATGTGAGTAAAGTCACTTTCTAGGGATACTGTGAACATGTTCAGTTGAAATAAATTTCCTTTCCTGTAACAGTTCTTGATCTAATGCTATAAGATGCTGAGCACTTTCCTTTCTTGAGGGCTGCACCCAAAATGCTTTTCCCTGGAACATGTGTATAAACTGCTTTCTGCACAAGATCATTACTGCTAGGAAGTTACCCCTGCTTTAAGGAAGCTGTTGTCATGGGAAGCGTTGGGCCAGATGTCCAAGAGCCACTGTCCTTGTAACCTAAAATATTCCAGCATTCTATTATTTTAAGGTCAGCTGAGTTCTCATTGGAAACACTAGACACAGTGGAACACCAAGAAAAAAAAAAAAAAAAAAAAAAACACCCTACACTACCAACAATTAATGCCTGGAGTGTGTGTTTCTGAGCACTAAGGGTTTGTGTGTTTGCCAGTATGTTTCTGTCTCAGAATGGCAACCGACTAGTGATGAGGCTCAGCTCTAGAAACGGCCTCTGCTGCAGCGGTCAGATACAGAATTCCTAAGTCTCAGCAGCTGAAAATGTCTGTGCCTGGGGCTCGTTTGGACACACTTAGATTTCAGAATTATACAATTACATGGAAAAACAAAACAAAACAAATCAACAACAGCAACAAAAACCAAGACGTGAAATCACAACTAATCTATCTAAAATCTTTGGTCTGCATTTATCTTCTATTGGGATTTCAGGCCCAATTTCACTCATTTGTCATTCCTTTTTGGCATCAACTATGCAACTGAGACACAAAGCATGAATTATTGTATCATAGCTTTCTGCATTGCTGGTGATTATGAGACACCCAAAGGATAAGGAAAAAGTTCTCCACAGACTCTTGCATTTTGCAGATTGCTGACGATAGATTTGCCTCTGGTTGCTGCTTGAAAATATAAATTTAGAAATAGCAAGGACCTGGCTTTAAGCCTATTACAATCAATAGGACAAAGCCTATTAATTCAAGTGCCTTAGAAGACTCAGAGATGTCAATGGGAAATTGTATCTGCCTCTTGGATAACCCCACAGAACTGTATCTGGTCATGAGATGGGCATATTGTAAAAGCGAGGAGCCCTCAGCTGCGCTCCAGATCCTCCAAGTCCTCAGTTGCTTCCAGGATAAATTCCCCAGCCTATTTTAGGTCAAAGACTTCTTCCAACTGAGATCCCTAATTCCATCATGGCCTTTCCCGGTGGGGCACACCAACATTTTGGGAAAGTCACTATGAGTCTGCTAACTGGAATTGAATCATAGGACAGGGTGCACACCAGATCTCCGGGAAGACATGACCATTCTCACTTGCTTTGAGGTGGCTCATTGTGGGAGCATCTCTTCACTAAAAACCATACATTGAAATGTGATACATACTACAGAGACAGGTAACTCATTGGCACACACAACGCTTTCCAATTAGTTATTTGCAGAACTTCCTTCTTTCTAGCAGCAGAATGGGAATTTCTGATAAAGTTTATTAGTTAGTTCATGAATTTTATCCCTTGAGAAAAAAATGAGCCAGCTGCAGGTTGTCTTTGGTGTAAGTTCAATTTTGTGTCTTCATTCTTAAAAAAGAAATTAGTTACAACTAAGTATGCTGTTCTGTAATTAAGCTGCCACAGGGAAGATGCTGATGTCTAGGAAACATCTTAACAAAGAGTCATTTCTCTTAATGAAGTCTGCATTTTCTAAGTAGTGTTCCCATTTCAGAAGGATTTAGGAAACCAGAGAATTTATAAGTGTAATTTGGATGTTGCCAATTGATGTAATTGTGCAACAACACACTATTTTAAGAATTAAGTATTCCATCCTCTCAAGCAGTGGACTGCTGTGCCAATGGGATAACTCTAGTCAGAAGGATGCTTGCTGACTTTATGTGGAATGAAAATGACCTATTTATAACCATTCTACATCTGCCTTGAAGGAGCTTCACAGTTTTAATTCTTAATTATGAACAGCATCATTTATATTGTTTTGAGCTTTCTGTCATCTCTGCAGCTCATCTCAGTCTCTGACCACTTCCAGAATGAAAGCTTCTTGCAACAAAAAGCTTCCTTTAAGCTTTGTTTTTTATTGCCATTTATTTGTGACCATGTTTTCTGCAATCTTCTACCAACTGCTGAGGAATTCTGAACTCTTGAGCACTGAGCAGCAGGGTTCCCTCCTAAGCTCAAAGGACATGATAGTAAAAAGCACCATGAAACTTATATGTTTTACAATTCAGCTTGGTTTTTAATTTTGCATTTACAAAGTCCTAGAAGTTTCCTGTGTTTAATGACTTCCTTTTTCTAATTTCTCTGTGTATGATCTGCACTTAGGTCCAGATATTAACCATTTCAACATCTTATTTAAAGTGCTTCTAGTTAAATGTCCTACCTTACTCTTTCTCTTTTTGTTGTTTGTTACCTCTCCATCACCTCCTTCCCCTTCTTTTCTTTCCTTTTCTCTTTTCCACTGTCATGAGTAAGTAACTCCATTCAATTCAGTGAACTTAAGTCGGTCTTAATTCAGGTCTAAATCCCACTTTTACAAATGTTAGTGTGATACAACTTAAAATAAATGATTATCTTGGTGTGAATAGACCACTGACAGACAGAAAAAAATCACCGATTTGGTTGAGAGAAAAGGTAGGAGGAGATATGGTGAGAATCCACAACTGTGGAAAGTTAGGATAAATAGTAGTTACACCTTGGGTGCCAAATGCTATGAGAACAGGTGTGAGACTAAGAAAATAAGCATTTAGACTGAGTATTAGTCCATGCCTGTGACATAAAGCCTCTGTGGTTGAACACAAGCCAGGCATTTGGTTTCCATAACTTTGTGTCCTGGAGTAGAGGTTTGTCTGCCCCTTGCAGCAGCCATACTCTCAGTCCCGTGCTCTCCTTGAGAGTGGCATGGCTCTACAGAAATGATAAAAGCACTTTATAATTTAAATGGCTGCAGCACCAGCATTTCTATGATGGTGAACCATTGCGTCTGGAAAGGGGTCAACTAACTGATCTAATACGGTATTTCCGCTCATGACTTATATTTTTCCAAGTCAATTATTCTCCTTTTCTGAAGTCTGATTTATATTCCTTTTCAAACCAAAATCTAAGGCATTCCACAATTATTCTGGGGCTTTTGCTAATGGAAATAATAAAGAAATATGGTAGAAGGCAAATAAACAATGCTATAAAACATAGTGCTAGGAAATATTGGTGTGAAAAGTCTGATTTGAATGGCAAACATTGATGGTTGGTAAAAGAAAAGATCTCTTTATAATCTGTCAGTCTGCCTTGCTCTGCTGTGCTGCAAAGAAACAGATTGCCAATTTGGTTAATTACTGATCAGTTCCAGGAATTACAGGTTATAGTTGAAGGGGGCCTCTAATTGCTAATGGCAGGTTCCTGACTGGACTAATTTTGCAGGAGCTCTTATAGATATTTTTATTGGTCTCATGCTATAGATGTGTTTTACTGGTCTTGGCAATGGTAATTAACACAGCTCTATCTTTAGGCAAATGTAACTACACAATTTCTAATATTTGACCTAATGCAGATATCCCTATAGAGCTGGGAAGAAGCAGCCTGCCTGGCCTCTGAGCTAACCCTGAACAACTGCTGAATCCTTTAACCAAACTCTGCATTTTTCACGTGTCTCTGAAATTTACAGCTTATGGAAGACTTTAATAAAGATAAAAGCATCCAGAGCAGGTGGATGCTAACAGAAAAGAAGCCCCTGTCTGTAGCGGCTCTGAACAACATTAAAGAAGAGAAATGAAATTGTAATGTATGGCTTCATAATGGTCCACCATCTACTCCCTTACACACATACTACTCCCCTACAAACACACACACACAAATTAACCTTTTTGAAAGGATTTTTGCTGATTTTTTTCTGACCACATATAAAGCAAACAATTAAATATAGATTAGCAACTCCAAGAGGTAATGCCAAAGGCCATAGATAAAAAAAAGTGCTTGATCTCTCTTTTTGAAGCCTTGACAACCCTAAGGCCTAATAAAGTGTCCATTAACTGTTCGTTAGTAACATTAAAATACCATAAAATAAAATAATCTATGTGCAACATAGACCCCACCCAATTTCTTCCTACTGTAGGCATGATTCACATTCCTTTTAAGAATTACTGGTGGTGGGTCTCCCAGAAAACAAATGCTGAACTAAAGGAAATTGGGAGATCTTAGAGAAATAGCCTAAAATTGAACACATAAAATTTAGAAAGAAACATGGCACATGTTTGGACGAGCAAGCTACAATAACACAGCTAAGGATGATGTAAACCATACATTAAGGCTATCATCCTCTTCAGTACCTTAAGTAATTTCAGGGAACTACTAGGTTTCCACTAGCTCCACAGAGACAACTGTCCCCCACTGGAAAATCACTTATTGTATTTGACAGGATTCACAAGCACATTGGGACTTGAATCAAACTACATTACAATGGGCAAACAGTACTCAGTCCTGCCCTGGGTTGGTTCTGGGCACAGAGGATTTTCTGCTCCAAGCTCTGAAGTAACACAAAGAACCATGGGAGAAAGTATCCATTACCTTCTAAGAAAATGAACAAGAAACACAGTTATCTTCCTGGACTTTGGAGTGTTAGTCACAGAATTCACCACTTTCCCCTGCGAAGAGTGGGCTTCTTGCCCAGTGGGTCATAGGTCTACAATTAACCTTTTTATAGCGCGGTCAAATTCAAATTAAACCACACTTTTATCTCCTTTCCCCCTTGGATTTTTTACATTGTTCAGTGCTGTATCTTCAAGCAAAATTACTGTTAACCAGATGACAGTTTTAAATTCCTCTCCATAAAATGTCAGCAAAGCCCATCATCACATCTCCGTAGGTTTTAAATGATTTGGAGTTCACAGTCAAAACTGCATTTTCCAGTTCAGTGAATCCTTTCACTGACTATTGCTCCAACATCCTTGTTGTTTCCCATTACTGAACGGAAAGTCACCGTATGACTCATAATAATTTGGATTTAATTGCGAAGATATGACTTTGGTCCAAGTGGATAATATGGGAGGGAGGAGCAGGAGGATTATTCCCTTTTTCTAAAGTCATGATAACATTTCTTTGAAATATTTTCAAATCTTCTGCACAACATGTTCATCCCAATTCTGAAGGTCCTTATTAGATTTCTTCTAATCTAAAAAATTCCTGGGGTTTCTCTCTTGTGATGTTATTGCCTAATAAATGGTGTGGAAACTTGGAATCTTTCATAAAAGCTCCAACAACATGAAAATACTTTCCATAATGAATAGATTTCAATCTCTAACTCCCTCTGTAGAAATGTTTTAATCATGAAAGACGGAATGGAGTTCTCATGGGGCTGTTATTTAAAATAGTACAGAAAAATATTTGCATCTACAATGCAATTGTGAAATACGGCTTGGTGCTTTGTTTACAGCAGACAAAAAGACAGCTATTCTATTGCAAGAAATGACTGGCATCTTGCATGGATTTTCGTGATAGTGTGCATTTGTGCTCCATGAAATCCTCAGATTTCTGATAGTCTGAAAAATGATATCGCTCCGTCTACATCTTGATACTGTTCGTAGGAGGATATCCATCCAGCCTTTGGGTTAAAGAAGGTACCTTGGCAAATAAGATTCTTCAAGATTGCTTCTAACTGAAGCAAATGAATAGCTTAAATGAAGAGTGAGATTTTGTCAGATGCAGTATTCTCCTTTAGCTTCACGCTATTGCTATCTCTAGAATGATGACAGAGAGGATAGGACATCAGTCTACATTTCTCATTTTCCACCTCCCCATTTTGAAGTACTGAAAATGGAAGGAATACATAAAGGCAACTAAGTTTGCAGATACTGTTAAACATTGAAATAACACAAACCTCAGCTCTACCTACAAACAGGACTGCAACAACGACGTTTCACCCCAGCTGCACATCCTGCATTTATTAGCAATTAACACCATTTTGATTTAATTTCTAGCTGCTTCTATTCCTTTTTACATAAGCAGCATGTTCCACACAAGCATTTCAGTTTAATCTTCTAGTGTGACTGATAAATATGGATGTGATGGGATGTTCCTGACTCCACAGGAAAGAAAAAAAAAAAAAAAAAAAAAAAAAAAACACCTTGGGATTTGAATTTATGTATAACTAAATAAAGAAAATATTAATAAAATCGATTATATCATTTTGCTACTAATCTCATATTGGATGCATAAGTAGGGAAAGGCTGACAATAGCCTTACTAACACATGTAGCTCCCAGTGACTGCAAATACCCAGAAGAGTAAGTTAATTCTGAGTGGTTCAAGGGATGATAACTTATTAAATTATAGATAGGCTTGCTTGGGAAGAAGTAAATTGACAAGAATTTTACTTAAAACCGGATTTCAATAAAGCTTTGGGTTTGGGTGAATGTTATTTTTCATGTTATAATAATTTGCCCCCAGTATAGGAAAACAATTATATTTCAAGGAATTGTTAAAAATGTTTTCCAGATCCTCTTGAATGAGTTGGCAAAAAGATTGGAACATAGGGAAAGCAACAACAACAAGAAATTATTTAATTTATAAAGGAAACCATTTTTTTTTTTTTGTCTGGAAAAAAATAAAAGACCTTGAAAAAAGTTATATTCAGAGGTTCAAAATAGAATATTTTTCTCATCATTGATTAAAAGTTTAGTGAGAGCAAAACCGTTGCCAAATAAACACATGCAAGTCAAAATAAAGGAGAAAAAAAGAAAAAGAAAAAAAAAAGAAAAAGAAAAAAAAAATTCTAACCAAAGCTAGAAAATCACCAAAACCAAAGAGCAATAAGGGATCTCATATACTACTGAAGATACTTTAAATATAAGGGTAGAGTACACATGTACTGGAAATGACTGAAGACAGCATCTACGAAGCCAGGAATCATTCAATACTGCCATCTTGTAGGACTATTTTGTATCTATTTGTCTCTATCAATAAGGCCTTTCTAAAATTTATGAATGTTTTCTTGTTGATTTTCTCCATGATGGTACATTTTGTTATTTAAACTCATTAGTATATTTTTTCTGATGTTGATGAAAGGGGTTTATACAATGCCATTTTAAAAAAACTTAAGTTTTCCATGGTGTCTTACCCTTTTGAACTATCAGATGAAGTTCATACAAAAATAAAGGGTTAGACATAATTTACAACCCCATGGGAAAAAATAATATTTTAATAAGAGAAATGTGGTTTTAATAATAACATATGTGGAGGCCTACTGTTTTTATTTCTATTAGCTTGTATAAGACTTTCCCATTAAGGTAGCATATTGATCTCTTAACTCCTGTTACAGTGTTCCCTGCTAATATATTGACAGAAAAGGCAGCAGGATAAAATGCTCAGGAACCTTTCAGCTAACATCTCTGAAGAGCTCCACAAGGACCTATTATAACAAAGCAATTGGATGATATGATGACCAGATTAAATTGAATGTAGAAAATTGCAAGGTAGTGCACATTGGAAAGAACAATTTAAACTACTCATATGCGCTGATAACTTCTAAATTAGTTATAAGATCCTGGGGAAGAAAAAAAAATAGGAGGAGTCATCAAGGAGAACTGAATAAAGACATTTGTTCAATGTGCAGCTGGTACCTAAATATCATGATTAGACTTAGGTTGTATTAAGGAAGAATACAGAATAATATTGAAGTTATAATGATAATATCTAAATCACTGCTGCATCCTCACTTTAAATGGCACGTGCAGGTTTGTGTTCTCATTCCAAAAAATAAAAAATAAAAAAATGACATAGTAGGAACAGAATAAGGAAAAAATAATGACTATGCCTCCGAGACACATGGAGATTGTCACAGGAGCTGTAGAATCTCAAGGAAAAAACAAAATAAAACAAAACCACAAAGTCAGGGGTAGAGAAAAATAAAACTCCAAAATGATTTCCAACCTTTATAGGAATAATCAAAAGATAAAGGCAAAGACAGTTTCATTGTTCAAAAAGAGACTGTGGGAGGGTAAAAATAATACAAAGAGACTGTGCACAGAAAAGTAGAAAATAAGAGAATCAGAAACATTAGGAGGTCTTTAAATCCATCCCTTAGGCCCTAGACATCATAAAATACTGAGTCCATCACTTAGCCCCAAAAATGAAGGTCTGTAGTTCAGACTTGCTCATAACTTGAACTTTACAGCAAGCAGTTCCAGGAGTGTTAACATGATGGTAGTGATGGTTCAGGTCAGAGATGTGCAATCCCCCAGCAAAGCCAGCATGGAGAGAGGATTTCATTGCTCCTACTTCTGCATAATCTACCAGCTTGGGATCCTTGATCAAGGTAATTGGCCATTCAGATACAAGTCGATCAAAAGCAATATATTAAATCATCAAATGTTAAAAAAGGCTCATTTAGGCCCTGCAATGTGAAAACAAGTAGTATGTACTTACCAATACACAAAATACTTTAGTTGTATACACACCACTACTGCTACAAGATACTATTGAAACAAAGAGTTTGGTAAAACTGTAAAAACCAGCCATAGTGAATCATGCTGTAATAAGTAATCAGCAGCTGCAGCTTCTATACTCTCTTGGGTCAGCACCTCCTGTCCCTCAAGCCTCTTATCAAACAACTGGCTATTTTTTTTTCCCAGGCAAGACAACACATTTTAGGGAGCAAAACATGCCTTATTTTGGTATGTGCTGGAGCAGATAGCATGCTTCTGAGTCAGGAAGATACTTCTGCCCAGGTGTGGAACTTCCTTAGTGACTTCTTGAAGCAGTCTGAAATGTACAATATCTAGGTGCACAATAAAAGCCTCATGTTAACCAAAAAGTAGTTCATTTCTAATCAAGACATATTTTCATAATTGCCTAAAGAGGGCTATGAAAAAAAAAAAATCTGCTTACTTCCATTCTAAAGAAAACTACTGAATTATTACAGCTCACAAACAGTACAGCCTTTAAATAAAGTTAACATTTAAAAAGAAAAGATGACATGGCATCTTAGCATCTTCACTAGGGACCTGGTTTCCTTTTACTGATGATTTCTGGAGATTCATGTTGGAAATAGCAGTGTTCCGTGATGTTTTGGGCTGAATGGAAGAACATGAGTGCCTTGATTGCAATTCCCTTCTGGAATTTATTTGTGGTGACTGCAGACCTAACTGTCTGAATCTTAACAACAGAAAGACAGGAACTACTTAGTCACTGTCTCTTTTCTTCTGTGTCTGTTTCAATTTCAGACATCTCTGCATACAGTGAAGATGAACAGACACGCTCATTTTCCTGTCTGGATACAGGCTCTCAGTTTGTGCAATATTTGTTTCTTATGTGGACATATGGCTAGTTAGTTGATCTGTTTATAAGGAAAAGTAAGCAGCAAATGTCAGACTCATGCCAATTTCATCAATATTAGATTAAAAAATAAATAAATAAATAAAAACTATGATAAGAAAACATAGCTAGAAAATTTATGTCCAGACTCTCATCTGTTGCAACTATGCTTTTGTATCAGTGGATTTTTGAAAATTTACAGCATGGGGCTCTGGTCACTTCTATACTATATTTGTACGTCTTTATAATTTTTCTTTTTCCAGGATTCTTGGTTCTCCCATTTCCTTTGTTTGCAGGTTTCATGCTTCTAGAAGAAGTAGATGCTACAGAGATAATACTTATTACTCCTTTACAAGCTGATTTGTGTCTAGAATTTTATTTGTTTGTTTGTTTGTTTATTTGCTAAGCTCTTTTGTCTCAAGTGTTTCTGAATTTATAATGTGAAGAGGTGAAAAAGTAAAGAAATAGTTTGAGAAGATTTGAAAATACTATATCACTGAAGTACAGTTTGAAGTCTTCCAATGAAAAAGGTTGCCATTGCAACAAAGCCCCAGATCCTAAGAAAGTCTTTATGAAAGAAGTCAAATATTGAAGTGTTGAGTTAGGCAAATGGAAGTCAAAGCTTTACAAATATCTAATACAAGTTACTGAGTCATTTCATACCCAGTATTTCTTCATCTGAGTAAAGTTTGCTTTCTGTATCACTTGATTACTATAGAATCATAGAATCAGTGAGGCTGGAAAAGACCTTCAAGATCATCTGGCCCAACCATCACTCTACTACCACTATCCACCCACTAAACCATGTCCCTAGGCACCAGGTCCAACCTTTCCTTAGACACCCCAAGGGATGGTGATGCCACCACTTCCCTGTCCCATTTATTTTGACAAATCAGCTTCTTGGTCTTCAATATAAAAACTTCCTTGATTTCCAAAAAGACAAGTTAACTCCTATTTCCTTTGCTGGCAAACTGGCTAGAGAAAGTGTTCTTTCCTCTAGCCTAGTATAATGCTGGAAGATAATGCAGTCCTCAGTTTTCAGTATGTTGACACTTACAGATTGAAACTTGATCAGAGTGAGTGAAGTCAAATGTACAACTTCTGTAGCTATGTTACTTGGTTGACCAGGGAAAAAAACATCAGGATTAGCTCAGAAAGAAGATGGGTTATCTGTGTTGGTGACAGGAAAGCTGACTTGAAATGTTAACCTGGAATGTATTTGCAAAAATTCTTTCCCTTTGTTTCTGTGGGAAACCGATAGTATGCAACCATGTTTCTACTGTAAAACATAGATTCTCATATTCTTCTCTAGGCAGTTTTATTTTGAAGCTATTTGAATTCAAACCATTGAGTAGCAGAGGATTACAATTAAAGAAGACATCACTTAACTTTAACTCATTTTACTGAAATAGAAAGTTTTCCTCAAAATAACTTATCACCCCTGCCACTCCAATATTTTTATAGGCTTTCAACTGAAATTACAGTAATGGGGGGAGAAAGAGATGGAATAAATGTAATAAAATCAATCATTTACATGAACCCAAAGGTAAGGTCATATTTCCAAATAGTGTTTCAAAACCTTAGCAGTGTACCAGTATTTACAGGCAATTTCAATGGCATTGTATTAATTTCAGTGGAATTGTACCCATTTACAAGAACAGCAAGCCCGATCCATCCATTTATACTGTCAGCATTCTTCAGTCTAGGAGGGAAAGCTATAACTAGTTCTGACAGCTGAAAAATGAGCCTAGAAAATTGAGACTGGGTTGTTTTCCCCATCTCTCACTGATGCTGATGAGGTGCAGAGCAGCCTGTAAAGTGTGGAAAGTTCCCTGCCGTTACAACTTTTATGTATGAAATAGCTGGCCTCCTAAATGGACCTAATGCATGAGTTACTAATTGCAGATTTATTATCTGTACTCTGCAGTGGGAATTGTTAGATCATCCAAATGCTCATTTTGACTCCACAGTCTAAGCAGCTAAACCCGGAAGCAAGCCAACAAATGCACACATTCCCAATACAAGCTTGAACGTCCTTTTTGGATGTTTTTTTACAGCTTGCTATTCTGGATGACCAGATCAGCTGAGCTCCTAGTAGAAGACTCTTGGAATACCTGGTCACCAGCTGCTCAGGATCTGACTCAGGCTAACATTGCCCACTTCTTGGATCAAAGTGAGTCAAAATTGGCAGGTTTTAGATTAGTCCCTTGGAGAAGAAAAACTAATAGAAGCACAAATGTTCTAAATGTAACTCAATTTGCATACAACAAGAGAATAAACTCCAATTTCCCTGAACCCTGTAAGGAATTCCATGCCTTACTGCAGCCAGCACTTATCCCAAGACTGCCTCTCCCTTCATTTCTCAACGATCAGAGTGACTTTGGCTTCTTTGCTTTTCATTTTGCTGCATTTCCTTTTGCTTCTTTGCTTTCTCCCATTAGTCCTAGTTCCTGCATTTCCTTTGTCATTTCCCAAGAAAAGGCTTTAGCCTAAATGGTTTCTGCTTAGTCCTACCCATGCCTCTGTTCTGATCAGCAGCTTTTACTATTTTTGCTGTGGCTGAACAAAGGAGAATTAACTGCTCCCTCATTTCGCCTGCGTGGAAGGACAACTGCTTGATACAACAGCTTCTACACAAACTATAACAAAAATAATTCCTTTTCACACATGTGAATTTCATTAAAGTTTTTCAAAACATCTGTCACACATATTTTGCACATATGAGGTTTAGGAACAAATTGGTGACTGATGGTAGTAAGCAAACCCCATTGTCAGACTCCATGTCAGAGTTTAAGAAATGCTTGTACAAGCATATGGTCTTATTTATGATAGTTGTATGAGAGCCTTGCTTCTGGCATTAACATGCTGCATAGCAACAAAGTAAAGCTCTAGAGGACACTCTATATGGCATCTGCTATATAACAAGAAGCAGAGCTAGGAGAAGCCAAGGCACTGAGGAATATGCAAGAATGAAGTAACACTATGTGAGCCATTCTGCACAACATGGATTTCACTGAAGACCAACCCAACATGGCAGAAGAGCCAAGAGGAGTGAAGAGGATAAACACCAACATGACTAAAAGAGATTTATAGAGCTGAGTGAGAAAACAGACACCTTTACTAGACAATGGGGGAGTTGTGATTCCCTTTTTCTCCCAAAACAACTCTGTGCAAATGCTGCTGCAAAAATAATTCTGATAGTACTTTTCAATGAAGACAGGATGAAACCCTATTTTGTTGGCTGTTAATTTAATTCAGGTAAGGTCCATGTTGTTGTTAGATGTGGTGCAAACCAAAACGACTTTGAACTTCTTCAAAGCATGACTATTTAATCATTTAAATAGATCTGCTAAGAAAGAACGCAAGATATTTATAATGCATCCATTGTTGTATGCCAATTAACAACCCCACATAACAGCAGGTCGCCTTTCCATACACAGCTGAATAGCTTTTGCCAGAATTATCACAATCTTCAAAGTGTCTTCCTCTTACTCAATAGTACATGAGGCAAAGTTGCTGTTATTTTGGATATATAGATTGCACTCTTCTCATTACAAAAATAAATAAAAAGACAAACCTGTGTTCTGAATTTAGCCAAGTATTTATTATTTTTAGAATGGTGATGCTAATAAAAATTATAAAAAATATAGGCCTACCTAAATCTTCTGCACTACATACAGAAGTTTCAAGAACCTGAAAATGGTTAGTGGGCTAAATTTCTAAACTTTCATGAAGACGTATTTTATCTACATCTATGTTTTCTGAAATAATTTTAAGCCAGACCAAAACAGCTGCTCTTGTTACATTCTTGCATTGATTTTGAAAAACATTAAAATAGTAAAGTATCGATTCACAATTAAAAGTAGAACTAATGCTTTCGGCAATCAAGTAGGTACAGTTTTATTACTGAGTATCAATTCTGTGATGGTTAATATAAATCAATAGCTTCAAGTGTATCTCTACCACTTCACTTGATCATGCCTCATAATGACAACATACCTCAGCTACAACAGTTATTCTACTTTTCAGTGTTTGAGCAGAAATTTCTGTATTCCAAGGAAAGAGGGAACAGTAAAAACTAAAGAATGTCAGCAGTCTGCTACAGCAATTCTCAGCTACAGCAATCATTAACTTATTTTTTGAAATTCCACTTTTGGAAAACAGAAACTGGGAGGACACAACAAAAAACACATAAAGCATAACACCCTCAGATCAGCCCAACATCAGAAAAAGAAAAATGACAGTCTCACACAACTAGGTTTGCAGACAGCGACTAACTGCCAATTGCACAAGAAAGAAAAAAAAAAAAAAAAAAAAAAAGCCTCTCTCAAAGAAAAAAGGTTTCCCCAAGGGACATTACAGTGCAGAGGTAAGGACTGCTGGAAAAGTCAAGAGCTCAAGCAAGCTTAAGAGTCGTATCTTACAAGAAATCTCAACTACATCTTAACCTGGCAGTCTTTACTCCAAAAAGTCAAAGGTGACCTTACCTAAATAAGGGCTAAATAAAAAGGCACAAGAATTGTTTCACTGATAATGTTCTTCAGTAAAGTTCTCTGAATAAAATGCTTGTGAACAGCTGAAAAAGAATTACAGACTAATTGACTTGGAAATAAAATGACACTTTCAAGTTTATGAAAGTACAGAGGACAAGATGATGCATAATGTATTTCAAGTGTCTGATTTTTTTAGAGTGAACAGTGGAGAAACTCAAAATTATCAGGGTTTTCCAGCCAAGGAATTGCTTGGCAAAGCATAATATCAAAATGTGAAGAGAAATGAACACCATTATAGGAACATATTCATGTCTGCTTTCCGACAGAATGCTTGAGAGTTAATGAGCAGCTAGCATTTGATGGTTCCCATTCCCAATTACCAATTGGATTTATTTATAATTATCTGTGCATGTGGTGTACCTACTTATCAAACGTTTAGAAAGGAATCTCTATGGACCCTGCAAGATGTTTATATTTTGTGTATTGTATTTTGTGCCTATCACAAACAAGCCCTTATTAGAAATTAGATTTTTGGGCACCCTGAAATAAAAATTTACAAGGAGAATCTTTCTTGCACCCAACCTCTCTTTGGTATTCATGCCATATGTGACCAAATTTTCAGCTCATAAGAGAAGGTAAAACCTGTTCCGGGAGCTGAAACATAACATGTGACAATAGTAAGAGTAAGAGCAGGTTTTCCTGTAGCCTAACACTTAACACAGAGAGTTATATCAGAGCAGAAACTTGAAAGGCTGTATAAACAGAATAGCCGGCTTCTGTAGGGACATAGCTAAAACAAGACAATAGCACACGCACATACACAAAGGAAAAACAGGCCAAAGGAAGGCTAGTGAGGCCTTGAACTGAAATAGATTTTCTATTTTTTAAACAATCACAGAGAGTCATGTTCATATGCTATGAAAAGGGATGAAAGAAGGTTTAAGCATGGTACTTTTAATAAGGAAGTGAAATGTGTGCCCAAGACACAAAGCTCTGGTGGCCAAAATCTGTGAACTTTTGTGTACTTACAAAATTTTGATTCTATTAACAATTATTTGTATACCTGTATTAACAGGTATTTGTATATTTTAAAAGTTTACAATATTTATTAATGCTTTAGATGTTAGGATTAATATGTAAGAACAGAGTTACCTGCTTAAAGGTACACTTTGAACATAGGTTTCCAGCTACATGTGTCTCTGTGGAAGAGAGGGCAATCAGATTTACTACTGGGTAGGTAATTTGGAATAACCTACAGAAAAAGCTTAAATCTTTTAGGGCTCAGAAGACCATTAAAAAAATAATTAAAAAAAAAAAAATCCAGGTCTGCAAGACAGACTGAACAAATCACATATAGGCCCTGACCTTACTCACATGAGTATTCCTTGAATATGTTGATTGTAATAGCGCTATTTCAACAGGATCAGGATAAATATAAAGAGTTACTTACTTCCTAGACACCAAATGGTCTAGTTTTCTCCCAGCCCATATTTTTCTCCTTCTGTTCTATAGCTTTTGAAGGAGTTGTGAGAAAATGGAGATAACACTTACAAGCAGTGTTTTGTCAAAGCTTATATTGTAATTCTTAATCCATCGTATAGTGAACCCAGAGCACTCAATGGATGGCTGCAGATGAATTTAAAAATAATAATAATAAAAAACAACAACACTATAAGAGTAACAAAGAATCAGACATATCCTGCATTCATTCTACATACAGAGTACTCCTTTCCTTTTCTTATTGAGCTGACCTGCTGTTAAGCTGGGTTAAATATGCTTTTTTAAAAGAATTTCCACCTTGAGCATATATGCCATGCATCTGACCCTACAAGGTCTTTCTAATTAAAGAAAGGCTATATCATCATCTGCTAAATGTACTTGGAGTTAATGTAATTTACCATGGCATTTCTAATACATTACATGGCATTTTATCTGGATTCCAATATGAAATAGAAGTACCACTAACATAATGAAATCATTACAATCATTACAACAATTAACAAAAACATACTTGTACAAAATCCTGTCCCTGCAGTGAAAAAAACAAAAAAAAAAAAAAAAAAAAGAGAGAGAAAGAAAAAGGAGAGTTGATAACATAATAGAGAGACCCGGTCCATTCAAAGGAGAGAAAGGCACAACTGATAACAAACAAATGGTACCGGGGCAAGGGAACTGGCACCATCCCAGACTGCTACAGAGCTTGAGCTTACACACACCTAGTCTTCCACAAACTCATTTAAAATGGTCTCCTCAGGAAAAAAAAAAAAAAAAAAAAAAAAACAGGCAGTCAGTAATTGATATATTTGATATGCTGCCCTAACCTCTGCCTGCTCCAATTTCCAAAACTATTCCAATCTTAAAAAAGATTGGATTTACAATCTTGTAAAAGCAACAAGAGCAGGAAGAGAAAAAACATGTGATTGTTGCCATAACCAAGCAACCGTTGGGTGCAGATTTGCCAATAAGCAAGGGAATGGCATATTGCTGCATAGGTAATGTGCTGCTGCGAAGGGATAGACGTGATTACAGGGAACCATCCTGACTTCCCAAAACACTTGGGCTTTTGTCTGAGCATCTCCCACTCTTCATGCGGAGGTCTGCACAATTATCAGCCATGAGAAAGCCACTGCTCTGGGTATTGTGCCACCACTCAAGCTAAAATTACCTAAAGCTGCTGCTTAAGTTCCATTAGGCATCACCTCTCTCCATGGCTGCTTTGAGGCAGTTTACTGCAGATTAGGAAAGTAGTTGTCTGGCCACTGCTGTGATCCACTACCACAAAGCTAATGCGGTTTGCTGTAGATGTGACCATAGCTAAGCACGAAGTCTACTCCCTGGCTATTTTAATTGTAGCAGAGACTGAAAACACTCTTCTCAAAGCTGTGTAGAAATGTTGATGATGCAGGTGCACAAACAACTAGATCAAATAAATGTGCTTTACTATCAAGCTCCATTGGAAAAGGAAGGGAGTTCATGAAGTAAAAAGCAAAAACAAAATCTACGATAAACATAAAATAAATAGTGAATAATTTAGAAGAAAAATTAAGCTCAAAAACCACTTCCATAAATTACGAAGCAACAAAAATTCAAATCCCTAAAAAAAAATAATAAATCATTGGCTGTATCCTTTTTTTTTTTTTTAAAAAAAAAAAAATACACTTTAAAAGAACTCAGACAACCTAGAAGAGCCTAGTCAGGGTTTTGTGGATGCCATGCCTCCTGCAGAGTAAAGAGGGCTGGCGTGTAAGTGACTGACTGCAGACACTAGCTCCTTAATAAGTGAGGTGCCTTTTTTACTGTAAGCAATAACTAAGCAGCTGAAAACGGGAGGCAGTGAACACACTGAACCTTTCTTCATCACACTCAGGGTGCATCTAAAACGCAATCACCGTGCCTGCACATATGGGAACTAGCTCAGACACCGACAGCAGCACAAAGTGACTGCGTGTGCAGTATTCGGTGAGGAGCTGGGTACGTATTTGGGCTTTTAGAAAAAATAGAAAGTGTGCTGTCAGTACCAAAATTAGCTAGTCTAAAGCTAGCTCATACGTGTCTCCTCGTGCTGCAGGCACTGCCTCAGATGGTATTGGCTTGGGAGGACATGGAAGATGAAGAGAGACCAGGGGGAAAAAGCAGAAGGAAATGTAGGGGATTAAAGCAAAAAAGAGAAGCAGGTAGAAGAAAACCAAGTAAAACAAAGGTGAAACAACTGAAGAATTTTAGTCAGGTTTCACGTGCAATTTATTTAAGAGCAATGACTGGAACAGTACAGTGTGAAGTAAAAATCATTTACATGGTCTCTGCTACTCTGAACCTCTAGCCCTCAAAGTACAGAAGCTAGATGGAAGGGAATTCCCAGAGGTGAAGAACTGGCTCCACACCAGCTCCATGTAACAGTGAGTGGCCAAGGATGAGACATCAGTGTACATGCTTCTGGCAACTGAATCATTGCCATGGACATTAGGCATTCAGGTACAACCAATAAATGCCCCTCTCTTCCCCCAGTATATTTTTATTCTCTTTAGAGGCCAAGAAGATTCAGACAGTAGAACACTCTTTCTGATGCACTGCCTAAAAAATGAAGTGGAAGCAGAAAAAGGAAAGAGGAACTGGATGAAAAGAATGTTTTGGAAGCTGTAGTTTTATTTTCTGCACATGAAAACTATCTGCACATGTACAGCAAACTGTGGCCATATGAAAAGTGGTACAACTATTAGCGGCAAGGATCAAGCTGGACATTCAGACAGAATTCTCTATTATTTGAGATAAGGGAATTAGCTCTGAGAAAGTCATAGCTACAAGGGAGCCAGATTCTGAGGAGATTAACATCAACCCACAGTACTATTGATACGTTAGGAATGTACACAGAACTATCCCACCACATGATGATGTAGAAGTACCTAATTCCTGACCACAACCCGAGTTAAAATGAGCTTTCTAGGTGGCAGAGCAGACCTAACAAACAGCAGCACTCCAGGTTCTACTGACACATTACTCAAACTGCAATTCAAAAGAGAAAGCTATGCTCCAGTGTGTTACTGTAAGTGGCAATCTTTAAGATACAGTTTTTCCTTTCTTGGGGCAGCAAGTAATTTTTGAGATGGATATATCAAATATCTTGATGAAAATCCATATTTTCATGTATAGGTTATACATCAGTCTCATGCATCAAAAAATGCATGCACATACAGAACTCTGTCTCACTGCTCATTTCACATTGATTGTCTTGTGAAAACAGCTCATCCTGAAGTCTCAGGCTGAACAGGCCAAACAAAATGATTGCAAAATTTTCCAAAGTTTGCAAAAAATAGCTAACGTTCACTGCACAACTCTCCAGTCAACAATAAACTCTTGCTCCTAGCAAGTATGTGTCACTTAAGTCTTCTAGGAATTAAAATGTCTTATTATTTTGTTACAAATAGGTACGTGGTGGGGAAGAAAAGTGTACCATCTGCTGAAGGTCACCAGTAGCTGCAGAACAAAATGAGGACCCTGTTTCCCAAGTGCCTCTGTTCTGTAACTTGGTGTTGCCTGCTTAAAAGGAAAGAAAATCATTAGCGTACAATGCAGCATTAGAAAAGCAAGAAGGAAATAAAGTGGGTAGCAGTAAAATGAGGGGAATACTGAGCAGCATCTTTAGAGCTCTAGATTTTCCATCAAGAAGGGAAGAAAAAGGAGAAAATCAGCAATATGACCTTATGTTGACTACTGAGTAAAAATATCCCCTGGTAATTGGTACTAGTCTTCTTGTTTATAATCCCAATGAGGTATTCCTTTAAGTCTTTGTTTGGAAAAAATGCTAAACCTTTTCCTAATTAAAGTGCATATTAAAACCTGAAAAGCTCCAATAAATTTCAAATTACTGTACAATGTCAAATAACTGTTGAAATGTTTCAATTTTATTTTATTTTTTTCTGCAGGGAACAATTTTCTACGTTGGAAGTAACCTAAAAGCCCACTTTGGTCAGATAAAAGGCGTCTTGAAAATATCACTTTCGACATTTGTAAATTAAGCAATGAAAATAAAGATGAGGAAGGAAGAAAAATCTTGCTGTTCTTGTACAAGAACATTTTATGAATGAAGAATTACATAGCAAAATAGCTCGTGGGAGAAAACAAAACAAACAACAGAAACCATGCCCCCACAGCTTCCAGAGCACCATTTCAGCTGAACTCAAATATTGTGCTATGCATCAAAACAAGTTTGTGCCACAAGGATGAATTTATACATCTAAGAATCTACACATGCAAACTCAGTTATATAGAAATATAAATTGTGAACTTGCATTCCTGGCAGCAAAAGCATTGCTTGGATGAGACTGATAAAGCCTAGAGATTATATAAACCCATGCAGTGCTTATCTTTGTACAACATGGATTTCACTCCAGATATCTATCTATACCTTGTCCTTGTCCACTTACCAAACACAGGCTCAGGGAACAGATGGAGAAGCAGCAGCTGGGGGCTGGGGGCCTTGTCATCATGAGGCAGCAATCTTTCTTTTTTCTTTTTCTTTTTTTTTTTTTCCCATCATACTCCCCCAGAAAAGATTTATTCAGGCAGTGCCTTGAATGGAAGAATGTCTACTTTGACCCTATACAAATGGTCCCACTAAATTCTGCAAGTGCAGATGAACATCAGAATGCTTTTGTGTGTCTAGCTACTGTACCAGTCCAGTGAAGATGTGGACCTAACTGTGAGTTACACTGCCAGTCACCTATGTTAAGTGGAGAGGACTAATAAGATCATGTTTTCTTTAATTGCAAATCTGTGAGAGTTTAAAGAAACATATTGCTTTTATTCTTAAATTGCATCAGAAGTCTGTAACTACTGTTTTATTTTCTAAAACTGCAACATTTTCCCTTTCCTTACTGTCATATAAAATTAATAAGTTACCTACACCTCCACCCCTGGGGTGCTTCATAAGCAATTAAAACGCAATCATCATAATAAAGAAATAAATAACCTTAATTAAAACATTGCACAGGAACCTTCCTCAGATGCAGACAGTGGGGAGCTGTCTGTCTCCCTGAGATTTTACATATCTGTCAGTTAGACTGAGATCCAAATGCAACATCAGGCTTCATGGACATCATCCGGATTTATGATATTCCCTGAAGGCCATGGATTCATACCCCACTGTCCTGGTTTCAGTTGGGACAGAGTTGTTTTTCCTCCTAATGGCTGGTGAGGTACTATGTTTTGGATTGGGATGAGAAGAGTGCTGATAACATGCTGGTGTTTTAATTGCTGCAGAGCAGTGCTTACACTAAGCCAAGGACTTTTCAGCTCCTTGCTCTGTCCTGCCAGCGGGCAGGCTGGGGGGGGCAGCAAGAGCTGGGAGGGGACAGCCCCAGGACAGCTGACCCAAACTGGCCAAAGGGGTATTCCATACCATCTGACGGCATGCTGAACAATATATAGGGGTGGCTAGCCGGGGTGGGGGGCCGGCTCTCGGGGTTGGGCTGGGCATCGGTCAGCGGGTGGTGAGCAATTGCATTGTGCATCACTTGTTTGTACATATTATTATTATTATTATTATTATTATTATTTTCTCTCTTAAATAAACTGTCTTTATCTCAACCCACAAGCTTCACTTTCCCGTTTCTCTCCCCCATCCCAGAGAGGGAGGGGGGAGGGTGAGCGAACGGCTGTGTGGTGTTTAGCTGCCGGCCGGGTTAAACCACAACACCCACCAAACAGATGATAGCCACATGTAGATTACTTATTTGTTAGATAAGATTTTTTAATTGCTTCATTTAATTAAATTTTAACAAGAGTTCTGGATGCTTGGACCACACACAATCATCTCCCTGCTCCCCTGCTATCCTTCTTAGCCTCTTTCTTTCAAAAACAAACAAAACATCTCCAGCAATGTCTCTTCTCACTCCTACTTTTTGTTTTTCCACCCAGGGCTGTTATACTATAACCTTCGGCACTTCCTTCTCTCATTCTCTGTTCGATGTTGTGTTTACCAGCTCCTCATCGTTCCAGACAAGGAAGAAATCTGAGAAATATTCTCCCTCTACCATCAGCAGGCCTAGATTTTTCTCAGCTCAGTTTTCTCCTCATCTTTTCAAAGTAATATTCCCCAGAAGGAGCAGAGGACCATGGCAGAGGAATACTCCTAGTCTGAAACACTGACACTTTCAAAAGTGCTACCTAGACCTTTTCTGGGTACTCAAACTTCAGAACTGAAGGAGATGAAGAACAAAGAATTCATTTATTTAAAGTGATAGGCCATCAAATAGCAGTTCTTCCTGGGTAAAAATTCCTATGTGACAATATGATTTATTCTCCTACCACAAAGCAATTTTGTGGGAGTTTTGCTTGGCATTTTGTTTAAATTCTTCATATAAAATTACCCCTCCATTTTATATGTATTTATACATATTACAGGAATTCTGACCAGTTTCTGATTCATAGTGTCATCTCTGCCTTCCATTTTTAATACACAAGCAGATTTGCCCCAGAACATGTCTAAATCGTTCCTTCTAGTTTAACACCAGAACACGTTTTGAAAAGCATGATGGGAACAACCATAACTGATACCTCTGAGATATCGACTATGGCACCATTCTTTCTCATGGGAAGAGCTATATCTCACCTTCTTCCCCAGCCTGACATATCATTATTATTATTATTATTGTTGTTGTTGTTGTTGTTATTGGTATTGGTATTAGTAGTTATTGGTATTAGTGTTATTGGTATTGGTATTAGGCAGAGTTGGAGACAAAAATAATGCAGCTAAGAGGTAAAATCATGCAGCTATGTAACAATTTACCCTAGAGTTACTGAACTATATATTAGATCTATCAGATGCCTTTCATACTTTTTGAATGCGTAGTCCTCTAATTGTATCTGTACCTCGTGGTATTCACTGAGCACCACATAAGCTCGTGGCTCTCACGTTCAGTACTGAAGCATCTGGATTCTGACAGATGTATTTTAAATTCAGGAGATGCCTTGAGTTCTAGGTAGGCCTCAGAAGAGGGAAATATGACAAGATAACATCATTTCTTTCTTTTCCGGAAGGATTTCAAGATGTTTCTTTGCCTAAGGCATTCACTATTTATTTTCAGTTAGTTACTGGAGGGGAGTTTATACAGCAGGCTTGGCCTGTTATAACCATGTTTAGAACATATTCTTCTTTTTCTGAAGCTGTCTTTTTATATTTTAATTCTGAACTAAAGGGAAATGAATGATATATAGCTAAATAGTGGCAACATACATAACGGCAATATCAACACAGGCAGAACTTTCATCACTTTGAAACAAACCATCTTCATATGTAGTAGTCATAGAATCATAGAATCATAGAATCATAGAATATCCTGAGTTGGAAGGGACCCTTAAGGATCATCAAGTCCAACTCTTGACACCGCACAGGTCTACCCAGAAGTTCAGACCATGTGACTAAGTGCACAGTCCAATCGCTTCTTAAACTCAGTCAGGCTCGGTGCAGTGACCACTTCCCTGGGGAGCCTGTTCCAGTGTGCAACCACTCTCTCTGTGAAGAACCCCCTCCTGATGTCAAGCCTAAACTTCCCCTGCCTCAGCTTAACCCCGTTCCCGCGGGTTCTGTCGCTGGTGTTAATGGAGAAAAGGTCTCCTGCCTCTCGACACCCCCTTACGAGGAAGTTGTAGACTGCGATGAGGTCTCCCCTCAGCCTCCTCTTCTCCAGGCTGAACAGGCCCAGTGCCCTCAGCCGTTCCTCGTACGTCTTCCCCTCCAGGCCTTTCACCATCTTCGTAGCCCTCCTCTGGACACTCTCCAACAGTTTCATGTCCTTTTTATACTGTGGTGCCCAGAACTGCACACAGTACTCGAGGTGAGGCCGCACCAGCGCAGAGCAGAGCGGGACAATCACCTCCCTCGACCTACTAGCGATGCCGTGCTTGATGCACCCCAGGACACGGTTGGCCCTCCTGGCTGCCAGGGCACACTGCTGGCTCATATTCAACTTGCTGTCTACCAGGACCCCCAGATCCCTCTCTTCTAGGCTGCTCTCCAGCGTCTCATCGCCCAGTCTGTACGTGCAGCCAGGGTTTCCCCGTCCCAGGTGCAGGACCCGGCACTTACTCTTATTGAACTTCATGCGGTTGGTGATCGCCCAGCTCTCCAACCTATCCAGATCCCTCTGCAAGGCCTTTCCACCCTCATCCGAGTCCACAACTCCTCCAAGTTTGGTGTCATCAGCAAACTTGCTCAAAATACCTTCTATTCCTACATCCAGTTCGTTTATAAAAATATTGAAAAGTACCGGCCCTAAAATGGAGCCTTGAGGGACCCCACTGGTGACCGCCCGCCAGCCTGATGCAGCCCCATTCACCATAACCCTTCGGGCCCTGCCCGTTAGCCAATTGCTCACCCATCGGATGATGTTTTTATTTAGCTGTATGGTGGACATTTTGTCCAGTAGGATCCTATGGGAAACCGTGTCAAATGCCTTGCTGAAGTCCAAAAAAATCACATCAGCTGGTTTCCCTTGGTCCACCATACGGGTGATCTTATCATAAAAGGAAATCAGGTTAGTTAGGCAGGACCTACCCTTCACAAACCCATGCTGGCTGGGACCAATGACTGCTTTGTCCCCCAGGTGCGCCTCAATAAGTTTGAGAACCATCTTCTCCATGATTTTACCAGGCACTGACGTGAGACTGACAGGCCTGTAATTGCTAGGGTCTTCTTTCTGACCCTTTTTGAAAATCGACACAACATTTGCCAGCTTCCAGTCTACCGGGACCTCTCCAGACTCCCAGGATAGTTGAAAAATAATTGAGAGAGGTTCCGCGATGACGTCCGCCAGCTCCTTCAGCACCCGGGGATGAATCCCATCCGGACCCATGGACTTGTAGGGATCCAGGTGGAGTAGCAAATCCCGCACACGTTCAGGGTCAGTTGGGAGTTTGTCATCCCCACCGTCCCGGTCCTCCAGCTCAGGGCACCCTGGGTCCCGAAGCCCATCATCGGCATTGAAGACAGAGGCAAAGAAGGCGTTAAGCGTCTCTGCTTTGCCTATGTCATTGTCTGTGAGGAGACCTTCCCTATCAAGGAGCGGCCCTATGTATTCTTTAGTTCTCCTTTTTCCATTCACATATCTAAAAAAACCCTTTTTATTATCTCTCACAGACACAGCCAGAATGTATGTAGCAGATGACTACTACATATGTAGTAGTCATCTGCTACATTTTAATAACTTAAATTATTGTGCTGGGCTGGATGAATATATGGCATTGTAGTCTCAAGAGGGTCTCACATAGCTCTGCATTTTATTTATGATGTTCATGAGCACGTGTGGCACATGCCAACTCAGTGTGGGTTGACCGTGCATCCCCACCGAAACAGCAATCCAAAAATGCACCAAACCTCACATCACCATCATTATTCTGTGAGCCCTCCTGTCACTTCAGCTTGAAGCAGCTGCAAAGGCTGAAAGCAATAGCCAATCCTCCTTTCTTTGTCTTTGTTCCAAACAGATACAAACATCCTCCTCCCAAAATAAATAAATAAATAAAGACCACAACAAAACAAAACAAAACCCTAAAACCCACTAAACCCAAGATGTTTTATCCTTGCTTTTTGCCCTTTCTTTTTGAGAGTATATTTGAATGATCAAAATCAAAACAGTAATACTGATGAAGGGGCTACAATTGTTTCATACCGTTTCATACTACAAGGTTGGCCATTATTATAACTGAAATAATCAATGTATAGTAAGAGGAAAACAATTATATATTGTGTGTAATATAAATGCCCTAGATTGTCATTTTATGCTCTAGAAATTCAGTGTCTCAGTAAAAGAAAGAGCTTAAAATACAGAATTCTTCCAATAATAATTTCAAGTGAATTAAGAAAGGGACACCAATTCATGAGAGACCTCCCATTTCTCTGTTGCCAACTGAATGAGCTGTCCTAAGAGAATAAATTTTTCTGGATTACTAAAAATTGTAACTGAGATTACATTAGAATTGAGATTAGACTGAAGACTAGAGTTTCGAACAGATTTTGATAACAGTTCAGTACAGACTGTTTTTGTAACTATTTTTGTGAGAGAATGAAAAATAGCTGGAGCTAATTTCAGATTTAAAACATGACTAAAATTCTGTAATTGAAATGTATGCTTGTACTTCCATATAGATTTGATACTAATGAGAAAGGCAGAAGTCATTTTAACATCTCCAGATTCAGGAGGAAACATGCTAAAATTTTAATTTGTCTGTTCTTGGTATAGTTAATATCTCAGGTAAGTGCAAAGACATATATATATGCACATATATATGTTAAGATACCTTAGGTACACATATATATGCTTATACACTGTAATATGGTGTTGATATATTTTGAATACTTATATGAGTGTATTTACATATATGTGTATATACATAGATAAATGTGAAAGTGGTCAGAATTTTGATAATAAAAGCATTTGCACAAATAAATCAGTTAAATGTAAGTAACCATCATTGTCTTTATTTCTGTGTAAGCTCTTGGGAGTTAGAGAAAGGAGATGCAAGGGTGTTTTAATTTGTACATTCTATTTTAAAATGCAGTGAAATGAGGGTGGTTTGTTCATCTATAGCCTTGTTTAGATGAGGAAGTTAGGTGAATTTGAAATTCAATAGCTAATACACACTCATTTCCTTTATTAACACTATTTCCTGTATTTACACTAAGTATACAGAATAAGGTGAATAAGTATGCAGAATAATTTTTCATGTAAAGTAAATAGATGTCCATACTATGAGACAGAGTGGAATTACAGTTTCATATTACACTTATGGGTACATGTGAATGAGATAAAAAAAAGAAAATTATCCTCTATATATTTCAATGGCATTTAAGCAAGTTTCAACACAGAATAAAGATTGCTATCAGAAGGGATTTAATCTTACAGTAGATTGATAAAGAGAGTTTAACTGTAAGATAGAGAAGCTAAAAGCTGTAATCTTGTGAGATCTAGATTGTTTTAGTGACAGCTCTTAATATCTAAATATTTTTGAGCAGTTTTATATTACAAAGATTGTAATGAAGTCTTTATTGCTAATCTGATTTTAAAGTAATTACATGGTGACTGGATTTATCTCACATACTTTCAAATCTCAGACTTTTTAATAGTCTTTACTTAATAAAATTATTGCAAAAATCATTTCTAAATCCAAATCTAATACTTTTCGCAGTTAAAGGCAAGTGTAATAATTTCTACATTCCCCATTGTTTGTATTGCGGAAACTCCCACATGTAACATCTGACTTGAAAATACCAAAATCCTTTCCAATACGGTAAGTATTTAAGGCTTTTAATTCATGTGTCAAAAACTAGACTAGCCAAAATATTATTGAAAATAAGGCTATTACCTGTTGTTGTGCTGCCTAACACCTACTTAAACAAGAGAACTCCAATCGAAGAATGCAATGTCCCTTTCACTTTCAGCAAGTCTCATTTTTTTTTTTCCAGACAGAACATAAAAAGCATTTCACATTTCATCCCATGTTTTGTCATAAGAATTTATTTCCATGTGTCGGGAGAATTGCAAAGATTCATCTAAAGATCATCACACAAATTATAGGTTTAATACATGCTGTAATTGAATTCCTGTAGTTATAAAGTATATTATAAATGAAACAAAAATTTTGAAATTAAGTTTTAATTCCTGTTAATGTTTTAAATTCTGCAGTGTATTACTTGGGACATAGCTACAGCCTCTGTTCAGACAATCTATTATTAAGGTCATTTGGAATATATACATGGACATTTTTCTCATCTCACCTGCCAAGGATGGATCTTTAGAATTTATTTTACTGAATTTGCCTCTGTCTAGAAATTTGCCCCAACTCTCAAACTATTTTCTTGCTTAAAAGAGTAGCCTGCTTACTCATACTACAACCAAACAATTTTGTTTTTAATGCTCACTAATTAAGTCTTTTTTAAAGGATTAATCATGGGAAAACAATGATTTTTTCCTTATGTGTTTGCCTTGTGAGAGGTTTGAGTTTCAAATCTTGAAGTGGTAAAATGGTAAAGTCATAAGAATCTGGAAAAATGATTTTTGTGTCTTCTTCATTCCAAGAAGCAAAATGGTGATGAAAATAGAGCAAAACAGAGCAAAAATGGGTTGGCACTCAGAACATCATAAGGGGTGTATAGCAGCCAGCCCAGAAATACATTATATCCCAAAGTGACACCAGATTAATTTTAGCATGCAAAGAATAATTCTGATAACTGAGAAGTAATCCTCCAAGCCCAACCCCCAAAATGAACCAAAGTTGTTGCTTTTTTTTTTTTTTTTTTTTTTTTTTTTTTCCTGTAATTAATGGTCTGTTTTAATTTAACTGCTGTCACTACCTCAGAAGACAGTGAAGTTTAAGGTCTAAATTCTGCCTTAATGTTGTTGCTGCAGGATAGCACCTAGTGAAGCAGCTAAGACATTGACAGCAATATCCATGATTAAGTTACAATCTGACGATGCTTTACCACATTCTGAAAAATGAAGCCACACATCTGCTGCATTTGTAAACCTGAAAATTGCTGAAAGACAATTACTGCTTAAGTGAAAACTGCCATTCCATGAAACAATTAAAACCCATAGTTCCACCAGAAACCAGAACACAGGATTCTGTCTGTAAGCAGTTAATGGCGTGTTTCCACAGCCTTCAGAGGGACAAAATATGAACTGAAGACTAAATGTTACCACTGATGTTACCCAAAAAAAAATTGCTTATAGACTCTCCAATAGCAATTATGGAGCATGTGAGACATTGCCAATTCAGTGGCAATGTAATTTCATAAGTCAACACAGTTACGTATATCTTACTTGTATTCAACTCTAACTATCTACAATATGCAGCACTTTGACCAGAGTCCCTCAGTCAACATAAGAGCAAGGTGCAAAGCAGGCTCTGATCCTAATTGCCAAATCTTTCTGCTCCCATTGACCTTCAAGAGGAGCAGAGAGTTCAGCACTCTGCGCACTGCATTCACAGGGATTTTTTTCCAGCAAAACCTCACCTAACTTGGAGAACTAGGAGTCAGATGATTTCATAAGAAGTGAACAATTAGACCGGGTAAAATGGGTTAAATTTCTTTCAAGTTATTTGTTTTCCTCATGCCCTGTAATCACTAGGAGTGCTTTCTCAAATGGAAAATGTCCAGCAGCTATTAAAAATAGTATTAGAACAAACTCAATTTAATTGTCTTGTGGATAGCATGAAATTGAATATACTAAGGTCATTAACCTTCAATACTCAAATTCTATTTTTCTATAATTATGTTTCCTAAACACAGGAACCCAGCGTATCGGAGCCGACAATACACACATTACACTACTAAACAAAAGTTGAGGTCACAGTCAGTTGACCTTCACATTTAACATTCATAGACAAAAATACTTTCTAAAGCAAGCATTTTTTGTTTTAGACTAATTCCCCTGCTGGTGGACATTGTGAACTTCAGGTTATGCCATTTTCCTTCCTTTAGCATGTTTTGCCCCTAACTATGTAATAAAAATGCCAGTGCAATTCACATTATATGGTACCTATTAGCTCTTTTATTGCTCTTGTGATGTTTGGAAATAAATATGTATAAACTCAATTTACCCGTCATTTATCTTGCAATCTCAGAGAATTATAGCCCTTCATTTAAAATTCTGGGTGTATTTTATGGAGTAATAAATGCTTTAAAGCATTGAATTCTTCATGGTCACCCTTTCCGAACATGAGATTATCAATTCTTACCGTGACTTCCAATACATTTACACTTAAGTTCTGTTGTAATCTTTCCCTGCGTTATAGTCTTGGCACTTGGAATATTTAGAGACTCTCTCTTATAAACTGTACTACTTATAGCTCCATTTCAGAAGAAAACCCACTTCAAGCAAAGAGTTTGTTTTCTACATAATATTGTAAGAAACGTGTTGTTCTCCTTCATTTTCTGGTATTTTAAAAGTCATATTGTAACCCAGTTTTAATACTGGGTTATCCAAGTTACCCAGTTATCCAACACTACAGCCAAAAGAAATAGCATCAAAACAAATGGCTGAAGAAATGAGAAGGACAAAAGGAATAAATGACACAAATAACTGATCATAGAAATCTGCACACTAATGGAAAAAATCAAGTTGGTAAAAATTATTTCCATCGTTTTTTATATGATTTGTGTTTAAGATTTAATTATCTGTGGGACAAAACCACAGTTTTTCTTTTGTGTGCGCACATTACCTAACAAAATGGCTCACAAGGCAGAGCTATGGTTTTCAGCTCTGCAGCCTGGCTTCTCAAAGGTATTTATATGTGGTGAGGCACTGGAACAGGTTGCCTCGAGAAGCCATGGATGGTTCTGGAGGTTTTCAAGACCAGAATGGATGAGGTCCTGAGCAACGTGATCTAGTGGGTGGCATCTCTGCCCTTGGCAAGGGGGTTGGAACTAGATGGTCTTTAAGGTTCCTTCCAACCTGAGCTGTTCTATGATTCTATGACATGTTTGAGGATCTGGTTCTGAAAATCCAAAGCTCCTTCTCACAGTGTTCAATGTTATATAACAAAAATAAGGCCAGCTATTTCCTAAAGGGTGGAAATGGGGAAAGCTACTGATTCTCCATCTTACCTCTACACATAATTACAATCTTCTTTATGAGCTTTATTTTTAAACAAAGGTAATTTGATGTTTCTCTAAGCTTAGCTTACTGCTGAATACACATTACTTATGCTCTTTGAAGCCTCTTTTTGTTGGGACATAAAAGGCAAGTGTAGGTAAACAAGCTATCTATGTGGCTGAACCTCCAGAGCAAGGTAAAGATGAAATAAAACCTTTCTTCAGGCACGTGGCAAAGTGCACAGTATGTCTTCCTTCAAAGAGTACAGGTACAGTTCTGCTGTTAGATACAAGCTGGTAGAGTTCATCTACCTACAGGTGCAATTACCTACTTATCATGATGAAGAAAGAGTCTGCTTTAAGAATGATCACCTCTGTATCTGCAAGAAGAGAACAGCAATGTATGAATGCTGAACCTGAAATCAAGCACAACAGTATTTTCATTTCATCATTGCCTGAACCAAGATTAGAAACACTCTTTCACACTGACTTTGTTTTGTTAAGAGGGCCATTTTTGTGATCTCAAAATTTTCTTTTAAACTGAAATATATTTGTGAAGTATTTTAAATCTACTTTTACTCAGTTAAATTCCTGTGATCTTCTAAAACAAATAGACCAGATGATACACTGTGACAGAAAAGCACTCCAGTGTAAACCTGTGACTTCAAAAAGATTCTTCATGGATACAGAGATCTGAGCTATTATACCTCAGAAGAAGGTCAAGGCCTTACTGTTATCATTCCATAGGGATACTGAACAAACTTTGCATTAACAGCACTTGCCCTTAGTGGAAGACACTGCAAAGAGTTTTGTTTGTCCTTCCTATGCTGTAAGCATGTGAATGTTAAATTGTAGCTCTCTCCCTAAATCAAACTATTTTTACGAAAACTGAAAGCAGTGGCTGTCAGTCTATTTAATTTGTACCATTATTTGCACTGCACAGACACAGAATTTCAAAATAACATAAAGCTGGTTTCTTTCTTTCTTTCTTTCTTTTGTTCGTTCATTCTTTCTTTCGTTCTCTTTCTTTTCTTTCTTTCTTAATTGAAAAGGTACTTTATTAATCTATTGTTCCTTATGTATCAAGGGGACATACAGAACTTAGTGGCCTTTTTGATATTTAGCAAATATTATTTAGAGTATTAAATTGAACAATTTATTTCAACTAAAATACAGTGTATAGAAATAGCACAGCTATCATATCTAAACATAGGGTTTCAGTACAAAATATGGAAACTGCAATTTGTTCTCCTTTGTTATAGGACTGTATTCTTCTTCCTAACACGCATAATAATAATAATAACAAAAGTGAAGAAAGCTATTCAGTACGATGGAAAGGATAAGATTTTTTTCTTTCAGTAAACATCATCTGGCATTCACATCTTTCTCCTGTACAAAGCCACAACTGTGAAAAGCGTGGACTCAGACAGATGTCTCGTTGTAAAAGAGGTGTAAACAGTCTCAGAAGTCTTTCAACATCTTCTGACCAACAAAACTACCAATTTGATGTTCTATATGCCCCACAAAGTTCACTTTTCTTCTCCATTTGAAGACATCAGCATCAAAGATCACTGCACTTTAGAAGTACAAAGGAAGGCTAAAGGACAGTTCATGGCGAATAGCTTTGTTGTCTGTTTTTGTCTTTAAACAAATCTGCTTTTAATTTGATATTCATTATCTGAGGTTGCACGCCACTTACGGAGGTGACAGCTGCTTAAAACATTAGGTTGGGTTCTTCTTTCCTGACACTAAATATCAAATTAGACCTTTGTCCTCTGAAAGGATGTGGGCATGTTACATTTCATACACTGCAGACAGTCTACTTCAACGATTCATGTTCCCTGGGAAGCTGGGTACCTGTACAAGGCTAAAGTACAACAGTGCCCTTGTATCTCTTGTTAAATGCTTGCTATTGAATGTCTTGATTCAGTGACTTTGCTCTGAAAACCTAGAAGCTCGCTGTATGTGGCTGAACTCTCTTTCTTTCCATGCAGTTAAATAACAAGGAAATAAACATCTTCACACAAACTCAGGACTATCACCCCAGAGATGGCTTTTGTCATATACAGATGAGGGGAAGGAAACAGTTTTCAAAAAGGATAAACTCGGCAGAGGAAAAATGCACTGGTAAAAACTCAGAACATGGTGAACCAGAGATATAAATTAGAATCTATGGAAATATTGACAATTTTCCTTTAAGTAATACCAAAAGGGTTTGAAAATAATAATATCTTTACTGTGGTCAAACACAATGAATGTTAGATTTGAAAAGAAGAAATATACAAGAAGAAATATACAAGAAGAAATAAAGAAGAAATATACAATACAAACTTCATTGCTGGCACTTGTTTCTCTAGGGCTATCAAAAATTTTTAAAGTCAACACAAATTATTAAATTTAATTTCTGCCTACTACATCAAAGAAGAAAAGTTCTCAGTATTCAAGCAATCTTAGAACTCTGAGCCGTTCTTCTTAACCAATGCACAATTATTTGGTGCCTTTGAAGTTCAGCTGTGTTCTCAGTAGCAGGCACTGTTACAAACTGATGCAGAGTGAGCCTGCTGGCATGGTCTTCCCTGGGTTGAGATGGTGTAGATCCTCACCTGATAAGTCTTTGGCACCCCAGAAATGAGTAGGAAAGGGCTACACAGGAGAAAGTAATTCCTTAGATGCCCATTGAAGCCTTTGGAATTAGCAAGAGTTTCAAAGAAGCTGTTCAGAGTCACCTGCCCCTTAAAGAACCAGTGGTACGACAGCTGCTCTTTCCTGCCAGAGCCTTCAAGAAGCAATTTTTTCATCTCTGATCATCTTTGTGTACCCATTCCTGGGCTGATATAACTTGTAGCTGTTAAACCCACTGCAGTTTATTGTTTCTCATATGATTGGCGATTGTTCATAGGCCCTATCCAAAACAGACCTGACTCAAACCTCAAAAATGTCCAGAGAAATTCCCAAACAACTACTATCTAAACTGTCAAATAGCCATTCCTTACTACCCAGTAATTGTTGAAGCTCCAGATTGCAAGTTACTGGAAAGTTTGGGGAGGACCAAGAGTTGATATGGATCCAAAACCAGAAGTTCAAATGTGTATTAATATAAGATGGGAAAGAGCAATTGCACTGTTTTGTTGTCGTTGTGAAGATAACACTATGAAACAAGCCAACACATTGTTTTTCTGATTAACCAAATAGCTAAATTTATTGCCATGATTTTCCTTGATCTAAGACAAAGCAGAAAAGCATTTGAAAGATTTTTCCATCAATAGAATATACGGTATGCAACTACCCCTTAGCTTTACAGGTCTCTGGTTGGAATAAATATAAGTAAATGAGCTGCTCAGTAAGAAGGGAGTGGGCACCTATCACTTCATAACTTTTTCACTTAGGAATCAGATGCTTTGTAAAACCAAGCTCACTCATTCATTTTTTCCACACTACTGTTCCTCTTATAGGAACCATCTATCAAACACTTTGGCCAAAACCTTAGCTTAAATTGAGACATAGCTGGATTTAAAGTTAGTGGAACTATGGTGTTTGATACTACCTTTATAGAAATCAATCTGGCACTGCGATGCAGCAGTGCTTGCCATCAGATGCAGCAAAGTAAGTCATATGAAACATGCAGCTATTATGTTATCTAATGGCCAGATTTATTCAGAGCTACTTGGCATAGTAACTAAACAAATAAACTTGATGTTGCACTGTAAAAGTAGCTGCATTATACACAATGCATTTCATAACCTGTTGGCCCTCAGAAATTTCTTCATTGTCCTGTCTTTTGATCGGTACCAGGCAAAAGAAAGAAGGAATCAATCCAGCCACACAGGATGGTAACAGGGCGACCGAAAAGGTGAAGGCTCAGCCACATAAGTGCAGAGCTTGGTTATGATGAAAATGTGCAATGTAACAAATTCCTCTTCAATCAGCTCTTCCCTTTGCACTTTGTGGTCTGTCAGTTACATTCTTCTGGCTTTCTGAAACTGCATGCTTGTCTATGTCTCCCTTCATCTTATTTAATTTGTATTTCTTTCCTTTGGTGACATTCTGACCTCCCCTTTGATTTAGTGGTTTCTAACCTCCACCTCTTCCCTCTCTCCCCCTGACCCAGCCTGCCTTTTTTTTCCCAAAAGGTTCAAACATTACAGCGGTATGGTTTATAAAAATAGTTTCTGTTGCCTCACCTGTCACTGTTTTCCATGTCCATTCTATATCATTCTTGCAACAACTGAGTGCACAACTGTCTTCCCTTTCATTTCTTTGCCTTTATTTGCCTGCCATTAGCTTGATAAAATAAGACATTTCAAAATATATTGTTAAAGTTGGGCCCTCTGTTTCAAAAGTGAACACAAGCAGTAGTTTTTCTTTTCTTGGTTTTCAGAACAGCAGGAATGGGCCATTCTCAAATCATGATATGCATATGAAGACACTGACTAATTTTGATGCTTCTTTAAATTTATGTTGCAATAAGGAAAAAAAATGCCAAAGCAAGACAATAAAATATTATTTTTGACTTCTCCAAATTCCCAGGTTCACTTCCAGTAGACTAATCAAGAATATCAATGTTTATTGAAAAGGAAAGTATTTCATCTCATCTCTGTTCTTGCTATGCAGCATGAAGTAGAAGACACAAACAAAAGGAAAAAAAACAGTATGCTAGTGCTAACAGACACAAACAGTGGCCTGTGAGCATTATTATGCAGAGGTGCTCAAGAGTACAACCTTATTTCAGGAAATTCTGATAGGTCTTCTGTCTTACATAACCCAGCACCACAGCAATACAAATAGATATGCTGGAGATCTTTAAAACTGCAGCTATAGATCACAGATACACAAAAAATCACATTAGCAATGTTTCTATCTGCATTACATATACTGCAAAGTTTACTTTGTGTATATTTTAAGATACAATGGTCCTTACTTCCTTCAATTTTTTAGCAGCTTTGTACATGTGTACATTGATTTTGTTAATGTCTACGTAAGACCTCAGTTCTCAAGGTGTCTGGAACAGACAGGTACAGTGAACATGCAGAGAGCAATGCAACACTTCAAGATCTAAAAAGTTACAATCATGTAGCCCGACACTGATGTTGAAAAACAACAACAACAAAACAAAAACCAAAATATTATCTTAGGTACTACACAACAATTCCTGGATCTACCCCCAGATTTGTGGTTGAAAGAAATTAAGAGATTATAAGAAATCTAATGCTGACTGAGAATTTTCAAGTGATGCAGAAATTGCCACATGAGTAAATGCAGGTCTAATGCATTTAAGTTCCTTCTTACAGGAACAAAGCCCAAATTTATCATTAGTCACTCTAAAGATACACCTAGTAAATTTATAGTCATAAATGCACAAAGTGATTTTATTTTATTTTTTTTTCAAGGAGATGTTAAAACTCCAGAACAGGTTTCTGGGTTCAAACCAAACCTTGTACTGTCAAGGTAAGAAGCTGTATTAACAGAGGATTACACTTTCTTTAGAAAACTTATGATGTGGACTGTGTAATTGAAATAATCCTACTTTTTCAAGGTTTTTTAGAGGACAGGTGTGGGGTTTTTTTTTTGTTTGTTTTTTACTTCTGTTTTCAAAGAAAAGCAGTTCTCTTTGTTTACATCTTTTATTATATTCAGGGACATTTCTAGGGGTCCTTGATATTTTTGCAAAAAGTTCTACAGTTCTTCACAAGTGGCTTTTATTTTTTTAATCTGCTTGGTTATGAAACATTTGATTGTGCAGATGAGTACACATTATTGGACAATTTAGAAGGAGTTCTTTAAAAGTCTTCTCATTTTGGATATAATCTATACGGCTATATGAATAGTGGGTTTAGAAATGTAATGCAGTGCTACATTTTTCCACAACAAAAGTTTTTTTGAGTCAAAGCATGAATAAGCAAATGACATTAAATTATGCTTTTCATCTTGAGTAATTTTTTTTTTTTTGAGAGAAGCAGATAAATAGGAATATAAGATTTCCTAAAGGTTTTGAAATGTGATGGAAATGGTGCTATATGTGTAATGCTATACCTTGATTTCTGCCCCTCCCTCACAATATTTAAAAGAGATACTGACATCCAGCCTGTGCTTTTCCTCTGCAAAAGAGATAACAAACAGTACCTTTCCTGTCACAGACACTTTACAAGATGAGACATCATTTTTGATCTCTCCTCACATTCTGAAGCTAACTGGGATCTGCAGGAATTACTTCTGATTGCCAGCACTGCTAACTGTAGTAGCATTACAGAAAAGACATAGATGAATGATTCATACCTATATGTGTACACAGATGCGTGAGTAATGTTTGTATTAGATACAAATGGAGGAAAACAAAAAAGCTGCTGAAACTACATCTTGAAGTGGCTGTACTGTGTCTCAGGACCAAAAACCCAGAAGAGCAACTCAAATCCAAATCTGTCATAATCTCATAATTCTGTATAATTTTGTTATCTAATATACTCACCTAGTAAAGACATGTACTGGCAAATATCTCTTAGCTGCATTTAAAATTCCACCATCTTCCTAAAGTCTTCCTAAATTATTCCATGTTTCATTTTCAAATCCATTTAATTAATATATACTTTTTCGATATGCTTAGCTGAAGCATTATAGCAAAGTAAAGAGAAAGTAACTGAAGAGAAAGAGAAAACCAAGTAGCATATAAACCCACCCCCAATTTCTTTCATCAAAAGCAAACACAGTATTTATGACAGACATTAACCAAGATTTGGAAGATAACAATTTGCAGTTTGAGTAGTGTAAATGATCATGTAGACTTTTAAGGTACAAAACCTAAGAACAGAATAGTCTGCTCAGTGTTGTGGTTATGAGTCTAGGAAGTGATCGTGTGTTAAGAAAAATAATTCCTCAGGGCACATAATATCTTTCCCCTCTGGTTTCTCCATTACACTTTTAGTTAATTTCCCACTCTCTTCTGTCAACAGTGAAGCTAATAATTCAGCTGCACAAGCCAGCTGGATAACTGAAGAGCAAAACAAAACAAAACAAAAAAACTCTTCCTACCTTTACTAACAAACCAAAATTTCCTTAAAATAAAGCAATATATCTACACATTAGATACAGGGATTTAGGCCCTATCTTCACATTGGATCAAATAGGGTGTAAGATCAACTCAACACTCTTCTAAAAGATGTGATGGGAAAGGAAGTTAGATTTCTATGTCACTCAAAAGCTTTTTAATGTTGTACCTGGTATTTAATTTAAATATTACAACCCAAGTAGAAAGTATGGCTTTCCTTCATTATGCTATGTCCTGGAGTGCAATGCTGAATGAATCAGCTCCAGGCTGTAACAGCAAAATGTGTTTTTGAGAGGAGCAAGCACACAGCTGCTTAACCATATGGAAGTTTAGCTACACATGAAGCTCTGTTAATATCCACTTCTCACCTCCTCACATACATCCAAACGTGTTGCCCCGGTGCAGGCTCCTACTTCCCCCTTCACTTCCTTGCAGCCTCCTACTCTTACGATTCCTTTGTCCCCTGTAACACCTCAGCTGTTCTGAGTATTCCAGCAGGTCAGCCAGCCGTGCGACCTTGAATGCTGACAAGCATCGAGCCAAATACATCAAGTTTTGCACAGCTTACTCGAGATGAAGAGTAGATGGCTCTGGTAACTGAATATACATGCATCACTTACAGGAAAAATCAATCAAACAATTTCATGTCCTTTCCACACAGCTGCGAAGTGACTGTATTGGTTTGCGGGGGACATATACTGCTTTTTCAGTCACTCGCTATATATAGGTTTACACATCAATATGATTTGATCCTCTCTTCTGAAGTTTTCTGTAGCAAAACTTAAAAGGAAGATAGATGGGGGCCAAAGCACAGAATTCTATGCTTTGAAAAACTAGATCATAAATTATGCACGTGACAGCTAATGAAGAGCAAACCTGTAAAAGAAGTTAAACAGCTAGGTTAGCATTAGAAGCATGAACATGCCTAAACCAATTGTATTTAGCTGATAAGCTTACTGATTGTTTTCAAGTTGACAATGAAATAGTTTATACACCACACATTGGGGTCTTTTACCTATTGAATTTTTCCTGGGTATTAGTAAATTCCCCATTTATTAGTTCAGAACTGGAGAGGGGAAGCTTGTAGCATGAACTTGATTGCTTACTACACCTGTTTTTCACCAGTTTGTTTTAAGTAACCAACAGAAGAAGAGTCCAATTCTTCTCCCCCAGTAACAATAGAATCATGCTATGAGAGAAGGAGATACACACGTAGTATATGGAAAATTTCCCTAAGGTGTGACTAACTAAATAGATAGCTCCTTGAACCTCTTCAAAATTCGCATGACTGCACTGAAATACAAAATCTGAAGCCGCTACCAAACATAGAGTCTCTACCCGACCATCATCAAACAAAATGCATGCTCAGTTCTGTTGCTCATTCCCTGTGGGCTTCTGGCACTGCATCCCATCTGCGCTCTCACCATTTGTCTGTGAGCTGTGTTCTTCGGCTGGTACTCTGCTTTCACACCCTTCTGAAAACGCCTGGTGCTTAGGAGACACTTCATATGCAACATGTAGTTGCCTATGCTCAGGAAAACAAACCATGCCATGTAAACACCATTCTCTGCTGTAGGCTGACTGGCAATATGTTGGCCTTTGAAAAGATGAATCCAAACAGTGCAGCATCCTCTTCAGGGTAGCGTGTTACTTCGTGTTGACACCACACCCTGCGCTGCAACAGGAGGAAGACAGAGACACATCCTCATTTCCTTAGCACATCCGGTAGAGCCCACTGCTATGCACCCTGGAATGCAGTTCCAAAAATGTATGGCCATGTTGCCAACATAAGGAATTTTGAAAGATTTCTTTCTGAAACCAATCTCCTGTGTTTTCCATTCAGGAGAGATGAATACCCACCTCAACGCTCCTGGAGAGAGTGGAGTGAGCATTTTCCTGACACCCCAAAATGAAACTAGTGTGTTTTTGCCCATTTTGTTTGCAAGCTGTTCAGGTTTTATGTGGAAAAAAAAAAAAAAAAAAAAAGCTCATGGCTACTTGAGTTACTGACACAAGCTGCCCCTTAACCCAGAAACTACAATTAGTTTCTTCCGTCCTCTGTGTACTCATCAGTATGAGCGTGGCAGGAAGAACAGGCATTGCCATTACCTTCAACTTCTCTTCCATGCAGATTAAAACTCTGAGTGTTTCAAGGAGCCCTGGGCTTTTCTTTAACAGCTGCATGCGAATAAAGTGACAGGCTTTAGGGAGGAAGGGGAAATAAAGTAATATTTTGAATGTTTCCTTTACTGTTGGATATTGCCAGTGTTTATTCTAACATATCACCTAATCTAAAGTCATGTCAATGGAAAGGCTTCACCAGAGACTGCAACAAATTGTTTATTCAGTAAAGGTCATTCACATGGTGCTGTACATCATTTAGTTCTATTGTGAACATAAGCCCAGCTCTGACATTTAACGATTTAAAGCTACGTAAGGTTACTGTTTCCACAACTAGTTTCATTGCCAGAAAGAATTCTAGTAAAATTGTTTTGAAGATGAAGCATGAAATGTTTCTTCTGATTTTAAGGCAGCATGTTTTTTGAAGGTCTGACCTACGCATTTTGTGGCTTTATTTACTTTGTCGAAGAATAAAGTGACAATTTGTTGTTTATAAGTACATTAGAAAAGTGTTATCTAGCATATTTTCCCTTTGAAGTCAGTAAAAACAGGTCTTGTCTTTACAAGTAAAAATATTCAGAAAGGACTTTGCTTGATTTGTTTTTGTTAGAAATTGCTCTGGAGAGTTAGATCTCTTCTCATTGCAGCTTTCTTTCTTTGTGCAGAGCAGAAGCTTTATAAAGGAAGTTTAGCCCTTGTGACTGCAAAGACAACTTTTTAATGTCCTTAAGATACCAGCAGGTATTAAAGATTGTTCCTTACACCAAGCACTTTGCCTTGTCTTTTCCCAGTGATCTGTGGCACCTGTGCTCTGGTTCCTACTATAGAGACAATAAGAGATGGCAGTCTTTCAGCTGCCAGAAGATACTTTCAGACATGTTGATCCCAAGCCAAAAACATTTCTCTTATCCTTTTGCCTCTCCTTTATCATGCCTGATGGTTCTTCACACACAGCACATTTAAAAAAAAAAAAAAAGAGAGAGAGAGAGAGACAGAATGACAGAAGACTGAATTAGGAGCTAAGTGGATAAACCAAAGCAGTCGGACTTGTGGTGAGGAGCAATATGCAAGGTAGTGCAGAAAAATGTCTAGTTGTTGCAACACCTATACTTGAGTAGCAGGAGCGAAGAGGCTTGCTAGTAGCTCTCTGGTTGTCTTACTATTCCTTTGGCATGCACTTGGAAGATGGTGAAAGATGGAATAGGACAGAAATGAAGTCTGAGAAGGAGAAAAACTGAGTTTGTGGAAGGGAAAGGAGAGCACAACAAACAACTTTTCAGAAAAGGAGTACAATTACCCAGTGTATCCCTTCTTGTGATGTCTTCAAGGCTTTTTCAGCCAGAGTTGTCATGTTTCCCAGACACAAGTACCATGGACATGCTGCAGCTAGTAGTGCATGTTCTGTAAGCGTAGTATATCTCATAGTGTACCAATTAACACACCATAAAAAACTCCATAAATGCACATTTCTGCTGTTTGCACTACAGACTTGTCTTTTTTTCCTTTCTCCCACTCTCCTTGGTCACAGTTCATTGCTACAAAACTCCTGAACTAAGATGAGTTGTGGCATGAACCTGGAATGTAATCACAGACCTTTACACCTTCAATCTAAAGTACTCCCAGAAGAGTTACTGTAATAGCATGCCTCACATGTTTCAGAGAAAAATTAACTAGACCTTTTGCCATATTATAGCCCATTGTTCTAATTTCAGCAATGCTACAACATGGACTCAGTGTGATTAAATATGCTGTAACTTAATTTAATATATATCTGACCACAAAGCCCTTCTTTATTTGAATCATATTTTTAAAATGATATATGTTTAAAGTATATAGATATAGCTCTACTGTTCTTCAGACACTGCTCCTATGCAATGGGTATCTAATCTCTCTGTGTGCCAGTCAGTTGTAGCCTCAGGACATTCAGAATCTGCTGCAGTTATGAAAAGAGAAACATCATTTGCTTTCAATACACGTCTCTCATATAGAATTTAAACACTACAAACAACAAAGTGCTAAAAAATACTGTTACTGCAATAGCCCAAGATATTTTTTAGAAAACTCTGTAAACTAACTCTACAAATATGCCACACAATGGCTTAGCAATAAAATTTCGTATCATGCAGTTTTCAGATTCAGCCCATATATGCAGAATTAATGTAGCATGCAAGAAACCACATGTTCTTTCTGCTAGCATGAACTCCGTGGAAAATACTTGAGATTTTTTTCTTCAATTATTTTAGCAATTTCCACGCCGTCCAGATTAATTTCTTGAAATGATGTCCTGTTCAGAAGGACAAATAATAAAATACAGCAGCATCCCTCAACAGTGAGCACTCCCAGCTACACAATTAAAACTGGAGGGATCAATGGAAAAATAAAGGCACTTAGTGCTTAGCATTCAGCTAGATGAAAAGGACCTTCCTCTGGAAGGCAGGAGTTCAGAACATCTAAGACCAGTTTAAAGCTGAAACCAGAGTTCCAAATGTACATGCTAAGTCATTCTGGGAAGCTTTCCAGTATTTATCTCTTCAAAGCTGGGCTTCAACATCCCACACACCGTGTCTCTGTTGTCACTTCTACCATCAAGGGAATTGCTAGCCTAGCAACACAGGGATTTCTGAACAATCCTCTCACAGGATATGGATAGAATTTCTTCTGCTTTTAATCAGGTCAGAAAAAAAAAAAAAAAAAAAAAAAAAAAAGTGACTGTCCTTGTAACTCCTAAAAGCAAAGTTGCCTGTGCATAAAAGCAGAAGAGTGACAACAATCTCAATAAAAAATGGCATGGATATCAAAGCAAATACTGATGTGATTACAGTATAGGTTTGATAAAAGTTATTGCTTAATTAATATGTAATTGCTGTGAACCACAGACATTTCCATCACTGAATAAAGGTTGTTACAGAAAGAGATTTAGATATACCATCTTCTAGTGCTGTCAAGCCAAACTTCTTAAGCCTCTTGCCCTGATGGTGCAATCCATGAGTTTAAATGTCTGCCTTCTCTAGACACCACAGGGAGAGAGTCTGACTTGACCAGAGTACTGAAGGACAAAGACAATAGCTACCTAAAGGAATGATGCTTTTATACCCAGGTGTGTTTTATATCTGATTTCTCGAGATCTCAGATGCTTTCCTAATTCAGACATACAAAATGAAATAAGAGTTAATTGCAAACTAATCTGCATATAACTGCATATATCTGGAGACAATGAACTTTTTTTAGCTTGCTGGAAGAGAGGAGGAGTCTTAATCACTGAGTTAGAAAAATCACAATCCTTTTAGTTCTCTCTCTGTCCCCACACACCTTGCACTCTCTGCTATATGACATACTTGTTCTCCCAAGACAGTTGCAGAAGGTCCTAGACCAGTCCTCCTGAGAGCCTCTTGGTAGGGGCACCCTTCTGGGATACAAAGATGACGGATCTGATTGCTGGAGGCTAAGGAAGCCAGTGAACTCACACAGGTGGCAAGCTTTTGGACATGGTGGCAGTACCATTTCCAGATGTGTTTTTGAAGAAAACTTTGTTTAGATTTAGGATGCCTAATTTGCAAATACAGATCAGGATAAGCTGTTGCAACTCGGCTCTGCCAAGAAGGCAGATGTTCTGGGTACGAACAATAAGATATGAAAGTACTCAGAAAAATTCACTTGGGTCCTACTGAATTTAAGATTCCTACTAACACAGGAAGGTTTTGTGAAGAACACTCTTAAGTTACCTTAAAAATTATTAAGGGCACTCTTTACCTTATTTCTTCTATACTCATATACTCATCCTATGTTAGGCACAAAGGTAATTTTGTGGCTCTTGGCTGAAGCAAGAAATAGCATGGCAACAGCACTTGCTTGTCATTACTATTTCTCATTGTTGCTGTTTACTGTTGTTTTTTGTTTTGACTTTTCCCTCCCTTCTACCTCTCTTTCCTGGTGAACAAGATTGGTTAGTCCTGAGCATTGTGACCACATACAGTACTCAGACAGTTTACGTAGGATGAAATGACCAGGGGACTGCAAAATCTGAGATGTCCTTCTCAGTTCAGTGACAATATAGTGATGATAAAATGGATGTTCAAGAGCTGTCTTCTTGCTGGGATTATAACTCATTATTGAATTTTCAGTTAAAATCCAATTCAGACTTATGACAAACTAAGGCCACTTCAAAGCTTCTTTGGAGCTTTCAATGGAGAAATGTCACTGAGTCACTTGCCATAAAGATTACAGAGGTTTATCTCGTCTGACATGTTGAGGCCATGAAGGTGAAAAGTTTGGTTCTGATTATAAATTGCACTGTTCAGAATCCATTTCCTATAGCTTATGCCTATAAGGAGTTCTTGCATTAAAAGCTACAGACATAAATATTTTTAAATAATGAAGGGCTGTGGATATAGAAGACCCCTGTCCAGTGGATTCAGACTATTCTTCAGAGAATCACAGAATCACAGAATCACAGAATTTTCCAGGTTGGAAGAGACCTCAAG
>CM021732.1:45717931-45751196 GCA_011075105.1 Heteronetta atricapilla | reverse complement strand
TCTGATAAAGGAGGGGGAAAAAAAAAGATCAGTAACATGTGACAGTAGATTTCAGATTTCAGCTGGAATATTTAAGAGTGATTACTTACCTTTTTAAATTATAATTAAGGGCGGTTTTGTTTGTTTGTTTTTCCATTTTTAGCTGCTGGGGCACAATCTGAATATTGGACTGGAGGAGCCTTGGGAAGTGAGCCGTCCATGGGTAGTATGATGCAGCTTCAGCAGTCTTTCAGAGGGCCTGAATTTGCTCATAGCTCCATAGATGTTGAGGGACCATTTGCAAATATAAACAGAGGTAAGTAATAGTGGCCTGTTTTGCTGGGATTGTATGTGCTTATGGCATTTTTTTCTGCCCATTTTTAGATAATTTGACTAAAGGATTATTTGGGAAGCTTCTCTGCAAAAATAAAAGGAATCTGTAGTTGCACGTGCCATGTTGCATTTAATGTATGTAACTCTGATACGTGCAGTAGTGATTTTAGCAAATATCAGTGAACAGTGCCTATTGTGAATAAACCAAATACTTTGTTCTTCATGTTAAGGAAGATAGTTACCTCTTTCAGTGTCTGCGGGATTTCTTTTTTCCAGTTTGATTCAAATTTTCAACTTCCTGAATATGAATGTTACATTGGTATTAACATAAGCTATATCTCTGTTTTCTCACTGGTTTTTGCATAGTTTCTGACTCTGATTAGGGTGCTGTTCATTTAACTCTGGTTGCAAGACCGCGATGCATGCTTTGTTACATGAATCAGGGTGAGATATTTTGTTAGCAATAATTGTTGCTTTTGAACTCCGTTTTCCAAATAGCCTATTGTAAAAGGGGTTTGGGTTCTCTGTTTTCCCTCAGTATTGTCCTGGCCCATGAACCCCTCGTACATGGCTGTTCCTCCCTTTTTTCCTCAGTCCTTCAAGCTCTGATTCAGACATCTCTGCCTGCAAAGTGGGAGGGGAGAGTCTGCTCTGTGATGGCGACAGCTTCATATACTAGACCTTTCATTGAGCCAGGTGGTACTGAAAGGGAATCCTATTCCTGGCTTGAAAGAATGATCAACCACAAAATGGAGAGCCTAAGAAAGTTTTAAAATCCATTACTTTTATAGGGAGTTGACGTACAGTACAAATATAGAAGGCTATTGACTTTATCTCAAGAAGAGGCACTTCCCATAATGTTTCACTGTCGTTAATTAACATGGTCTAATTGGAATACATGTAGATCTGAGGAAAAAAAGAAGAGTTTAAGTGTTTTTATTTCTGCATATTTTATCTATTTTACAGCTATTGACTAGATTTTTGTACATACATTTAATCAATGGTATTTTAAATGAAATATCATTTTCATTATAATAATACAAGTGTAACAATATTGCTTTGCCACATTATCAAATTACTTGGCATTATCAGACGGTATGTGTTCTCTAAATTCATTTTTTTAAATAAAAATAGAGTAAAAATATTACTACTATTTTAAATAAAATATAGTATTAATGATATTAAGAGGTCATGACTTATGCATCATCCAGTGTAATCAGATGTGGAGATCTCTAGACTTTTTTTTCATTTATTGGCAGATGACTGGGATGCTGCTGTTGCCAGTTTATTGCAGGTTACTCCTCTGTTTTCTCACTCTCTGTGGAGTAACACAGTAAGATGTTTTATTATTAATACTGATGAGACTCAGCCAGAAGTGGAGATCTTCATTAGAGTGAGTACCTCACAAACCTTTTGCTTCCATTGGGATACTTATTCAGAAATTTGTCCAATATTTCTTGAAAGCTTTAGTAGCTGTATCCTAATTTCAGTGAATTCAGAGAAAGTCTTTTCAAGGACTTCAGGGGAAGAAACTGCATAGACCAAAAAACAGGGATTTATCTAGTAGGTCCTTGACACTATACCGATTTATTACTAAAGCAGTTTCAACTCTGCTTTCAGAACTATTCACCAAAACTTCAAAGAATCTGTGAGACAATGGGGTACTTCTTTCAAGTTGTTCATTTTCCAGCAGAAAATGAAAATCATTTTAAGGATGTAAGAAAATGGGAAATTGAAAAAAGTTCATTAGTCATTTTGCTCCTACATCTAACTTTGCCAAGGTAAGTATTTTCCAGACTGGTAAAGTAAATGGAAACTGTCAATTTATGCAGAGTGCATAGCTGATTAGAATGTATGAGATCCTTTTCTCAGTACATTTCCAAATATACTATTTTCTAAATGGTACTCCTTCAAACTTTAGGTTTACTAGTACACACAGTTAAAAGAACGTATCAGTTTTAGTCATTTACTTTGTCCTATATTTTTAGATTCTGTTAAAATTCAGCATGAAAAATGCCTTCATAATAAGGAAATGCTTTGCTTTCCAAGATCAGCTCTCTGCTGTTCCGCTGTTCCCTCACATGGCTGGCATGAATTTCTTCAGTGTTTTTCATTTACTTATCTATCCTTATATGTGCCTTGATTTTACTGTCACACATTGTTTTCTATCTGTGTCACCTTTTCGGACTAATTTCATGGCTCTTCTTTGTGGTACCTTATGCTAGCTTTCTACAATTTAATTTACTAAACTCATGATGTTTTAAGACACGCGGTGGTGCAATGTTTTCTGTTTGTTCGGTAAGTTATGGCCTAACCTTCTAGAAGAAGAAACTTAAATTGCTAAATGAAAAACACTGAACTGAAGATATATTCAGAATTATGTTTCTATGGTGTATTTGGGAATTTGGGCAGAGTTTGATTTTGATGGTTTTGGGGAAGTGGGAATTAATTTTGCTGAAAAAAAGAGATTAGAAAACATAACCATTAAGGATCATGGAGTGGTCATTCCAAAACATTTGTACGAAAGTATAAATCTGTAAATACTGGTATGCACTAAGTTTCATATTTGAGGTAGATTTTGAACTCAGGGGATTTAACAGCTGTTGCATTATTAGAGTATTAACTAGACCTACTGTTTCTGTTAGTAAAACATGTTTCCCCAGAGAACTAAAGGCTGGCTTAAACACTAGTAGATAAGATCTATAGCAGTGGAGTGCATGAGGGAACAGCAAGGTACCACCACAGATTATTTTGATTTGTTTTCTTAGAGGAATTGGGCTAGAACTGCCATACATTTATGCTCTGATAAAGAGTGTCTGCTGCTGAGGAGCCATTGCTCCTCAAGGGGACACTGTTGCCAAATAACCCAGTGTTATGTGTGTGGGTCACAAGTGTTTTAAAAAAAATATGCCAACAGTTTTCACTACTTATTTCTCTTACAAAATCTATGATGAATCTCATGGTGCTCATAGGAAGAAAATAAGAAAAAGACAGGGAAATCCTGTCTGCTACTGTCAGCATCCCCAAGTTGTATAGTTCCTGTTGTGCAACAGCAATAGGTTGCTGCGTGTGATATGCATGTAATCAATTCTTTCACACATATTAAGTGCTTTTGAGATTGGAGGAGTTTAATTCTGCTTTTCAACTACTGTGTACTAAGAGACTATCCTGTGTCTCACAAACACTACAGGACTTTTCCTTGTCATGTATATTCTTTCTTCAAAGAATGGAACAACCTTCAAAGAAGTAACAGCAAAACATATATATGATGCTTGTTAATCATGCATGAATCCATGTTCTTTCCTTGCAAGACAACTAATTATTTTTCACTCTGTGTATTGGTATGACAGGAAGATCAGCTTTTAATTTACAAAGCATTCATAGTTTTAATATTTATACTATAAGTAGCATACATTTTTCATATAACTGCTCTTTGCTTCAGGGTTTATCTTAAGTTCTCGGATGAAATATTTGGTCGTCCTTGTTGTAAATAGATATGACTTTTGAATTAGATTTTGCAGTGAAACCCACCTTCGGAGCTTGTGTTGATTGAGCTATTTACTACAGCAGTGTAATATAGCACAAGAATGCTGATTTCCAATCTAGTTGTTTGTTGGAGGACTGTGAAGAAGCCTATTTGAAAAATCCCGAAGAAAAACCCCGTCTGATTTACCACAGAATGGATGATGATGGAGTCAGCTCAGTCTCAGTGCAGCAGTTAATTGAGCAAATTTCTTGTGTGAACAAAGCAAAGGTACGGTATTTTAAAGGCTGTTGAATTTTGAAAGGTTTACTTTCTTGCTGTAACTAAGAACAAGTGCTATTAGTCCCAGATATTTGGAGAACTTTCATTATGCTTATTGCTTTGGATACTCATTATATGAGCAGGTGGATGAATGTGAAATTTATGAAGATTGTGAAATTTTCATTAGTGGGGGGAAAAAAAAAATCCCACTGCTTTTTTACTGAAAAAAAGTCCTTGTGTTACGGGGATGGAATTTCTCATCTGTATTTAGCCATGTAAATGGCAAAGTTATTTAGCTAAGGTCCCTCTCCAGACACTAAAGAGAGAAGCATACCTCTGGAGAGATTCCTAATAGTCCAAACGAGATCTGATGCCCATTATCTTACTCTGTAGAGGGGACTCTTAGGAACAGCTGAGACTAAATGTGCAACTTTTTAATGCTTAGTTAAAGTGAATCCTACCTAAGGAGTACAACAGAATGGAATTTAAATGTGTTGCAAAATACTTTTGTTGAAGTCAACATATTGTTCCCAGTTGGATTCAGAGTTGCTTCATGCACTGTCATTTTCCTTTTCAGGTGATAGATCATGTGGGAGGTGTGGAGGAAGGAACACACAAAATCTATACTTCTGTAGAAAAGATAATTAAACAGGTAAGGTACCTGATGTGTTTCAGCCTTTTCTGTTCCTTCTCTGATTTATGATCTCAGATACTGTCAATGACTGCTATATGCTGCTTCAGTGTAACTCAAGGGGTCTTCTTGTGTTTTATCATTTATACCTGGTGAGCAAGGAAAACTTAAAGTGGGGAAAAATATCCTGAACTAAGCAGTGTTTTGATGAACAGGAGGAGAAATAAGAGAGCAAGGGATCTCGTGATGGGCTAAATTTGTTGTTAACATGATGTTCCATATAATGGATAATGAAAGATCACATAGCTGATTCTCAGTATCCTATTGTGAGTTACTTCCACTTAGAGAAGACTAAAACCAGTGTATTGAGACCTGTGTGTTTAGAGTTCACTTGGATTCATCAAATAGCCCCTTTAGTTATGTTCTCTGGCAGCATGAAAGAGAATGAATGTATTGCACACACTGGCATTGAGAATAACACTATATGTGCCCATTCTTTTAAGATTTATAGTTGTAGTTGTTTCCATGCAATTTTCTTTTACTCAGGATATACTGGGCTGTGAAATGACAGAACCAGAAAGCAAAGATTTGGATAATAAAGAAGAATCCACTGCTCCTGAAGAAGAAGTTTTTGGTGATGTCTTGTGGGATGCACATGATGAACAAGAACAGATGGAAGCTTTTCAGCAGGCCTCTAATTCAACATGTGAGCTGGGATTTGAGAAAGTAAGTATACTGGAAATGTATATGGATGAAGAGAAAGCCATCACTTGTTTCCATCTCTTGTGAGGCAAGATGTACTTCTGCAAAAGAAGTTGTGTCTGACAGCTTCCTAGGGGCTGCTACTCCTTAGGCTAGAAGAATCCATGTGTCTTATGTAGATGGCATATTATTTTCTGGGAGAGATGCCAGTTTGCCTCTTGTTGAATGGCATTGATGAAGAAGCAGTTTTTGTTTCTACACTGAGGAAAAGCACCATAATGGTGTGCCAGAAATAGTGTCCTCCTGCTAGACTTCGGGTGTCAATAGGAAAAGCTCTGAATGTCTTTTTTGTTTGAAGGAAATTGGAGCTCTGTCTTGACACCTGGAGTTAGGCATTCTGCAGATGGCTAATGAAAAATTTCACCTCATCATACAACCATACATATGTGAGAATAACATCAGAAAATGTAAAGTAAAAAGCTGCTGAATAAGTCTGTACTCCTCCATTATAAAATACATTTTTTTAAAACTTTCCTGTATGGGGTTGCCAAGAACAGGTATATAGAGAGAAAGTATAAGGAATGTAGGAAGAAAAAACATTGAAGTTGTCATGGAAAGTGATGTCACAGCTGAATTGGGCAATATTCTTTGATGATACAATGTAATGTAAGGATGCAGTTTCTGTGTTAGTATGTTTAAGGTATCAGCATCCCTATATTACTAGCACAACTTATTCTTCTACTTTACTGTTTGTACATTAGCAAGGGGTTGGAGGATTGTGCCACTTTTACTACATACTAGAACAGTAAAATAGAATGTAAAGAAAAGATACATATGTATATCTTAGTGTGCCTCCAGTTCTTGTTTGCACACAAAGTATTTCTCCTAAGTGAATGAAGGGTGTGTGGTTTTGTTTTTTTTTTAAATCATTTTGAGCTCTGCTATAACATTCTTGGCCATTCACGTAGTGAAAGAAAGCTTTGTGTGTGTGTGTACACTTTACATCTTCATGATGTCATGGCAGATGCTTTGTCCTGACAAATATATCCAATGCAGTAGAGTAGGTGAGGCACAGTGTGTTTGGGGGAAAGCCTGAATTAACATAACACCCAAATGCACCCAAATGCTTTACTATATTAGTTTATTATTATTTCAGTTTATTAGCACTGAAAGTTCCTACTAAATCAAGTTTTGGAAAAAATGTTCGTATACTTTACATTTTCTTCAAAAGAGATTATATTTTTTGTGGTTTAGGTGTTTCATTTAAAAAGTTCTTCCAATTTATATTGTATTATATTTTTGTGTTTATTACCTTACCTTAATAAATTTGTACATACATTTAGTTTTCAGATGGTTTACAATAACAAGCAGTATATTTTTTCCTTAAACAGTAGAATGTTTGTAATGGTTGTGTCTCTTTTATAGTATTTTGAACGATTAAATGACCTGGTAGCAGCACCAGCTCCAATTCCACCTCTGCTTGTATCAGGAGGACCAGGTTCTGGGAAATCTCTTCTTCTGTCAAAATGGTAATGCAACATTTTTTTTTTCCTGAAATAAAGGAAAAGAAAGATCAGACCCAATAATTTATCGTAGAAATGCTTTTTATGGTCACTTGTGGACTGTGATAGGATTGCTGCCATTAAAATAATTTGATAGTGCCATTACTTCTAACAAGATCAGCATTGTGTGACTCCATTGCCATGAAGGACATTTGTTAATGGCTAGCAATACTGGGGAGAGCAAAAATGGAAACAGATAAAAGAATCAATTATAGCTCAGGAAACATCTACCCAATTTTTTAAAGTAAATGCTGATCACCTCTTCTAGCTCAGACATTCTACCCCTTTGGCAAAACTGATAATTTTTAAGTTATATGTGCAAAAATATAGTCTGTTAGGTTTTTTGTTTGTTTGTTTGTTTTTGGTTTTGTTTCTCTCTTTAGGATTCAGCTGCAACAGAAACATTCACCAAACACTCTAATTCTTTACCACTTTGTTGGGAGGCCCATGTCTACCAGTTCAGAATCTGCATTGATAATTAAACGCCTTACTTTGAAGGTATGCTACATTATGACGTTCCCCGCATTGCATGATGCCTTGGAAAGTGACGTTGTCTCTGTCAAGAGAAAAACTTCTACAGGTTTTTCTACGTCCATTAAGAGTAATGAAAGTGTAAGGCATTACAGAAGGAGGGAATCTGATCCTACATATTGAATGAAGATCCCTTAAATTCCATCTCCAGGTCATTTGTAATAGTTATGCTTCCAGTGACCAATCTTGATGGCTTATAAAGCCATATAAGCTTCTTCCAAACTTTTTTTCCCATGTGGCTGATGAGAGAGGCAGGTGGTTTCTTTTCTATGTGTTTAGAAACCTGAAGCTGTATTTGCCAGTTGGCATGGTATTGGTCCTAGACTAGTCTCTGTAAATAGTTATTTTTACACTGTTAGATCTGCAGAATATATGTAAATATATGCAGGATGTATGGAAATAAATGAGGAGTATTTTTGTGCTAGGGTCTGAGCTTTCTTTTTCCTCCATATGGTGGCAGAAAGGACCTCACAGGACTAAAACCTTTAGATAAGTGAAATCAGTTGTGTGCTCCTTGCAATTTTATCACAAATTTCAGAAGTCTGCCTTTTTTAACCTGTGCAGCTTTTAAGTCATTTCAAGTCTCCAGATTTCTTGTCCATTTTGTAAATTCTAGTTCTCTCCCTAGAATTTATGCAGTGAGTTCAATAAATATTATTTGTAGAAAGCCAGCAAATGTAGAACATAAGGTAGAAGAATCCTGTGTGAATTTGACTAGAAGAATTATCCCAAGATTGCACATTTTTTTCTCTTGTGTTTGTAGGTCTTTCTTCAAATCGGTTAGTTGATTTTTAAGGTAGAATTTGTTATGTATGTTTACAATTCTGCAGCTTATGCAACATTCCTGGTTAGTGTCACCTCTGACCTTGGATCCAGCTAAACTTCTGGAAGAATTTCCCCGTTGGCTGGAGAAACTTTCTGCACGCCATCAGGGCAGCATAATTATAATTATTGATTCTATCGACCAAATACAGGTATGTTTTCTAAATACTTGTCATTTGTCAGTCCAAAATAAAGTTTCACTACTGTAATAGGTTCAACTATATCTGTGTAATGGAAATAATAATGTTTGCTTTACTGTGAAACGCACGCATAAAAATAATTTGCAGTAAGTGCAGATGAGTTAAAGTAGTCTGTTTTATAGGTGAAATTTATGTTTTATGGGTATTTTTTTTCCCTGTTAGCTTGTTTTTAATTTTATTTGCCTGAACACCTTCACTTTTGAGTAGCCCAGGTACATTATTTATGCGGTTGTTCGTTGCTGTGAGCTACTTAGTAGGCATGTAAATAACCCAGTTTTTACGAGGTGAATACTTTAGCAATAGTATTCTGTTTGCTTTATTTAATGTTCAGTCATGCTGATTTGTATTAATGGATCATTTAGTACTGTTTCAAGAATCAGATCGTGAACAATTTGTAAGGACACTGAAGAATTCAAGACTCCATTCTCTGAGCTGTGCAATTAATAAAACCTATCAACTCCTGGCATTTGTTTTGAACAACTCTTGTATTAAATAATCAAAATTTGTTTTTAAGCAAGCTGAAAAGCATATGAAATGGCTGATAGATCCCCTGCCAGTGAACGTGAGAGTGATTGTATCAGTGAACGTAGAAACATGTCCACAGGCTTGGAGGTATGTTACATTTCTGAGATGTTTCTAAGTAGCCTTGCTTAAAATAATTATAGTTACTAGTTGAAGAGCAAATGGTCAGATTTATTAAGGTCTGGAGATGTAATCAATAGTTAAGGTTTTGCAACTGTTGTGGAGGAGGAAAGCTTCTCTGTTGCAACTGTAGGTTTTACCCGTTGTGAAACCAGATTTTTGTTTTACTCTGATGGACCTATCCATATGACTGTATGCGAGAGGGTATTAAATGCAGTCATACGCACATCAAGAACTGCAGTACTGTGATGTAGATCCAGAATAATGCTAAAAGCTGAAATTTGGCTTATGACGACTAGAATTTCTTAGTAGCAGGGAGTAAGTTCAATTACTAGTTTGATATCAGTCTTTAAAAAGTCATAGAACTTTGAAGTCATTTTTTTTTCTTCTCCTTTTGTGTGCTATTTAATAAGGGCTGAATATAATTTTGTTCTCTTTTACCGAAGGTTGTGGCCCACTCTTCATCTTGATCCACTGAATTCCAAAGATGTTAAATCTCTCATTAGTGCAGAATGTAATTCTGCAAATGTTAAGTTGACTAAAGAGCAGGTATGTCTTTTGTAGTTCCTCTGGAGTACCTAACTAATATAACTTTTAATGAAAACATGGAAAGATGAAATAAGTACACCTGCCAGGAGAAAGTATTCTGTTTAATTAACTAAATAGTACTATTCAGCATACATCTTGAGTATTTTATTTTTTTCTTGTTATGTTTTTTGCTTTGTGGCTCACAGCACCGAAGCACAGATGGAACAGTGTAAATTATTAACAGGAAAACTGTAGAGTCACACATCGCTGTAAACATATTATTTTCATTTTAGAATCATAAAAGGTTTAGTATTGCATAATAATACAATAAAGTGGGGGAAAAGTATTTCACCTCATTGCCTTGAAAATTAATGCTGTATGGTAGTTCTTGTCTTTAGAGATATAATGAATAGATGCTAACTCTTTTACTCCTAAATTGGAAGGGAAACTTTGGCTTGTATTATGCCTATTAAACCACAAAGTATTTTGTGTACTAGTTTCATGTCATACTCTTCAGATTTTACAGATAGAAGCATATCTAAAACTTCTGTTTTCTTGTCAAATGGTGAACTTCATATCAAAGTGGTTAATTTTATCTTATCTCACAGATTTTGTTTAAAATCTTGTAGGAGAAGAAGCTTGAGAGACATTGTCGTTCTGCTACTACTTGCAATGCTTTGTATGTCACTCTTTTGGGCAAAACCATTGCTTGGTAGGTACAGATGCTTCTGCAGTTATGGTCATCACTAGCTTAGAAGGTTGAAAGTAGATTTGCTAGCATTTTGGAATATATTAATTTAATACAGAGTGAATCCTGTTAAGAAAAAACAGTAGAACAGTGTGTGAAGTTTACCCCTTTACTGACTGGGGAATGCAATGGGAGGCAAGATCAGAGAGTAAATAATCTCCGCTATTTTGATAAGAAGTGAATTCAGATAGCTGACTGTATCATTCTGACTTCAGCTCTTTTTTTTTTCTATTTTTCTGTTGTTTTGCTTTCTAAATATATCAGTTACTTAAATGCTTTTTAGTGGCATTTGGAGAATGTTGGTATTGTTTCATTAAATGGTTTAATTCTGGTCTGCTGTATTTACTGATGTTCCAGATAGTTTGCCTCATAAATTTTAAGGCTGAAAGGGAGTTCAGCAATTGTTTGGTTTAACATCCTGCATATGGTATTTTGCTGTGTAATTTCTGCTGTGGAGAAAATTAATCTTCCCTCTTGTGCAACAGAATACTTGGAAGTGCATTGGCTTAGTATTAACCTAGACTTCATAATGTTGAGAAAGCTCTGTTTCTAATTTAGAGACTCTCAGAAGATGATAATTTACTGTGTGTGATTTTCTTTTTTGTTTGTTTGTTTCTGTTTTATGTTCTAGAGTGCTCAATTGCTCATGAAAACATGCTTTGTAAATGCATTAGGTGAAACAGCAATGTGAGGTTTTATCTTTATCCAATCTCATGTTCTTACTCTGTGCTCCTGCTGGAAGAAAGAACACTGCAACATACTTTTTCTTGAAAATAAAAATGTTGCAGTTATTTAGAAAAATCAGAGAATACGATGGCATGTGGCTTAAGAAATTCACCTCTTTTGGTCTTAATCTTTCTTGCCTGGTGCTGTGTACCTTATAAACCCAGTAGGAAATTTGAAGCATTTTTGATGTAGAGCTCTTTGATAGTTTCAGTTCATGGTGCTCAGTGAAATGTAATATGCTAAACCACGTCCTTTTTGTCCATCTGCTCAGTGTTGGAAGTACAGGAAATATCGATGAAACCCTTCAACAGTGTTTCCAATGCCAAGACACAGTGTCCCTGTACAGGCTTGTTCTGAGATCAATTCAAGAATCATTGCAGAGTGATAAGGAGAAAGGTCTTTTGAGAGAGGTAAGCAGAGAATTATTTCTACAGGAAATACATATTCTTTCCTGTAAAGAGTTTTTCTTAAATTAAAAGCAAATACTGATTCACAGTAGTTCATACATATGATTCAGAGGTTATGCCATTATTAATTACAGACAGGAAAATGTATTTATCTAATTTTATGTATTGTACAGAACATCTGACTTCTCTATGTTAAATTTAAACTAAATCATTATCTCACAGAACAAAACCGAACTTCTCCACTACGATGTAATGTAGAATCAGTGCTTCCTTTGGTCCCCTGAACCCGTGATTAACTGCATTAAGCATAGTAAATCTAATCAAAACATGGTATCTTGTGAATATAGGGCACAGCTTATTGGATTTTTGATTCCTCTTCCTGCTTCTGCAGAATTTCCCTGTTTAGTGGAATTTTTTTTGAATTAGAACATGATACTGAACAATCGCTAGAAGTTCTTTGGTGCTGTCAGCATGGGACCTTCAGCATATTTAACTTGGACTGAAGCCTTTTATGATAATGGAGTTACCTTTTCTCCAAAGTGTTTTAGAGGAAGATCTACGGAACCATTTGTCCCAGATGTCAGTTATTTGTCCCACTTGGTGCTTTATCTGTTAGAATATTAAACTAGTAGCACCAAGGATTTTTCTCTGAGGATAGAAGAGGGAAAGGGTTTCTATAATTTTTTTTTCCTTGGCGTATAAAGTTATAGATGGTAATGCACGACGTTTTTCTTTGGATTTTCGTAATCTGAGATCTGCAGCAAATATTGCTAACTAATTGTGTAAGCTATTTTTTCTGCTTTATCATAGATACTGTGTGTCATCGGTGTAAGCCACAATGGTGTAAGTGAATCAGAGCTGATGGAACTTTATCCTGAACTGTCTTCTGCAGTGTTAGCCTTGCTTGTTCACAGCCTGCACAAAATGTGTTTGCTGACATATGGCTGTGGTTTGCTGAAGTTCCAGCATCTCCAGGTAATTTTTTAAATTCTAAACACGTGCAAGTGCAACTCCACCAATGCAAAAGCTTTGTACGGATTCTGCTCTTGACCATATTATGGTAAATGTGGGAGGCTTTTCAATCGGTTTTTGTTCACCCAACTTTACACCTGATTACATTCAGAGTTCATTTTCTCTTTCTATCTGAGAAGTTGCTTACAAATCCTTGCCTTATTACACTCCAAGTGCCTACTGTTCTTAAGATAAGTTCTGTTATTAACTAGGTAGCTTTTCATCTGTGTTTGCTCATCTGTTTTCCTTAACTTCTGGACTGATGTTAGAATCACCTTGAAAACTACTACAGCTGTGTTACCATTATTAGTCAGTATTGTTCAGCAGCTGAAAACCTGGCATCTCAAGCCTTCAGAAACTTCTGACCTATCAGATATTAACTCAAGGCCTCCTGGAAAACACTAGTTCTGTAAAAACAAGCTGAATTGAGGGAGGGAATGTTACCTGAATAACCAGATCTCTGCTATAACATAAGACAATGTACCGCTTTTGGCATTGAAAGATTTTTATTATAACATGAGACTTCTTTGATTAAAAAAGAAAATAATTTTGCATAGCTCCCTATGTGTTATCTGACTTAAAAAGGGTGATTTACTAAACAAATGGAATGCATTCTCTTTCTCTCAATGATATTCCCTTTCAGGCTTGGGAGATGGTGCGATTAGAGTACATGGAAGAAGGTGAAAATGTTATTTCTGCATATAGACAAAAACTAGTGGACTATTTCACCATGCAGCTAAGGTGGGTCATAATTCCTCAAGATGTGCTAAACTGCAGGCTTTATGCCTCATGGATATTTTTGTTTCCTTTCTATACCTCCTACTCAGTTTAGTAAATTATCATGGCAGTAGAACCCTACAATACCCTAATTGTCATTTGACCAGTTTACTGTTGATCTATTGCTTTTTAATCTTAGAACAGATTGAGGACTGTGCTGGGGAATAGGCATGCAAAGGAGTTATCATGTGATGAGCTAGGGCATGAACTTATAATAGATCACTTATTTTGTGGTAGCGGACCCCATGTAGATTTTTAATTCCTAATAAATGCTGAGAAATTTGAGGTTGCTTGGAACTTGAGACAAGAGACTACTTTTTGTTTAGCAAGCAATAAGCTGAAATGCTTACAAGTTCATGTCCATCTTGAAAACAGATTTTCATTTACAGTCCTATGTTAATGTGTCCCAACTGTGGGCTACTGTTTACCGCATCTCAGAGCATACACTGTTGGGTAACAGAAAGCCAACAGGGCTACAGCGTGCTGGGGAAAGGAGGCACAAAAGGACAGTGTTTCAGGGCTGCAACTCTTCTAGTTAGCCTATGTGGGAGGGAGGACCAGCTTCCAGTGGGGTACTGAGGATTTCCAGGGCTCTCTGAGATGAAAATAAATGACAATGTGAGAAAACAGAGTGCCTAAGTCTCATAGTAGTCTGTCTGTTTCGTTATTCAGGTATAGCAACTGTATACTTGCCTAGTTTTCACATCAAATTGATTAGTAGTATTTGGACTCTGAGTTCTTACTTTTATGGCTTTTCTTTCAATAGTCGAGACCGAGTGACCTGGAGAAGTGCAGATGAACTTCCCTGGCTCTTCCAACAGCAGGGTGACAAGCAAAAGCTACACAACTGTCTTTTGAATCTCTTTGTATCCCAGAACCTTTACAAAAGGTACAAAGGTGGCCACTGTTTTGGCGGGTATAAACATTTCAGAGGGTTGTTGTTGTTGTTTGTTTTTGTCAAGCACATGAATAATTATTTCTTTGAAAATATAAATCAGAAAATGATAGATCAAGATCGAAGGAACTTGAGTAGTAGAGCCTGAAATTGTAATGCACTGGTGACCCTGTTGTTATATAAATCATGTACATTTTTCTTTTCTCTTACAACTGGGGGTTTGGTAAAGGTGTAAATACCGCTGTTGAACTGCAGCAGTCTCCATGGATTGTCTCTGTAGATAATCCATGGTAGAAAGAAAAAATTCATGCATATGGCCCTATTCTTCTAACATAGCATCAGTTTGAATAGAGAGGTGTCAGAGATAAGATGAGCTTCTTCTTTCCTTGTTAAAACAGGGGACATTTTGCAGAATTGCTGAGTTACTGGCAGCTGGTTGGGAAAGATAAGAGTTCTATGGCAGCTGAGTATTTTGACTCTCTGAAAGAATATGAAAAAAGCTGTGAGGGAGAGGAAAGTATGATCTGCCTGGCTGATCTTTATGAGACTCTGGGACGGTTTCTTAAGGACCTAGGTCTTCTCAGTCAGGTGAGTACATTTAGAGACTGGTAACAGCAAGGAGGCAAATTAAGCAGAGCTCAGTGTGTGCTTTCTGTTTCAGCTGTTAAATTATTGTAACATGTGGGATGTTACCTGCTGTCACCATATTCTTTGTTGTTACAGGCTGTAGCTCCTTTGCAGCGGTCTCTGGAGATTCGAGAGACTGCACTGGATCCAGACCACCCAAGGGTGGCACAGTCACTTCACCAGCTAGCAGGAGTTTATGTTCAGTGGAAGAAGTTTGGGAATGCTGAACAGTTGTATAAGCAGGCACTGGAAATCTCAGAAAATGCTTATGGAGCTGAACATCCTCGGGTAGCACGTGAACTTGATGCACTTGCCACCTTGTACCAAAAGCAGAACAAGTAAGATTGACTACAGTGGTGGTTTTCTTTCACACAGAAGTAACTTAACAGATTTTCTTCCTAAAGCCATACTGTTTCTATAGTTCTTAGAGTTTCATTATGCCCAATGCAAAAGTGAGCATCCCCTCTGTATTCTTGTAGCGGGCCACCCAGTAGGGGCCAACTTTTGTGCTTAGTGTTTCAACAACCTAAAAAGTTAGAGGTGAAGGAGGAGCAGGTTCTGATGAAACTGAACAGGTAAAAGTCTATGGGGCCCAATGACATGCATCCCAGGGTCCTGAGGGCACTGGCTGATGGGGTCGCCAAGACTCTCTCCATTGTATTTGAAATGTCCTGGCAGTCAGGCGAAGTTCCTGATGACTGGAAAAAGGGAAAAATCACTCCCATTTTTAAACAGGGTAGAAAGGAGGACCTGGAGAGCTACAGACTGGTGAGCCTCACCTCTGTGTCTGGGAAGATCATGGAACAGATCCTCCCACAGTCAAGAGGAGGGCCATGAGGATAATCAGAGGGCCGGAGCACCTCTGCTATGAAAAAGGGCTGAGAGAGCTGGGAATGTTCAGCCTAAAGAGAAGGCTCCAGGGTGACCTCACTGCAGCTTTTCAGTGCTTAAAGGGGGCTTTTAAAAAGATGGAAAGCAACTTTTTGCTCAGCCAGGTAATGACAGGACAAGTAGTAATGGTTTTAAACTAAAAGAGGGGAGATTTAGATTAGAGGTTAGGAGGAAATCCTTCACTCAGGGTGGTGAGGCACTGGCACAGGTTGCCCAGAGAAACTATGGATTTCCCATCCCTGGAGATGTTCAAGGCCAGGCTGGATGGGCCCTGGGCAACCCGATCTGGTGGGTGGCATCCCTGCCTATGGCAGGGGGGTTGGAACTGGGTGATCTTTAAGGTCCCTTCCAACCCAAACCATTCTGTGATCCTATGATTGTCTGGCCCTAGGCATTTTGGATATTCTTTGTCTTGGACAAAAAGTGTGATTTCCCCCCCCCACCTTGCAAGATGAATTCAAATTCATTTAAATTCTCTTCAAATTTGTATGCTTACGTAACTTAGAAGCTTTCCAGAATACACAGCTACACTTGGCATTCTTCTAACACAGTAAATAACCATTTTCAGGTATGAACAAGCTGAGCAGCTGAGGAAAAAGTCCTTCAAAATACGCCAGAAAGCAGCAAGGCGGAAAGGCAGTCTGGTAAGGAAATGTTTAATGTTTTTGTGAATGTTGTGGTTTTGTTAAAAAGATGATAGTGTGTGTGCAGAACTGACAAATCTGATTCTTAAATGCTTTTGATAATTGAGGGCATAGCTAGTGAAGTGGCTTAGCAGATGCTTTGGTAACTGCCCTTTGAACTCTGCTGGAGTGGAGATGAATCAGGGCAAATGATAAGGAGTTGAGAGGTAGAAAAGAAATAAGTGAGTATATATATACATTTTGCGGGGGCAGAATTAATGATACAATTAGCTGTCAAAATGGCAATGGAAAAAGGAGTTCCGTGGGGATAACCAAGGACTTTCTCCTACAAATACTATTGAATACAATCCTTATTGCAGTGGATAATCCCAGTAACTGTATTATGTTCCATGCTGAGATTTTTCCCTGTTTTTTTTTTTTCCTATGTTTTTCATGTACAGAGTTTTTCTGGTTGTTCTTGAGCTAAGGGTTTGCTTGTTATGTAGTGCCTCTACTGTAAGAGTTCAGCTAGTGACCCCAGAACCCTAGTTGTAGCTTGAATGAACATTATGAAAAGCCATAAAAATGTTGCTATTTCCACAGTGCTTAAATACAAAGGATTGTGAATCACAAGGATTTTTACCATTTTTGTAATGAGCTCTGCTGCACAAATGTTTCTGTTAAGACTGCAGATATCAAGACAAAGCAGAGTGTGTAACACAGGCAGCATCTTTTGCACATCTTTTGCATGTAAGCATTAGCTTGACAGCCTGTTTACAAAGATCAGTGTGAAGCCTTGAGTTATACTTTAAAGTATCATTCAGGATAGGAGACTTGCTTGATTTTTGCTTTGAATTTATAAACTTGAAAACAGGAATTAAGTAGGATTATCTTCTGTTTTTCTGTCTTCAGTAACATGCTTTGAAAGTAATGGTGATTGGCTGACTTACCTTGTGTTTTGCTGTAGTGTGGCTTTGCTCTCTTGCGTCAAAGAGCCCTGCAATTGGAAGAGCTCACATTAGGCAAGGATACGCCAGATAATGCTCGAACCCTCAATGAACTTGGAGTCCTCTATTACCTGCAGAATAATCTTGAGTAAGTTGTATTCATTGTGACACATCCACTGAGTGTTCTCAGGTATCATATGTGAAAACAAAGCATGAAGAACTAGCATTAAATGTAGAGACTGGATCAAATACACTTTATGCTGGTGTCCCTTACTCATTTTACTGTTTCTGTTCACTGTGAAATTCACTCATATTTTCTCAAGTTGATGCTATTAGTGTGTATTAACAACTTGGTGCATTTCCTGCATTCAGAAACAGTGTTTCACTGTTAAATTTAGCCTCAGTTGCTAATATCAGTTATGTCTCAAAATGTATGCCCTATTCTGTTCAGCTTCACTATCTTGTCACCCTCCTTTGTAATGTTCATCCTTGAATATCAGGATTGCTGGTGTGTCACACCACTTAACTTGCCAGTATTACAAGAAATCATGAGTTAAGTATTTATTCACTGTAGATGTTATCCTGAGGCTCTTACCCTGCAGGCCTTTTCAGGGCAAAAGATGACAGAGCAGCATGAAGGTGCTCCAAAAGCAGGTACAGGTAAGCAGGGGTGTTGAAGAAGGGGAATAAAAGGTGCAGAGCAGTTCTGATTGCATGGTTAGTGATTCTTCTCACCAGCTTCTTCAGTCCACAAAGTAGTCTGTAAGGGGGTGTTGTAAGTGAATTCTAAGTCACCTTATGTCCTCCTCTCCTGAACTGAATCTTTTCTAGGAAAGGAAGAAAGTGCACAGCAAAAAAGCAGAGTAACTTCTGGAAGTGTTCTTATGTTCTTCCTATATCTGGTGTTTAAGTTACCAGTAGTTGCTGGAAAACTACAAACAGTATATTGTAATATGGGATCTGCATGTCCTTTAAATGCTCTGTTTTTACAGTGAAGGCTGTTTTTAACAGCTGTTGGAAATGCCTGTTTGTTTTTGTCAGTTTACATTCATGAAGTCACACGAAGTGACTGATCATAGAGGAGCACTCTATCTAATCTCATACAGGATCATTTTATATTCCACGCTGTTCATATGTAGTTCCTGTCCAACACAACCTACTTTTAGACTAAACATATTCCCACTATTTCATGGGTAAGTGAAAGTACAGTCCTTGTTCTAGTGTAGGTGGAAGTCATTTTGATAACTCTTGTGTGTCTTTTCTGAATCACAGCACGTCCAAGACTGAATTTTTCAATCATTTAGTACAGTTAGAGGGAAATCAGTGGCAGAAGGGTGTGTCACTAGCAATTGCTATGTATCACACTTCATCCTCTAGTCCTTACATAGAGAGAACACCTTTTGACACTTGGGTAAGAGCTTCAGAATTGAATGTACAGTTCTATGTAAGGTCTTTTCCTCTCTAATGTGAAATGGATTTTTCTGATTTACTAAACTAACCCGCTGGGAATAGAGTCACACAAAGTTGTGTGTTTGTCAGGATGACAAACTACCTAGTTGTAATGGATGGATACTGCCAGTATTATGTGGGAGGCAGCCATTGTTTGGGGAACTACTGCAAATCCATAATGGAACAGTAGTATACTGTACTAGTGAGATGAAATGTGTGCTTTTGATAGGGAAACACTTGAATGGTGACGTTAGAGAGTGTCTTTTCCACTCTGTCACTTCTAGACAGTTTCTGTTATGAGAATCTATCTCATCACATATGATACATGTGATCAAAAATGTGTGATGGGTTTGAATCTCTACCTAACGTTCCACTATTGCTTTATCTGTGGAGGTACTGGGTTGCTATGAGGATCTGCACAGAAGATAGAGCTTGAATTAAAGAAATGAGCAGCCATGGAGTTAGTGTAATGTTTACTGAAATCTGCTAGACTGGTTTTTCAGCCCTGTACAGGGGCGCTCCAGTACTACACTGGAATATATTAATTATCTCTGTCCGTCATTCTTATGGTTAGCCTGCATGGCAGCGCTGTGTCTGGGATTTGTTGTTCCTCACTGTTTAAATGAAATGCTGATCTGTCATTTGCTTATCCAGAAGAGAAAACCTGTTGCCAGATGTCAGTATTTCTGCAATTTCCGAGGCTGAGTTTGTTCTATTTCAAACTCACTTTAGCCTGTGCAGATGTTATCAGGTTTAAAATCTTGTTAAACGATGTGCTTTGTAGGACAGCGGAGCTTTTTCTGAAGCGCTCCTTGGAAATGAGAGAAAGAGTCCTGGGACCTGACCACCCAGACTGCGCGCAGTCTTTGAACAATCTGGCAGCCTTGTACAATGAGAAGAAGCACTATGACAAGGCAGAGGAACTCTACGAAAAAGCTTTAGACATCAGGAGGAGAGCACTGGCTCCAGATCATCCCTCTTTGGCTTATACAGTGAAACACCTGGCAGTGCTGTACAAAAAGATGGTAAGCACAACCCTGTTACCTTTACACATCGACTAAAATGGCTAATGCCTTGCAGTGTTACAGTCTTCAGTCCAAAAGGAGTGGGCCATGGCTTTTGTCAGCTATCCATGTACACACATACATAAAAGACACAGTTGAGTGGCCTTAGTCTGTTTCCAAAAAGCCCGGTAGTGTTTTCAAGACACACTTTGCTTTAAGATAAGCTGTTTATGAGTAGTACCCTCAGTGTCCTGCATGGTTGGTATTCACTGTGAAGGAGCACCTCTGATCTGGTTAAAAGCTAGTGCTGCTGTTGCAGCTGGAGAAGCTCTTGCCAGCTGTATTTGAGTTCTCTACTGTCTGGTACACGATGTCCATATACAAGAGTTTAACGAGATGTGACTTGATGGGAAAATCATGTCTTGGGGTGTAGGAATAGTGGTGGCTTTTTTTGTTTGTTTTTGTTTTTTAACATGATGACCTTGATCTTTACAGTAAAACTGAGAATAACTTGAAGGCTCATGATAGAGATAGTGCTTTACTTGTGGCTCATGAGGGAGACTGTACTTTCCAAATAAGCTGCATGACCAAGCCACTTCCAGCTTATGTTGATTCAGTGAAACATGAGAGTTACTTCCCCTCTAAATACACTTCGTGCAGTAACAGTAGTCTAAACTCCATGCTTCATCATTTTTTATGAATGTTTTATGAATATGTGCATGAGATGGCTTTGAATTCCATGTTCTCTGCTCACTTCAGCTTAGAATTTTGATGCTGCTAGAAACTGCAAAAACACTTAATATGCAGATCTAACAGCTCTTTTCTAGTTTGAATGAGTGTAAATTAAAATTCATGGTGAACTAGTGACACAGGAAGAGTAGAGGAAGAAAAGGGACAAGAATCAGATGTAGAAAATGAATTATCTACAGATAAGTATTTTTCCAGATGTATTACTGGTTATCTTTAGACTGTGGCATGGTGATGCTTTGAAAAAAATGAGAAAATTGGATTTGAATTTTGCAATTACAATGAAACATACGATGAAAGTTTACAATATTAAATGTGTCATTTCTGTTAAATATAAGAATTCCCATTCTACTAATAAAAACCTCAGCACACTTCTCAAGTATAGCTGGTTAATGTGTGCCAATTCTAATTGCAAGGAAAACATATTTGCTGGAAAAAATAATCTACATGAAAACTAGTTGGAATATGGTAAGAGAGTTTTAGAGAAATCAGGCTAGAAACCAAGGTCTCAGTGTGATGAACGGGAAGTGTCAGGTACTTAAAACTGGATTAAGCACTGCAGCTGTTCCAAAAAACATGGTGCAGACACTACTTATCAAAGTTAAGGCAGTTACATTACCATTCCCATATCATCAGTAATTTCAGCAATTTAGGTCTAAGAATAAGCCCTCTGCTCTCATTTATGACAGGATGAAGGTGCAAATGGTGAAAATTACTTGGATAAAAGTACAACTGAAAATTCTTTTTAACAGTCTTCTGAATGAGACACTTGTGGAAAGAAAATGAAATTTAAAAAAGGAAGAAAGAGACATAGCTGTGAAACACTCTAACTGGGAGTTGAATATGCTCAGCATTTTGGAAAGTATTTTGGAAAGCCCCAGTAAATATTCACAGTAAATAAGCTGTGCAGAATATAACTATGAATTGACCAAAGTTAAACCCTTATTCTTGAAACAGTTGCAGTTTCTCCAACCTTTTTATTTAAAAAAGACTTTACCATCATCAATTTGGTACACTAAGACAACCACATTTATTTTTTTTTCATGTTGTTTGTAGGGAAAACTTGACAAGGCTGTTCCTCTGTATGAACTAGCTGTTGAAATTCGACAGAAGTCATTTGGCCCCAAACACCCTAGTGTAGCGACTGCTTTGGTGAATCTGGCTGTTCTTTATTGTCAGATGGTAAGTTCTTTGTGTTTTACATGTTTCTTATTCCCATCTTAGACTTTTTTATGACTTGTACCTAAATGATACCAAAGTAACTTAACCACATTTTAAAGACAACTTCTTATAGGACCTACAAATGCTTAGTATCCATTATAAAAAATTGAAGGATGTTTGACAAGCAAAGTGTGTGCAGGGAATAGGTAACTGCTGCTATTGATACTACACGAGCCACGAGCACCATTGGACCAAGGCTCTTTAGATCATTCAGGAAGCTCACATGCTTTATAAGAGTATAGCTAGAATACAGCAGAGATACTGGAATCCATGCTGCACAATGGAACCCAGCTCCACCACTGGCTTGGAGGGTAACAATCCTGTGAAATTTATGTCCATGAATGACATATTCAGTGCTCACCTTGAGCAGCTGTGAATTCTGCGTAACTAAAAATGTGAGAAAGCTCTAACAGTTAAATTCTAGTCTACAACTAATAGGAGATTTGAAAGAAAGGTAATTGACCTGTTACCAAATTCCTTACTTAGTGTCAATAGGAGCAACCGGTTTCTTGGTTTCTCTATTTCTGCAATCTGCATATCTGATTTTAAGCAGTAATTAAAGCTGCTTCAGATAAAATTAAAGAGCATGTGGTAACTAAGAATTCTACGGTATGTAGACTGAGATTTTCAAAACTGCCTAGGAAAACCAGACCCTAAATGCGAACAGGCTAACGGGAGTGGGATTTGCAAGTGAAAGCCAGTGGCTTTGACAGTCTGAACCATACTTCTCATCTGCCATCACCATTGAGAACACAAAGAAGCTGTTTGGTTGAATACGCATGAATATGTATCTAGGATGTGTTGATGCTTTTGTAGGGGGAAAAAGAGTAAAATATAATGTACTTTTGTAACAAACAACTTCTTACTACCCAAAGAAAAAGCAGACTGAAGCTTTACCTCTTTATGAACGCGCATTAAAAATTTATGAAGACAGCTTTGGCCATATGCATCCTCGTGTAGGGGAAACGCTGAAAAACTTGGCCGTGCTAAGGTAAGATGATATGCTCTTGCCCTATAAAATCAAATTACTATACAAGTCAGTGGATAAAATGAAACATATGGACCTGTGTATTTATTAGGAAAGATAAATGTTGATTGCATGGTGTGCATTTCAGTTTAAATGAAGGGTGAGACTTGTTTTATGTGTTTATTTCAACTTTGTTTTTTTCTTCTCCCAAGCTACGAAGGGGGAGATTTTGAGAAGGCAGCTGAACTTTACAAGAGAGCTATGGAAATAAAAGAAGCAGAGACTTTGTTGATAGGCGGAAAAGCAACTTCTCGACACTCATCAAGTGGAGATACGTTCAGTATAAAAAGTGCATTATCACCTAACACCTTCCTGGAACCTGGACAAAGGTGATATAAACCTCCTCAAAGAAAAGGCAGCTTCTCTTGCTACTTTTTTAGACAAAATTATTAGGAAAACCTATTTTTCTTGGGATACAATACTATTTTGGGTCTTAAGACTGTCCTCATGAATGACAGGGAAACAATTTAAGCTTGAAATCCTTCCCTGTTAACTTTGCAGACTGTATGGTACGATGTCAATTTCTTCCATTGTATACAAGTATGCATGTAAGGTACTTGCTCAACTTACAGTTGATACCAAAACCATATGGATTTGATACCTCTTATCCTAAGAACCAGGATTGTAACAAGGTAAATTAAACCAATGGGTATGTACTTTATAAGGTAGTTCTTACTTCTATGTTGTAATAACCTGGCGTAGTGCATTTATGTGGTTTTTATTTCATCAACCTTTTTCAGAAGCTTTTAAAGTTGTTTCTAAAGTTCTAATAACTTTGAAAAAGTCAAAATACTGTTTTACCCCAAGTTTTACCTGCAGTGTAATTTCAGGTTTAAGTCAATTTACATTCAAAAGACTTTTGCAAAAAATAATTGGTTTCCCTTGGAAGCAAATACATCTAAATATATCATTACATACAAGTAAAGCTGCTGTCAAATCCATCTGTGTTCAGTGAAAATGCTTCCTCTGAGGAATCAGAATGATAAAGAGTAATTTATTTAATGCTTGAACACCTCAAAGCAGAAAGTCTTCAATTTCAATAGAGTTTTAATCATACGTATCATCTCAATAACATTCATGATACACTGTAAAAAATTAGAGGTTTGTTTACAAGATTGCCAAAAACCAAAGCTGGAGAAAAACACTGCAATATGCCTGACTTCTTAGTTCATAACAAAAGTCATAAACTGTCCATTAGATTTTATGGGTGGAATAGATTATACTTGTAAATATCTTTTTAATTGGAAAAAGATTGTTAAAGCTGCTTTTTTTGTTGTCTGCTCTGATGTTATTTCTAAATACTTCTAACTATTGACACAGTCTTCTCAAAGTGTTTTATACTTCAGATCTTTCTTGTATATGCAGGTTGAATATCTGACATTAACAAAAAAAAACACTCTGCATACACTGTGCATATGAAAATGTACTAATTTGGTCATAAAACTGTACATGAAGTAAAATGGAAAACAGTTGCCTCTTGTAAAGTTGTCAACTAGTTGAGTCTAGTTTAACTAAGCTGTTGTAGAAATGAGGCAACCAAATGGTTGCCTCAATCTCCAGCATCAAGCATGTGCCTCGCTTTGACTGTTCCCAACCAAAAGGTAGTTTCTCACAAAGAAATGTAACACTTAAATTGACACTCAGATCATGCTAACATAGACTTAGTGACACTGATTCAAGTATGTACCTTTTAAACTATCTCATTGTTTCCCTTTCCTCATTACAATTCATTTCTTACATGTTTTCTCCAAAACTGAACTCATTCCACAAACCACCTTCCATTTTACAGAAGAACAAAAGAAACCTCTCACCAACTTCAAAGATGATTTTTGTTTAAATAATATAATCTAGCATTAGCTATGGAGGAGATGCATTTTGAAGCCTGTTACGGTTGCTTAGAAATCAGAAACAATTTTTTTAATTTTTTAGTTCTGTGTTAGCTGCACCAGGCTGTCAAAAGGTTTTTGAACAGCACAAATTAGAAATATTTATATCACATTGCAGATGCTACAACCTACATTCTAAACTGCATCTAAACAGTGATCAGGATCAGTAATCAGGATCAGTGATCAGTAAACACGATCAGACACCCAGAACAGTTCAAATATTTGAAGTTGATATTTCCAGGTCTGTAGGATACTGGCACTACATACTGTGTACATTTACAGGTCAGTTTAACACAGGATAATTTAAAAGTGGATACTCCTGTATTAACATTATTTACAAGACAAATACAGTAACTTAGCTACTCAGACATTTGAAACACTATATGTTTAGAGCATCTAACTTTAGAAGCTTTCCTACGTAAACTCAGATTTAAATATACCCTCAAATGGGGGTAGATCAGAATTATAGCTAATCTTTTAGAAACCAACAAAACCCCCAAAATTTTGATTTTCAGAAAGTCTCCTGTGCATTCCAGTGTTATTTGGAATTCTTACCCATTTTGCCATGAAAAACATCTGCCAGCTGAAGTAAGGTTATGCTAATATCCAGTCTGTCAGCAAAACTATACCAACAGAAGACTTAGGTTGCAACATACTGAAAGCATTATCACATACAGGCAGCTAACTGTGTAGTAGTAGTAAGAATTGACAAAACCAGAGAAATTAATATAAGTTAAGGCTGATGAAAAGGCTGAAAAGATCCATTTACTCACTAAACATACGCACAGCACAGTCCATGCAAAAGCTCTGTCAAAGTCCAGTGAACGACTAGTACAAATACATGGATAAACAGAAACAGCAATATGAGTGAGGCACTGTCAGCTGCTCTCAACCTACTCTATCCACTTCAGCCAGCAGATTTCATCTTTCATGTGTCCTAAACTTTGTGTTTTCATACCCTGATACTGCATATAACATGCTATGCATACTTCTATTAATTTATCCCTCTCTAAATTTCCATTAATTACCTGTGCTCAGCAATGCTGAGAAACTAAAACTTACAGTAGCACAACTCTGTACGTTAAAGATGAGAATATACAATAGAACACGGTTAAGCCCATCTGCTTCCCACTCTGTAACAGTTCCATTTAATCATGTATGTAAAGATAAACTTCATTGGAGAGAAAAAATAAAAGTCCATTCAAGATTTGATGTCAATCCAAACTCCCAGATTTGTAGTTAGTATTTGTTTTGCTACAGGTTTCGCATTTTGGCCATGAGTTCTTCCAGGCTTTCTTCAGATTCAGTTACTGTTTCTTCAGCTACCGGATTCTCTTCCTAGCAGTAACAGGAAAAAGAGGTCAGCAACAGAAGTAGCATACCAAATATCCTCCCCAAGTAAAGTAAGCTTTATTGCAGGTATGCCACACTTTCCCAAAACCAAGCACTCAAATTACAGCACTCAACTGATTTACAGCAATCTGGTCTACAAATTGTAAGCTCTATTCTGACTGCAAGTTTGAGTATTCTGGCTGTAAAACGGAGACGTTCTGTGTTCCCCAGGTGTACTAATTGCACTTTGACTACACGTACTTTTAAAAAGATAAATATGTTCAAATATTAGTTGTCAAAATATTAACTGAAAAGTTATTTCCTTGCCTTCCCTGCCCCCTCCTTCCCCAAATTCACTCCTGGCACCTCAAAACTACATTCACACTAACATCCATGTTTAAAGTAATACAGTTCACAGAAACTCAGAACTGGACCACAGAAGACACCAGTTGGATGTGCTGAGGTTTTTTACTGGAGTTAAGGTGTTACTTTAAGGTTTGAGGGATAACCACAGTAGCTAGTCTTACGAATTTAATGTGAAAAGTACCATCTTTGTAAATAATAAATATATTACCTTGTTTGGGATAGTATATGCTACAGTAATTCCCTCAGGAAGATCAGGTACTGGACCAGAAGCAGCCTTCAGCTCATCTTCTGAAATTTCTGATACTAATTCGATCCCTTTGCATTAAATAGAAAAAAAATGTAAAGACCTTTGATTTCAACTACTTAATTCCCATTACCAATGCTACATTTTCCCTTTACAATATATGAAACACTTCCACATACCTAACTTACAGGTAAGAATAGCTAAATATTTTATTCAAACGCTTAAATAGTTGAACGTAAAACTTGCTAAACATATTAAAACTAGAACAAGTTGTTTTAGCATTACTGTCAAAACTTGTCAAAGAAGTCAGCAGTAATTACAAAATGTAAGTTCCAAAAATAGGATGTATGGGAAGTCTACAGTGTGTTCACCCCAAACAAAGAATTTAAATGATGCTCCCAATACCAAGCTTCAGTTAGTTTCCATCTGAGTACCTACCCCAGTCATTGTCTTCATGCACTATTTCTTCTTCCTGCTCAGTCACTTCTTGTTTTGGTTGTGCAGCTACTTTTTTCTGAAAGAAACAAACAAAAAAAACACATAAAATATGTAGCATTCTGATTTTCAACAACAGGAAGGCTGAAACCTAAATATTAAAAAGCATTAATATTAGGTTTGATTGAGAGACACAGTTACCATTTAAAACTTTGTTAAGCATAAAAAGGCAGAATACCTACAAATTAAAAAGCCCATTAACACTCAAAAAATATATGACTGCCAGAAAGATTGAGCAATTATTACAGAGGAAAAAAGAACATAAAACAAAACCAACCACAACTGATACACCTGCATGCAAACTTTTACGTCCACCTGTTTAGATATTCATAGAATCATCAAATAGTTTAGGTTAGAAGGCACCTTAAAGATCTCCTAATTCCAACCCCCAACCCAGATACAGGACCTTACAGGTGGCCTTGCTGAACTTCATGAGGTTCACACAGGCAACTCTCAAGCCTGCCCAGGTCCCTCTGGATGGCACATCCCTGCCCTCCAGTGTGTCAAGCGCACCACACACCTTGGTGTCATCAGCAAGCTTGCTGAGGATGCACTTAATCCCACCGTCCATGTTGCTGACAAAGATGTGAAACTTATCTTAAAGGAAACATCTTTAACTACTATGTTTTATAAACATGCAATCATCTGAAGACAAGGCTGCTGAAAATTTGGAGCAATGATGGTCTTTTCTATGGATCTGTAGCTTGCTTTGTTCTTAAGAAAGAAAAAAATAATAGTTTTACCTTATAAACTTCCTGCTGTTTCCTGCAATTTTGGTCACTGCATTGTGGGTTTGGCTTCATCGCCATAGTTGGAAAGAAATCCTGCATCGCGTTGTAACCAAGATAATAACTCACAGTACCAAAATTTAAAAGATACCTAGAAACACAAATAGAGAAACCAGGTCCTTACACACAGGTACAAATGTAACAACATTTAGAATACGCTTCCATACCTGTGACCAGCAGAGTTGTAAACAATTACTGTAGTTGTCTTAAAATAAGCTGTAGTCACCTGACAACAGTATAACTTCATCAACACAGAGCCTGGTCCTCTTGTGGTGTAAGTGTGAGCCAGTGTCTCAGAAATAAATACGTCTAGAGCAGTATGCAAGCAGCTTTCTCCTGTGCCTTAATTCATTGCTTGAAACACTCAGGTGCCCTGTATTTCAAAGGCAGAGTTTTTAACTAATCAGAAGCTGTTGAATCGGCTTTACATAGGGTCATACTTGCAATGAAAATAAAGATTTAAATTAAGCTGCATCATTTGCATTCTTCATTAAACAAAAACATCTGCTGGGATGCAATTTTATTTAACACCTCTTGCTGCACAGCTGAAAAATGGAACTTTGTCGTTCGTAGGTACACTTGCAAATGTTTTTTTTTCTTTGTAACTGGAATTTTCTGGACAACTGATAAAAGCAAGCTAAGGCTAAAACTTGTCTAAATAAGATCTTATTCTCAAAGCACAAATACGAGTAAAAGCTTAAATTTTAATACTGCCTACAGTCATTTTTGAAGTTTAAACAGGCAATTGAAGAAGACCTCAAACAAGCTTATTATGCTGAACAAAGCTGGCAAGTTTTTGCTAAAAAGAAGTTGGGAAAAGAGGGTGCATCATTTTGAAAACAAGTGTAAAGTCATTCAAAAATTTTCTCTGCTGCTACCTGCAGTTCTTAGCAGCTGGAGTCACATGACAAAACCTTTTAAATTCACCTCAAATTTCTAGAATATGAATATTGCAAGATAAATTATTTCTTCTTCATCCATGTAAGAATGTCAAAGATTATAGTTAGTCCTCTAATATTTTTGTTTACAGCTGCTCAATGATGTTAAATGGGAGCTTGTTTAAATACCAAAATAAGAAAAATAAATAAAAATGTGTGTGTACACAGAGCAAGAAAAATTCGTAGGAAAACTCTAAAGACTTCCTTGCCCCTAAAGAGTTCTACTAAAAACAGCACTTCCAAAAAATGATTCAAACACTGTGTGCATCAGCCCTGTCTGATGATACTACTACCTTTAGGAAATAAGCCACAAGCACATAAAAAGAACCAGACCCATCACTGCGAAAGGTTCCTTCAGGCTTCTCTCTCTTATGGTGCTGTGTGTTGCATAGGACCAACCCAGACACTTACTTGAGAACATTTTGTACGAGAATTCCTGCCACAACACCCATAGTTGTAGGAAGACTAGCTGCACAAACTCCTTCTCGTTTTAACGTTTTCTCATCAATATTTGCAGCAACTACAAGTGGAGGAGCGCACTGAGGGGAAATAAAGAAATTCAGTTTAAACAAAAAGGTCCCATTTAATAAGAAAGACAAACCAGCAATTCAGCTGAGCTGCACGTACCGCAAAACAAGCGGATTCACCAGGTATGATAAGCTGTATATGTCCTGACACTGCATTTTCACTCACTCCAGATTCCATCCAGATTTGTCCAAGTTCATTGCAGGCCTTACAAACACAAAGATACACAGATCAGCACTGTAGAAGTTTAATGAATAAAATAAATAGTAAATTGAGAATGATTGGACAAATTGACCTTCCTGATTTAAGACAGAAAGCCTATGATTGGAAACAAGATGAAAAGGTAGAACAGAGATCGTTTATCAAGAGTGAAACAACAAATCAAATTTGTTTTCATGAAGCTAGGCCTTAGTAATTTCCTGGGGACCTGAGAGTTTTGAACAAATACAGGCATTAGAAATCCAGTTATTAGCCCCACACTAGAGAACCTAATAGCAAAAACTACTTATAATGGCATGCTTTTAGAGCATCCAGTATATCTGTGTATGTTCAGTGCACACCATTTGCATACTAAGTTAGCTGAAGAATAACAGAAAACATGCATTTGGCATATGCCTTGCATTGACTGCAACTGTGAAGAACAACAGTATGACTAGGTACACAGCCTTAAAACATTTTCAGTATACAAGAAGGTCATATAAAGTATGCAATTAGCTATACACAGTATTAAAAATATCAAGCGAAAACCTTTTTTTTTTTTAGAAGACTCTTGAGAGGTTCCTGTCTTTTCTGTAGTCCCCACAATTCCTAACAATATTTATAAGAGGAAAATTGACCTCCATAAGCTCCTGTCTTAGATGGTCTTACCGTGTTAATTGCCATGCGAGCTTCAAAGTTGTCCACGCAGCTTAGAACAAGATCGACAGGCTTCCCTTCCTCTAATGCACCGTTACTGCAATAGGTATCAGAAGTCTGCATGAAATTGCTGGCAGAACATAACACTGACACGGCAATCAACATGTTTCTTTAAAGTACAGAAGCACATGGGAAGTATATTTAGAATCATAGCATCATAGAAACACAAGGTTGCAAAGGACCTACAAGGACCTACAGTCCAACCGTCCTCCCATCACCAATACTACCCACCTAAACTACTAAATCATGTCTCGTAGCACCTTGTCCAGGCATTTCTTGAACACCATGAGGGATGGTGACTCCACCACCTCCCTGGGCAGGCCGTTCCAGTGCCTGACCACTCTTTGAGAGATTTTTTTTTTCCAGATATCTAATCTAAATCTCCCCAGGCACAACTTGTGGCCATTTCCTCGAGTCATATCATTAGTTATCTTGAGAGAAGAGGCCGACCCACTCCTCATCACAACTTCCCTTCAGGAAGTTGTAGAGTGCGATGAGGTCTGCCCTGAGCCTCCTCTTCTCCAGACTAAACAGCCCCAGTTCCCTCAGCCGCTCCTCACAGGACTTGTGTTCCAGGCCCTTCACCAGCTTTGTTGCCTTTCTCTGGACACACTCCATGGCTTCGATGTCCTTCTTGTAGAGAGGGGCCCCAAACTGAACACAGGACTCGAGGTGCAGCCTCACCAGAGCATAGTACAGGGGGACGATCACCTCCCTCGTCCTGCTGGCTGCACTATTCCTGATACAATCCAGGATGCCGTTGGCCTTCTTGGCCACCTGGGCACACTGACAGCTCATGTTCAGCCGAACATCGATCAACACTCCCAGGTCCCTTTCCTATTCACAGACTTCTACCCACTCTGCCCCAGTCCTGTAGCACCACATGGGGTTATTGCGGCTGAAGTGCAGGACCTGGCACTTGGCCTTGTTAAACCTCAACCCATTTGCCTCAGCCCAGCAATCCAGCCTATCCAGATCCCTCTGAAGGGCCATCCTACCCTCAGGCAGATGGACACTACCTCCCAGTTCAGTGTCATCTACAAACTTACTGAGGGTACACTTAATCCCCTCATCCAGGGCATCAATAAAGATATTAAACAAGATAGGCCGCAGTACCCACCCCTGGGGGACACCACTTCTAACGGGACACCAGCTGGACTTAACTCCATTAACCGCTACCCGCTGGGCACGGCCCTCCAGCCAGCTCTTTACCCAGAGAAGAGTGTACCTGTCCAGGCCACGGGCAGCCAGTTTCCCACAGGAGAATACTGTGGGAGACCATGTCAAAGGCTTTGCTGAAGTCTAAGTAGACTACAACAGCCTTTCCCTCATCTACCACTCTGGTCACACAATCACAGAAGGAGATGAGGCTGGACAAGCACGACCTGCCTTTTGTGAACCTGTGCTGGCTGGGCCTGATCCCCTGGATGCCACACGCATGCCGTGTGATCTCACCCAAGATGACTTTCTCTGCAACTTTCCCTGGAACTGAGGTCAGGTTGACAAGCCTGTAGTTCCCCAGGTCCTCCTATAGGGCCTGTCTTGTAGATGGGAGTCACATTGACAAGCCTCTAATCCTCTGGGACCTCTCCAGACAGACAGGAACACTGGCAGGTGGTGGAAAGCGGCCTGGCAATCACCTCCACCGACTCCCTCAGCACCCTAGGGTGGAACCCGTCTGGTCCCATGGACTTGTGACATTCCAGGTGGACGAGCAGGTCTCTAACTGTATTCTGGATCGCAGGGGGTGATTCTCTACCCAAATCACAGGGGACATCCAGGTCAGGACGTAAAATACCCTGAAGATAACAGATCCAACTATTACAGACAGATCTAAAGAAGGTGTTGAGAACCTCAGCTTTATCCTTATCCTGAGCAATCACATTCCCTGCTGCATCAAGTAAAGGACAAAAATTCTCTTTGGTTCTTCTCTTGCTGTTAATATATTTATAAAACGATTTCTTGTTCTTTTTTACTGCAGTGGACAATCTGAGTTCAAGCTGGGCTTCTGGCTTTCTAACTTCCTCTCTGCATATCTCAGCAACTTCCTTGTAGTTGCCCCAAGTAGCCTGTCACTTCTACCAGAGGATGTAGGCTCTCTTTTTCTGGAGTCTCAACAAAAGTTCCTGGTTCATCCATGCTGGTCTTCTTCCTCTCTGGCTCACCTTACAGGACTCAGGAACAGCCTGCTCCCGTGCCTTTAAGATTTCTGTCCTGAGGAGTGTCCAGGCTTCCTGGACTTCGCTGTCCTTCAGGAGTGACTCCCAAGGGACTCCTCCAACAAGTTACCTGAATAGGTCAAAGTCTGCCCTCTGAAGTTCAATATAACAGTTTAGCTAGTTACCCCTCTAACAAAACACATGCAATACAAACCAGGATACAACAAGCATCTTAGATCTGCAGTAGAAATACCAGCAAACTGAGGCTGGGATTTAAGTACATGGGCATTTTAGATTAATATAGTGGTTATATAGTATACACCCATAGTAAAATACATTAGGAAATTTGTATCTTTATAGAACATATCTGCAACTGAATTATAGTTACTTCAGAATTTATCTAAGACATCTACTATTTTCTTTGTTCATACTATAATGCTGGCTTGGATTTGTCTCAGAAAGGTTTAATTATCCTCATAATAGCTGGTATGGAGCTGGGTTCTGGGTTTTGGATGACAGTGATGCTGACAACACACTGATCTTTTAGCTGTCGCAGAGCACTGCTTACACAGAGTCAAGGAGGTTCCAGCTGCCCATACCGCACAGCCAGCGAGGAGGCGGCGGGTGCACCAGGAGCTGGGAGGGGTCGCAGGCAGGACGGCTGTCCCAAACTGGCCAGAGCCATGTCCCATGCCGTATGGGGTTGTGCTGAAGACAGGGACTGAGCGGGTTGGCCGGAGTGTGCGTGCCGCCGCGCGGGGTCTGTGGACATCATCACTCCGGGGGTAGCGAGCAATTGCATTGTGCATCACTGTGCATTCATCCTGGAGGAGAGAAGGCTC
>CM021732.1:45586894-45717531 GCA_011075105.1 Heteronetta atricapilla | reverse complement strand
TGGGACAAAGGCTGACAGCAAAAGTCTCCTAAAAGCCTGGCAGAAGAGAATGCCTGCCAGCTGGGGAACTGGGCCTGGCAACCTGCAGCATCCGTGGAAGGTGCTGCTGGCCTCCTGCAAGTGCAGTTTAAGGGTACCTAAGAACCAGAGACTTCCTGAAGATACCTCCAGCAAGGGCAAAAGCAAGGAACTAGAAGAGCAACGGACTGTCTGAGAAGGAGGAACGGCTCTGGGAAAGGTGCCATTCTCAGAGACTAGGAAGCAGCGGTGTCTCAGGTGAAACACAGAAATTAGCAGCAATTTACATGGGTAGCTGGCCTTGGTCGGGGGAACAACTGCTTGGGGACAGAGTGGGCATTGGTCATCCGGTGATGAGCAGCAATTGCATTGTACTTGATTTGCTTTGTACATATTAATATTATTTCTCTTCCTTTCCTGTCCTACTAAACTGTCTTTATCTCAGCCCACAAACTTCTACTTCCCCCCCACTCCAATTCTCTCCCCCATCCCACAGGGGGACGTGGAGGGGTGTGGACTGAGCAAACAGCTGTTTGGTGCTGAGCTGCCACCCGGGTTAATCCACAGCAAAAGCATACCAGAAAATATCCCAGAGCAGTCCAAGTATGACCTGATCTGTTTTCTGTTATGGGAAAAGCCAGGTTGGGCCAGAAGTCTAAAGAGGTATTAATACAAAATAGAGCTATGTAACATTAAAAATAAATGCCATCCAGAGAAAAGGCCTAGGCAGAGGTGTCTGCATATATATATATTTCCCACTAGTTTTCAGTTAGTAGTTATTAAATTAGAAAAATAAATAAAAACATGATGCTGTATTTAGAACTACATATCAGAAGTTAGTCATTCGCTTTTGTTGAAAAATTTTTACCTTATTCTATCCATGAAATGTTCAAAATTGTCCAGCGTTGTGATGTTGTAGTTATGTACTTCAAATTGAACATCAGGATTAATATTTCTAATAGAGGAAACAAAATGAGTCAATGTTAATAAAGACAATAACTTGCATTTTACTCCCTAACTTCACAAGTGCTGGTACAGTCTTAAGATTCCAGTCCAAGGGCACAAATACACCCAGATTCGTCGGAAGTTCACAATTTGATGATGAGAAAAAAGAAAACCAAACCAACCAAACAACAAAGCCCCCAAGATACTGAAGCAGCATAGTTTATATCAAACTTCTCGGTAAAATTAGCTGTATGTGGAAGTAGATTCACATTAAGGCTCTGGGCAGGTTAAAAATGTCCTTAAAGTATCAAACATTCCCACAGCCATTTTATACTCAAATGTTTAAATTAGACCTTGCTACCTTGCAAGTGATTAAGAGTTAAACATTTTTCTGTAGCAGCATCTTGGATAAATACACTGCATACCCACTTCTTTAAGTCGTACCTCAAGGTATCCTCTGCTGCTTGCACTTTACTTAATCCAGCTTGATGAGGTTGGAAGAAGAGTCTGTTCATGTTTGCCAGTTCCACTTTGTCATAATCAAACAGAAGAAGCTACAATAAAGATTGCATTAACATGTGAATCTCCAAATACTCCGTAAATGGAGCACTATAGCACTATAAAATGGCTATTTTAAACAGAAAAACTAATTATAAAATCAACAACAACAACAAAAACCCTAAAATAAATGACACCCTCCTGTTCAACTCATTTCATATATAAAAGTTACCAATATTACAAATGTGAAAGATTGAATTCTAGCTGCCAGTCACCAGGAAATGATTTGTTGAGTCATGAAAACTGCTGTTGTTTTTTGTTTGTTTTTAAAAAAGCAGCAACTTGAATTTGCTCATTTGATCTGAACTAAAAATATTCAACAGACTATCAACATGGACATTAACACCTCTTCTCACATTCTTACTTGCCACTATGACATTAGCTAAAATGTGTCATTTCTTTCACTTCTGTCTTGTTCACAGAATCACAGAATTTCTAGGTTGGAAGAGACCTCAAGATCATCGAGTCCAACCTCTAACCTAACCCTAACAGTCCCCACTAAACCATATCCCTAAGCTCTACATCTAAACGTCTTTTAAAGACTTCCAGGGATGGTGACTCCACCACCTCCCTGGGCAGCCTGTTCCAGTGCCTCACAACCCTTTCAGTAAAGAAGTTCTTCCTAACGTCTAACCAAAAAATCCCCTGGCGCAACTTAAGCCCATTCCCCCTTGTCCTGTCACCAGGCACGTGGGAGAACAGACCAACCCCCACCTCGCTACAGCCTCCTTTGAGGTACCTGTAGAGAGCGATAAGGTCTCCCCTGAGCCTCCTCTTCTCCAGGCTGAACAAGCCCAGCTCCTTCAGCTGCTCCTCGTAGGACTTGTTCTCCAGGCCCCTCACCAGCTTCGTCGCCCTTCTCTGGACCCGCTCAAGCACCTCCATGTCCTTCTTGTAGCGAGGGGCCCAAAACTGAACACAATACTCGAGGTGTGGCCTCACCAGAGCCGAGTACAGGGGGACAATCACTTCCCTAGCCCTGCTGGTCACACTGTTTCTGATACAAGCCAGGATGCCGTTGGCCTTCTTGGCCACCTGGGCACACTGCTGGCTCATATTCAGCCGACTGTCCACCATCACTCCCAGGTCCTTCTCTGCCTGGCAGCTCTCCAGCCACTCATCTCCCAGTCTGTAGCTCTGCTTGGGGTTATTGCGCCCCAGGTGCAGGACCCGGCACTTGGCCTTGTTGAACTTCATGCAGTTGACCTCAGCCCATCGGTGCAGCCTATCCAGATCCTCCTGCAGAGCCTTCCTACCCTCGAGCAGATTGACACATGCACCTAACTTGGTGTCATCTGCGAACTTACTGAGGGTGCACTCGATGCCCTCGTCCAGATCATTGATGAAGATATTAAAGAGGACCGGCCCCAGCACCGAACCCTGGGGGACGCCACTAGTGACCGGCCTCCAACTGGACTTGACTCCATTCACCACGACTCTTTGGGCCTGGCTATCCAGCCAGTTTCTAACCCAACGAAGCGTGCGCCAGTCCAAGCCAAGCGCAGCCAGTTTCTTGAGGAGAATGCTGTGGGAGACGGTGTCAAAAGCCTTGCTGAAGTCAAGGTAGACCACATCCACAGCCTTTCCCTCGTCCACCCAGCGCGTCACTTTGTCATAGAAGGAGATCAGGTTCGTCAAGCAGGATCTGCCTTCCATAAACCCATGCTGACTGGGCCTGATCGCCTGCTTGCCCTTCAAGTGCCGCCTGATGACTCTCAAGAGGATCTGCTCCATGAGCTTCCCTGGCACTGAGGTCAAACTGACAGGCCTATAGTTCCCCGGGTCTGCCCTCCGGCCCTTCTTGTACATGGGCGTCACATTTGCTAGCCGCCAGTCAGCTGGGACCTCCCCCGATAGCCAGGACTGCTGATAAATGATGGACAGTGGCTTGGCCAGCTCCTCTGCCAGTTCTCTCAGTACCCTTGGGTGGATCCCATCCGGCCCCATCGACTTGCGCACATCCAAGTGCCGTAGCAGGTCACCAACCAGTTCTTCATGGATGGTGAGGGCCACATCCTGCTCCCCATCCCCTTCTACCAGCTCAGGGTACTGGGTATCCAGAGAACAACCGGTATTGCCGCTAAAGACTGAGGCAAAGAAGGCATTGAGCACCTCCGCCTTTTCCTCATCTCTTGTGACTAAGTTTCCCCCTGCATCCAGTAAAGGATGGAGATTCTCCTTAGTCCTCCTTTTTGTGTTGATGTATTTGTAAAAACGTTTTTTGTTATCTTTAACGGCAGTAGCCAGATTGAGCTCCAGATGAGCTTTGGCCTTCCTAATTTTTCCCTGCACAGCCTCGCTACATCCTTATAGTCCTCTCTAGTGGCCTGCCCACTTTTCCAAAGATTATAAACCCTCTTTTTTCTCCTGAGCTCAAGCCACAATTCTCTGTTGAGCCAGGCTGGTCTTCTTCCCCGCTGGCTCATCTTTGGGCACATGGGGACAGACCGCTCTTGCGCCATTAGGATTTCCCTCTTGAAGAGCTCCCAGCCTTCCTGGACCCCTCTGCCCTTCAGAACTGCCTCCCAAGGAACTCCACCAACTAGTGTCCTGAGCAGCCCAAAGTCAGCCCTCCGAAAGTCCAATACAGCAGTTTTACTGGTCCCCTTCCTGACCTCGCCAAGAATAGTGAACTCCACCATTTCGTGGTCACTGTGCCCAAGACAGCTCCCGACAATCACATCCTCCACCAGTCCTTCTCTGTTTGTGAAGAGAAGGTCTAGCGGGGCACCACCCCTGGTAGGTTCACTAATCAGCTGCGTCAGGAATGTTCAACATCAATTAACTTAAAATACCTATACACAGGTATGTTGTTTATAATAAATTCTGATTCAATAGCCCAACGTCCTTTTTTAAGTAAAAGACACTGATCTACAGGAAATTTTCCTTTAGAGGAAGGGAGAACGAACTTTGCAATAAAAAAATTGCATCACCTCTATATTAAGAAACTTCTTAAGTTCCAAGAGTAAATAAATGGTGAGGTTTAGCCTGGAAATGCAAACATCTAAACCATTCCCCATATTCCTCCTTTTAAAGAAAAGCCTGTTGACTCAGTAGGTTCTTGATATCTATATACACATTAAGTCTGCTAAACTTTTAACCTCTGTCACATCATGAACTGATTTTTGTGGTAAAAATGTCTGACATCTACTGCAGCACAATTTCTTAAATATCAACTTGTTCTCATAATGTAGGATTTAATCTTCTACGTGAGCTACCTCCTCCTTTTTCCTCATTTTATCTTCCTGTTGCAATAATCCAGTATGGTTATTAGATAGATGGACTCATATACGAGCACAGAGAAGACAAGCATCTGAACAAGAAGAGTCCACATGATAAAGGATCAAGCCCCAAATAAACCAATTTTGCTAACATAAGAAAAATGCAGACTCTTCATTTGTGATTTTACTCAAGTGCCTGAGTGTTTTCTTCACAGTACTTTTATTCGGGCAAAATCAACTGAGGGAAACTGAATCAAACTTCCTATAAAGAAGACTAGTCCATCTGCTCTAACAAAGTAGACGAAGAAAACTTTTATTACCTTACCAATGCCACACCTTGTCAACATTTCAGCAGTCACGCTGCCAACTCCGCCAACACCTACTACTGCAACTGTAAAGCTACGGATTTTCTGCAGAAAGAAATGAGGTTTGGATCAGCATGTCAAAGGTTGATCCTCACAGGCCCAGGGTAGGTGGGGAGAGGAAAAAATATGGGGCTGTTTTAATGCAGATACAAACCTACCTCGTAATCTTTGACAATCCCCATTCTTTTCAGTGCCATCAAGCGACTGCAAAGAAAAACTGCCATGTTATACAGAAAATGCTCTCTCTACTTCTAATAGCAATTTTGCTTTTTGGACATCTACAAATTGTTGTTGTTTAAAAAACAAACCAGCCAGGCAACAACCTCGAGTCTGCTGTTTTCACTGCAGTAGCGGTTGCCAGCTGGATAGCCTGGATGAGGTAGTAGATACCTTCCTATTAGCAAAAGCTACATAGTACTGAGCATGAAGAAAGTTGCATACTTATTCTGTTGGTATGAGTAAGATAATGAGTTCAGCAGGGCCTGTAAGTATTTCAGGAAACAAATCACAGATTTAAAAGAGGGAAGCCTCCGCTTTAATGAACCATATGTCATCAGATCACCGAAGACTCATGTTTGTTTTTTTGTTTTTTTTTTTTTAAATCAGACTCCAGCACGGCTCAGGCTGGCACAGACCTGCAGGCCCACCTGCTCCAACCGCCCCCTACTACCACAGCCGCCTCCCCCCCTCAGCAGCCCCCTCAGCAGCCCCCTCAGCAGCCCCCCAGGTGCCCCCCTCGCCCCCAGGGCTGCACCTGTAAGGGTTGGAGTCCGTCACCTCCGCGCTCATGGCCTCGATGCGGGCCCTGGGCGCCCGCCGGCCGCCCCTCTCCCGGGCCAGCTCCTCCTCCAGCTCCCGCAGCCGCCGCTGCAGCCGCAGCACCTCCGCCATCCCTGCGCCACGTCGGGCCCCGCGACGCTTCCGCCGGTGCCACCGGGCGGCCTGCCCCCCGCCCCCGCCGCCTCAGCGAGCGTTCCCACCGCGGCGGGGCATCATGGGTTGGGCAGCGGGCAGAGGGCGGGCTCTGGTGGAGCTCGAGGGCACGGAGCGGTCGCGGCGGAAAAGAAAGCCGCCATCGGAGCCCTTGCCCATAGCCGGTGGCCTGCGGGAGGAGGCGGCCGGAACGCGGAGCCGCGGAGCAGGGGAACACTTTCCCTGACGGACCCAGCAGCCTGCGGTTGCCGCGGCAACACTGGGCGGGGCCGCTCCGCAATTTGCGTAGCGGAGCCGGGGCGGAGGGAGCGGGGCCGTTCCGCAGCTTGCGCAGCGTACGCCGGTGGCGCAGCGCCGGGATGGCGGCGGAGCCGGGCACCAGCGAGGTGCGGCGGCAGCACCGCTTCGACACGGGCGGGCTGGAGCGGCTCCTGTGCCGCCGGCTGGCCGGCTTCCCGCAGCAGCCCGAGGGGGCTCTGGCCGTCAGGCAGTACAGGTGAGGGGCAGGCCCCGTTGGCCATCCGGCTGGCCGCGGGGGCAAAGCTCGGCGCCGGGCAGCCGGGGACCTTTGGCACGGCTGGGAGCGCTGTGCTGCTGGAAGAGCCTGCCTGGATCCCCGAAGTGTGCCCCCAGCGCCCGTGAGCTGTGGTGTCCAGCCCGTACTCGTAAATCTTGGTTTGTCTGATTGCTCTGCGGTTGCTTCGACAAGTAAAAAAAATCTTAATACGCACGTAAGTGGCTCCCGAAATCGATTTAAGAGGCCTAAGGCTTGCCACAGAAGCACATACTTGGTACTGAGGTGCTTATTGATCTTCAAAACAAGTATTGCTCTGATGGGCTTCCACTTGTGGGCACCAAAACTCATCTTCACAGGAGCTCCAGCTCATTTGGTCTCTGCAAAGCTGTAGTGTGACTTCAAATCAGGAGCTTCCTGTTAGGAAGATATGCTCAAAAAACCCTCACCACGTTAATTCCACTGCAAACACGTCCTCAACTGCTCTTCCTGCAGCTGTCTCTGAGAAACGGTGGACTTTTTTTTTATTGTCTTCTAATGCAAATGTAAAACATCCACTGAATCCTTACCTGTGCCCTAATTCTCATAGGTACTGCAATCAAGGAAACCTCAGGAGGGCCCTAATGAGAATAGCTAATAGTAAAATCTTAAAAAAAAAAAAAAAAAATTAAAGCTTTTTCTGTGTTGTTTTGTGGTTGCACCTAAAGGCTTCAGCCAATCTGAATCTCTTTTGTGCCCAGCAGAGTGTTTGTCTGCGCAGTACACCTGTCAAACTGTTCTATAGTCTACCCCCGAACAGGCTCATTGGGAATGAAAATGTCCGGGGAAACATGAGGCCAAACAGTCACTTGGTTTTAATTTTCCAATAGTTATCTAATCTTTTATTGGACTAACTTAAAATAGGTCCAGAAAATTATCCAGAACAAGGAGGGGGTGGCATGTAGATGAGCTCAGGGCCCTGAGGAAAGTGAGGATCCATGAGCTTAATTAGGATCTGATGGACAAGGTGTCATGAACAGTTTAACTAGGTTGTTTTCTTTTACATAGGCATGTGATTGAAGTGTGTACTTTCTTTGTCACTGCAGCATTCATTCTTCAGAGCTTCACAGTTGCTACAGGCAGTTTCCTAAGCATAGCATACGCATGAGAACAAATGATCAGGCCTGGCTGCAGTGGGGTTTGGTACTAGAATCCATCAGTGATTTGAAAAGCTTTTTCTGTGCTTACATTGTTTAAATTAGAGCTCATCAAGGAACAGTACAGTAATGGGCTAATATGAATTCTGCTTGAAACTTTTAACATGCTAATGATGTCTGTTTAGGGTAGAGAGGTAAATGCTGTCTCTATTTTACAGGAGAACAAATCGAATATCTTTGACTACTCCACAGTGAAAGATGACATTTTTCTTTTAGGTAGGGATAGAACCTCTGACTTCTGATTTTGTGGGCTATCATTTGCATCTTTTTAAGGATATATTTAAAAGAAGACTTCAAAAAAACCTCACTCTCCATTGTCTTGCTGTTTTGTTCAGGCCTTGTCACAGTGAATTTTGCACCATTTCCGTTATAAGTCTGCAGATTTGCAAGTACTTGAAATTGTAAGTAATTAGAATCTCTCTCTGTGCAGCTCAGGCCAGTCAAATCCAACCTTTTATCTTCAGAAGGGTGAGAAGGCTTATGTGCTCAGGAAAAAGCCCCATGGCCCTCTTTTACCTAGAGCTCACAAGGTAAGCAACATTTCTCAGAAAGCTCCTAAATCCCTTTTGCAGGTGAATTAAGTTCTTCCCAAATGTGATTGTGCAGCATATTGCAGTGATTGTTGGATATGTCTAGGTGTGCAGTGAATTACTTGGGTCGTTTCCAATATTCTGTGCTGTACGCTTAACTAAACAATTAAGAGAATAGATTGTCATTAAATGTATGCAGTAAGATGATGATTTATGCTTAGGAGCTTTTCACTGAATCTATTTTGCTGTGTCTTCTTCAGGTTGATAGAGAATATCATGTGCAGAAAGCCTTATTTGCAGCTGGATTTCCAGTCCCTGAGCCCCTGTTGTATTGCAGTGATGTCTCTGTCATTGGAACAGAATTTTATGTAATGCAGCATGTGAAGGTTGGTCAGCCAATGTCACAGATTTTTTCTTCATTCTCCCTAGTACAAGCTGCTTTTAAATTGTCTAAAACTTGCTGAAGTATACAGCATACCAGGGAATACTAATATAAATAATTCTCTCATATTTTTAAAAAGTGCTAGCTGTCAGACATTCTTAGTGATTTCAGCTTCACCAGAGCTTATTTTGATCTCTTCTAAAATATTCAGCTCATTATTTAACCTTTTCTCATGTGAGCTTTCAGAAGAATGTCATGAAATGACTCCGTATTGCTGTTGTGAAATACGTACACATAAATTCAGAGGGAGAACAGTCAAGCTATAAAATTGTAGGAAATTCTTTGAAGTCCTGGAACATATTTGTTACTGGAAATAGTAATTACATACAATCACATTTTTCTTTAAAACCGAACAGCATTCCAGCTCAGGCACTACTTTCAAAAGGAACGTAGCATGGCTCTGTGGTCCATCACTGTAGGTTTGCCATAGCTGAGTTTATGCTGTTTCTGCTAGAATTCATGTGACTCCAAATTTAAGTCTGCTGTATCATGTCTTTTTTTTCTTGTGGGACAAGAATTTGAATTTGGGCTTCATCTCTTTCATCGCATCCTCCTCTGTCTGCCTGTGTTCGTTTGACAAGTTGAGGTGTGTGCCAACATGTAGACAGTGCAGGGCTTTGGGAAATTTAGATTCCATGAAGAGCTGAAGCCCTGAGAAATGTCTACGTGAAAATACTCAGTTGTCTCCTACGCCTTCTGGGACACCTGTATTCTGAAATTTGAGTTCTAAGGAAAAGCATTCAAATGTGTGGATCTCTGTTTAAATCAAGAGCGTGTACAAAAAAGAAAGGAAATTGGGAAGATTATGGGCTATCACATAAATGTGTTTGATATATGTTTGCACTGAAGTGTATTAAGAAGAAAAAGATGGTGAGTTATGTCCAAAAATATGTTTTGGTTAGTAGTGTTGTGGGTTATCTCTTTATCTTAAAAATTGTCCAATAATCAAAAAAATAAATATATTAAATTTGATGATTCTATCATCAGGTTGACTAGAAAGTTAGAAATTTACAAGTTTGTGGGCCAGTTCCTGGAGATGAAGTTAACCTCCCTCTAAGTCACAAATCAAGATTAATAAAATAATAAAGCTCTGAAGAATTTCATGGAGTGTGTGTGTGGGTGTTAGGGTGTTACTTTTTTTTGGCAGTACTTTCAAGTTTGAGGATCTCTGATTGCGTGCTCTAGTTCAGACTTTTATCTACTGAATATATCTCTTTTATTTTAATTGGCTTCCAATAGATATTCTGCAGACTAATATTTGGGATTACTGTGATTCTCTTCATCTGTCACAGGCAAACTATAAAACAAATGAGGGAGGAATTTTAGATTGTACAGGAACTACCGGTTCACTGCATTTGTTTTGGCTCCTAAAATATATAGCTGTACTTCTCTTCATCTGCTGTGCATGTCCCACCAAACACCTGATTTACGATGTCTCTAGGGTCGCATCTTCCGAGACCTCTCACTGCCAGAAGTGGGCCCAGCTGAGCGTTCTGCATTGTATGTTGCAATGATAGAAACGTTGGCCCGGTTGCACTCCTTTGATTTGCAGTCGTTGGGTCTCCAAGAATATGGCAGAGGTCCAGGATATTGCAGAAGACAGGTATGGCTTTTTGAAAAATTCTCATTTTGTCAGGCCTTTGAAGATTTGTTTGAGCAGCAAGCTAATTTGCAAGCTAATTTGTTAATTTTAAATTAATTTTAAAAGTAACCATCATATTTTGATTATTAGACGTCTTCATTTAGTTCAAGTATTTATGCACAGTACAAATTAATGCTGTATTCAGATCAATTCTGTAACACTGTTAAAATGTTTGTATTTTTTCAGGTATCAACTTGGAAAAGACAATATGATGCTGCCGCTCATACAGATATTCCTGCCATGAATGAGCTAGCTGAGTGGTTAGCAAACAACTTGCCAGCTGATGATAATGAAGAAACCCTGATTCATGGGGACTTTAGAATAGATAACATCATTTTCCACCCAACAGAGGTATTTGAAACATATTTGTATGTTTAGCACTTTTTGGTTCTCCATTTGTTCATACTTGAAATGGAACATACACAGAGGTGTTTTGGTTGTGATTTGCTCTACATCAGTGTAAAGACTATGGAGAAGAAGTGCACTTGAATATCAAGTTATTCACTGTCTTAGCTATCATTCAAAACTGATTGACTCTCTTTGCAAATCTTAATACAAACAATAATTCCATCCTCTATACATTTAGACTGTACATCTTTGAAAGAAACAGAGGAGAACTTAACTCCTCCCCATGCTCTGTACGGTACTTAGGTACTTAATACGTTCATTAGCTCTAGTGTCTACTTGAAAGTCCAGAAAATAATCATTTTACATTAATACATCATACTGAATTCAGTGCAACTGAAGGACTTACTGAAGACTCATGAAGCTGCTTAATAATCTGATCCAGAGCCCATGGAAATCTGTGGTAGGGCTTTAGTTAACCTCCATGGCTTTTGAGGTTGTGCCTGTGTGCATACTAGGTCCCTTTGTCATCTGTTCCCTGGGTGGTCCAGGAACTCCCCAGGAGTCTAAGAGAGTTGGCAGAGGGGACAGACTTGCATCAAGGAGGCTGACTCAGCTCCTGGCTTGCACCATGAAAACGCAACAGATCCCAGAGATTCCCACTGTTGTGTATAGATCAGTTGATAGAAGCTGACTGTAGGCTTAAATATGCTGTTTGACTCCATGAACAGAGAAATCTGGCAGTCTTGCAGACACTCCTAGCAGTTCCTACTACGGTCAAAAGAGTTAACCAAACTATATGTAGGTCCTCTTAAAGAATCTGTAGAAACTGTTCCTTATATGCAGGCATGGCCATGTAGGAAAGGTTTTTGTACATAGTTAAGACTAGGGCAGTTTAGAAGTTTCTAAGAGGAAGAATATTATTCAAAAATGTAGAATTTAAAACAGATTTTCATTGGAAAAAGGCCTTGTTTTCTGGCACTGTGTGAATGTTATTTTTTTGCAGATCTTTATGAATTGCTAAATGGAACTACTTTTGCTGTAGACAGTTACAGTGCATGTTTTTAATTTTAAACACATAGTAACTCAATAAAGATCTTGGATACTAAATGTGTTGTACATTTGTGGATGAAGAGTTTTGTATTGTTCTGATGATTCACTTGAGGCTTTTATTTTTATTTCTGATTTTATCTTTATTTTTAAATTTTTTATTATTTTTATTTAAGGCTCGAGTTTTGGCAGTGCTGGACTGGGAACTTTCAACCACCGGTCATCCTCTAGCAGATTTAGCCTATGCTACTATGTTCTACTTTTGGCCCACATCTCTTAAAGGCTTAGGTCAAGGAACTGTCTTCAATTTCAAAGACACTATAAGTATGAAATGATAATCTTTTTGTCATCGTGGTTGATATGTATTTGATGTGTTACTTTTATAAGCACTAATTAAAAGTTAAATTAATAAATACATCATTCTGCACTTGAACTTTTCTGCAGTTTTCTTCACTGTAGATGTGCCAATAGTGAAGTTTAAGGTAGTTATGTTTTAACAGAATATGGGAGAGCTGTAGTATGTTTATTCAATAAAAGTTTACTTTGAACCTTTCTTTAAGATAATGGAGGCAAACAAATTCAATATATAAATTTATGTTGATAATTGAAAAAATAAACGGTGGTGCAATAATTTCCTGATTGGAGTGGAGGTTGGGGAAGAGTAAGGAAGTATTATGCTAATCTGGAATTCTGACAACATGTTTCCTTTTGTTTCTCTCCCTCTCAGGACATGAGAAATGATGTATTTTATTTTATTATTATTTTTTTTTTTACTATATTAACAGAAAGCGGAAGCAGCTGTTTAAATATTTGAAGAATAAGATGGAAAAATCCTAGAAAATGTTGAGCATCCTAACATATTCTTTCTCTTTTTTTTTTTTTGATAGCAAACCCCTCATTTGAAGAACTGATTTCTATTTACTGCCGCTGCCGGGGTATTAGCACTACTTTCTCCAACTTCAATTTCTTTCTTGCTTTGTCATTTTTTAAAATGGCAGGGATATCGCAGGTAACACACTCACATTTTCTGACATGTTACATTTTTATTTCGAGTGTTTGTAGGTCAGTAATATTTGTTCAAAGTAAGATTTTTAAAAAATAACTGGAAACCTATTTCAGTTTATTCCTGTAGAAGCAGTATCTTAGATGCTTACAACTGATAACTCTCTAGCATAGAATTTGTTCTGCATAAAGTACGTTGTGTTAGATACTCAGCTGTTGTAAGGCATGAGTATATTTTTATGAGTTGCAGCAGAAGATCAGTTTACCAAATGTGATACAAGCTACCTATTATTAATTTGGATTGTGAGTATATATGTGTAGTTAATGTGGTTGTGGATAATAATCGTACATGTATATTGCTGTCAGTTGGCTTAAGGGACAGTCAGGGCTTGCTCACAGTATCAGTGTAGACATACTCTTTTTGATCTACCAATTTTCGTGATTTTCCTTCAGTTTGGGGTTTAATAACCCCTTTAGCTTTGTTTTGTTTTGTGGGCTCACCCTCTCCTCTATATCAGAACTGGATGGAAAGCAGTATGAATATATCACTGTAAAATGGTGCTATTTTTTTCCTATTAAGAATACATACATTTAAGTGTAATTTTGTAGTCAAAGAATTCACCAATCTACAACAGAGACATTTTGAAGTGCTTAATTATACCACAAATGCCTTTCTTTTTCGTTGTAGGGTGTGTATGCTAGACATCTCGTTGGAAATGCTTCTGCAGAGAATAGTCATGAATTTGCTAAGCTAGTGCAGCCTTTGGCAGAAAAAGGGTTAGAACTCTCAAAAAGGTAAGAGTTGTCTAAACCACTGGTCATAAGCAAAGCAGAGCTTTTACAACGCCTTATTTAAATGCTTGTATAAGGCAGCTTATATTATCATAAGGGAAAATCAGGTCTTACATTGGATGTTCACTTTGGATGTTCTTTAGATTGTCTTTCAGCAGCACACATGACAGAATTTCTGGAGAGTTGTTCCATCAAAGTAAGAAAGGCGAAGAAATTCTCCTGAAGGTAAAACAGTTCATGAAGCAGCATGTGTATCCAGCTGAGAAGGTAAAAGCTTTTTGTAAACTTATTTGTAAATGAGTATTTTATGAGAAGAATTTATGAAAATGTAACTATGTATAGAAGTCATATCATCTTGTATTGCTTTTTTTTTTCCCAGAACTGCCTTGTTTTTCATGCACTGATGTTTGTGGCATTGCAAAATGTTAACAGAAATCCTTATAGTCTGCATGATTTTTTTTCAGATGTAAAATGCGCTATGCAATGTTAATGAAAATTAAAAGTTACTTTTTAAACTTTTCAAGGTTTAAGAAGTACTCTTAAAGAAAGAAAAGCTTCAGAAAAAAAAAATTCTAACATACCTTTAACAAAAGCCTTAGAACTCTTATATACCAGTATGAAGATGCTAATCTATTTCCAGTGTTGTACAGGCACATAGGTGCTGTGTTACTTTTCTTTAAGGAGATGACAGACAGTGTTCAACCTTGTAAGTTCAAAATCCTACTTAGGTTTTGTCTCCCTTTCTCTTATGAATTAATTTGCTTTTCAGTTCAAAGGAGAAACAAAATAAGGACAGCACTTTGGTTTCCTTTTATTTTAATTGATATAGAATTCACATCCATGTGGCCAGGATGTTTAGCCTCTCCCAAATATATTTTTTTAAAGCTCTTTTTATTGGTACTCTGGCATCCTTTATTGAAAACACTTATTCTGCTGTGTTGTCACACCAGCTGTGGCAAAAAAAAAAAAAAAGTGCATCACATATCTTTCTTTATCCTGTACAGAAATTGTGAGTAACCAGAATGTCTTAGTGATTAATCACTAGGGATCATACTAGTTATTGCATCATGGCTACCACTGTTTCTGTGCATTGCAACATGGCTATCTTTGGATTTCTTGTTAGAAACTTTGCAAATAAGTTTGAGGAACTGATTTGTCTTCATCTAGCATGGGGACAAGCATGTTGGTCCACTGACTTTTCTGTTTCTGTAACTGTGATCTATTCAGCCATTTCTCTCAGCTAATGCTGACTATATGATGGGACAAGCAAATCTGTTTGCTTTCATCTGAAAGTATTCTTCACTGTTTTGTTTGGAAAGATTGACACTCAGTAAAGTATTTGTGCATAACTTCCATCACAGCATGTTGCTGCTTTTTTCCGGGACTCTGTAAATCTCCTATTTTAAGAATATTAGGGTGTGGTGTTTTTTTTTTTTCTCTTCACTGTCAGGCAGAAGTGCAGAAAACATATTAATCTAAAAGACTTATGAATGCATCTGCAAAGAAAAATTGAGAGCAGAAACACTTTATATCGAAGGTTTCCTAAAAGTCTGTTGGTAATTTGTTACAAATTGTACAAGGAAGCCTTGCAATAATTAGGTGTACTTGCTTTAAAAACACACAAACCACAAATAATCATGGAAGTTTTGCAGATGAGTAGTGTTGTGCTTATAAACTATTTCTCATAACAGGAATTGCAAGCCAGGACTTGTAAAATCTGCAGGAAAAGGGGTGATAATTTGTTAGTTCTAAAGCAGTTCTGGGCCAGTTAGACAGTACTAATCCGTGATGCTTGGAATGACTGATTACATAATCTGTCAAGAAGTTATTTTGATAGAAAAAAAATATATTCTTTCAAATTAAATATATATATATATCAACTAGCTTACACACCTGAATTTTCTGATGAGAAGCTTGGTTCTTAAGTGTCAGTACACCAGACTTTTATTTGTTGTTTCACTTTTGGGTTCATTCCTGTTGTGTGGTGGTACTGTTGGCTAACAGTTGTGTTTATCATCAGAATACACTTGCCTTCTACCTTTGTCAGCATGTGTTTGAAACCACTCTAAACCATTTCCATGTATGAAATAACATACTGACTGGGGTCATCTCCATGATGCATTTGAAGTCGTGCGAAATGAGGAAATTGCAGTTTGATTTTGAATTACATTTTACGTTTTATAATGAAACCAACTATATAATTAAAAGCTGTGTTGAATATTTTTTACTGGTTCCTTTAGGTGTAGCTGCGGAAAAGAAAACACCATTTGTGTATCTTACACGTGTCCTTAGTTTAAACAGCAATTTTTTAATTGTTTCTCTTAGGAAATAATAGAATACTATGCTAGACATGGAAATACTGAGGAAAAATGGAAGAAACCACCAGTGCTTGAGAGACTGAAGGTATGGCATAATAAATATTCTTGAACACACTAGCTGTAAAAGAAACAGACATGGACTTTAAGAAATGTTGGTTTATTCTGTTGGAGAAGTTATTCTGTCTGCATGAAAAGAAACAGAATGAGGAACAGTGAAATGAAAGGAAGAAGGAAGGATGTAAAAGGTGTTGTGAGATACAAATGAGAAAAGCAAAAGTGAGTTCTGTGAGGGGTATGTCAGAACTTTAATTCAAAACCATGCCCATTGAAAATAGCTGTTGAAGAAAGGCATCAGATATAATGGACAGTAATCTAGGCAGGAAGGAGGAAAATGGTCAGCAAGCCAGAATTTAATTGCTGATAAAGATTTATTGCTAATGTTTTTCCCTGCTGATTCTCTGAACAGGAAATGGCCAAAGCAGAAGGTCTGTGGAACCTTTTTCTCCCAGATGTCAGTGGTCTCAGCCAGCTTGACTATGCGCTAATAGCTGAGGAAACAGGGAAATGCTTCTTTGCTCCCGAGGTTTTCAACTGTCACGCACCTGGTTAGCAAACCCTGTGCTTTAACTACAGCACTGAGAGCATTAAAAAGTTGGGCATCTTATGCCTTACTGTTTGTGTCTGAAAAAGTAAACATGACTGCTCCTTTCTTACAGACACGGGAAACATGGAGGTCCTACACATGTATGGGACTGAAGACCAGAAGAAAGAGTGGCTAGAGCCTCTCCTAGAAGGGAAAATCAGTTCTTGCTTCTGCATGACAGGTAATTTTTTTCTCAAAAAAAGAAAATGAGAAGCATTGGCAGAAATTTCAGGACACACGCAGAAAGTATAAAACAGCAAATTGTTATATGTTAGTGAATTCATACAGACGTTTCCACGGTATCTGTGAATGTGACTGAATATGAAATCACCTCTAAGGTATGAGTGCGAGGTGAAACACCCTCGTTGCCCTTTCCTGGTAGTTACTATTTGTCGTATTTTACCATATTATCATTTCCATATGCTTTCAATTTAGTTTGAGTAGTAGCAAAACATATTTTAGTCTACAAACCAGATTTATGATAGAATTTATCCTGTTCTTTTAAATGTGTTTTGGGGGTTCCCCAGAAACATGAATATAAATATAAATATGTTTATTCTGGTTTAAGTTTTGTAGTTTCACAGTATGTCACAGGTAGAGGTTTTAAGGCATAACCTGAAGATAAATTGGAGAACCCACAAAGGATTTACTTTGTCTGTAGATCAGCATTATATTCATTTTTGCTTTTCAAAGCTTGTGGTATCCAGCATTTCTGGAAAGCCTGGCTTTTCATATAGGAAGGTAGCTTTTGAATGTGCAATGTCAAAATCTTTATCTCCCTGTGTCAGAAGGAGTTGAGGGAACCTTGTCTTGCAGAGGTGGTCTCTTATTTTGCAATTTCTGTGTCACTAAGTTCCGCAAGACAAAAAAGATTCTTTCACTTTTAAAGAGGGTGGACTACTCTGTTCTAGATGATCACTGACAATGCCTTGCTGGCAACTGCTTTCTGTAACCTATTTCATGATCCATCACAAAAGTAGTTTAAATCTCTGTATTTTCATTTGACAAGCATCTAGGAGAACAAAGGCTGAGATACGACTGTTGCCTGTAAGTACATCGGGAAGGCAAAGAATTTAAAAACATCTCGGAAGGAAGAAGGATGTTTACTATAAAGTGTAGTCTGAGTTGAAAAACAAGCAAGTTTAAAGTGGCTGTGAATAACATGTTATTAGAAAATATAATACCTCTGATCACCAGCAGAGTGAGGTTCTGAAAACAGCTTTTCTGCTGGGAGCAAAACAGCGATGCTGTCTTTAGAGTATGTCTAGATCCCTATATTTGTGGTGGTGTAGTACTACCTGTATATTTAATCCAATGATGTTTATTTGTATGTGTTTTTTTTTCTTTAACACAGAACCTGATGTGGCTTCAAGTGATGCCACCAATATGCGATGCAGCATTGAGCGAGATGGAAACAGTTATGTGATCAATGGCAAGAAGTGGTGGAGCAGTGGTAAGTACAGAAACCCTACAAAGAGTGACTACATCTACAATTGTTTACAAGAGCTGATAAAATTTCAAATGTTTGTCTTCCGTTTCCGAGACGGGAAATTTATTCTTCTTGAGTAAAGAGAATAGAAGGTAAAACAGCAGAAAGAGTAAATCAAGCTTTTGTTCTGTGAAAGTCCAAGACTGGAATCCCATTGGGGTTTTTGGATCCATTTTAGAACCTCTCAATGTAGTTTCCAGAGTGAATGCTGCTATTGCTCTTCAAAGTATATCTCTTTCCATCTGGTAACTTTCACATTTATGATTACAGTCTTAAGCTTTGTTTTTATGAACATGTCTTTGGCAGCTTGTGTATGAGGTTTGAGTATACTGTGCAGCTCCAGTAAAATTTGGCTGAGTGTTAATCTAGCCTGTGACACTGATAGACTGCCTCTTATATGTGATTTTCGTAACAGAAACTTCCCAGAAAAATCAGTGAGTTGGACTTTGTGTTAAATGTTCCTGATTTTGGAGTACCTTTTTTTTTTTTTTTTACCAAAACATAAGTGACATTCTGGAAAATTATAATTCACTGGGAATTTGGAAGCTGTTACTAGCTGTAATGAAACTTGGATGTTTCATTTGTGTACCTTTGTGTGGGCCAGCTGCCTACACAGATGTGCTTGTGCAATACCTAGACTCACCAGAAGATAGGGCTTGCTCTCTTTCCTAGTACCACAGAACTGAAGGCAAAAGCAGGTATGGTATCTAGCCTCTTGACCTAAAAGTGTCACTTGACTGCTAGCTGCTACCCGTGTTCTGGGACAATGTCTCCCAACTGTGCGTTGCAGTTTGTAAGAAAGTAATGGGAAAGTGTTTTAGCAGGTCGTACACAGAAAAATAATATTCAAAGTAAGAATCATTTTGTCTTGCCCCTAATCAAAATAATTTGTCAGATTAGCGTAAAGACAGACTCATAAAAGGCACTGAAATGTCAAGAAGTTTGAGAAAGGAATACACGAAGCTTGGTCTTATATGTAGAATTTCCTTTTCTGCCTCTTTGGGTTACAGCTCTGTCACAGTCTCCTTTTCTGCCAGGTTGTTTTGGGGTTTTGTTTCTTCTCTAGTCTGGGTGAACATGAGGATCTTTGATTGTTGTGGATTCCAGAAGCCTGACAGCCTGGTCAAAATGCCATTCCAAGTGCAATCACTGTGTATGTGTGAAGACAAGTCATAATTCACACATGCAGGAAGTTGTTAATTCCATTGGAAGAACTGAGTCTCTTACCATGCTTTGTATATGGGTGCTTTGCACATCTACAGTAAGTCCAGTAAGGTTTAAACGTGTCAGGCTTATGGTGGATGTGTAGGCCATCTGTCAAGCACTTCTGATTTCTCTGTTCACCTTCTGCTATTTTTCAAAATACTGGACTGAAATTCTATAAGTTTTTGTCATCTAAACAGAGAGAATAAGTTTGTGTCTTGTTTATACTACAATTGTTTCTTGTCTGTCATTTTAGTTCTTTTTCTTTTAGTCCATAATTAGGAACAGTGTCTAAAACTGAGAGATTCCTGTTGGCTTTCATAAGCCATAGCTCAGGCCCTTTGTTAGAGTCCATAGGATGTTTAAGGCGGGGACAAGATGTTGTAATACCTTTTTTTTTTTTTTTTTCATTTAGAAACCTGATACATCAATGTATTTTTAACCTTTCCAGAGACTAACAGAAAACTGCTGTTTTTCTGGAATTCTTGCCAGCAGTGGGGTAGGGGACAGCTTTGTTACTTCTCTATTGAAACACTGTAAATCCCACCAACCACCAGCTCCAGGTGGAGTCAGAACCTCTCTCATTCACAAAGCAAGGCCTCTAGCCTTTCTGATTGATGAGAGATGCCAATACCTACTAAAACAAAGCAAAGATAAAGATATGAAAAAAGAATGAAAGCCAGTGCACCTTTAATGTTCTTATATTTTATTGTATCAGCATAACTTAGAAGATTATAGTTATTTCAGTGTCATTTTACAGATTCTGACCAGCAATTCCAGGCCCTGTGTCTAAAAATTAACTTAAAACTTTTTCTTATATTTCTGCTAATGCTTTGACCTCAGTATTTTGGCATTTACGCTTGATGATACATTTACAGAGATCTGGAATGTGCCTCCTGTAGGACACTGGGCTTGTTGAAGTTTAGGGTGAGCAACAAATGGAGAGATGAAAGGTCATTTTAGGTAGCTACAGAGCAGGAGTTAGTGTTTTTTTGTGGAGGATGTTCTTGTTGCTATACATATGTGAAAATACATATAGAAAATTATAGAAAATAGCTTTTTTTCCCCTCTCAATTCTCAGTGATGAACTGATACCTCATTCTAAAATCTTAATATTTTTGTTTGTTTGTAGTAAATACGTTAATTGATTCTGCCACTTTCAGTATTTGTTCTTGCTCAATACTTCATTTTGATAATGATGTTCCACTTTGGTTTGCAGTGTAGTGTCTTGGCTAGTCTGCAGGTTCAGAGATTCATCTGAAAGTTGACTTGCAGAGAAACAGCTGTTGAAAGAATATCACCCCCTCCCAAGTTAGTAAATAATTTCCCTCTTGAATAAGGTAATGCAAGTAACAGTCTATATGGTGAAGCTAATTGTTTGCTCAGTACGGTCTTCGGAATTCATAGAAATTTCTTCAGTCACTCCATTCTGTTGCTGTCTTCTCCAGTAGCCATAATTTTTTGCTATTTTCATAATATGCATTTTAAAGGAGGCGCCCAAAAAGGCATAGAGAAGAGGGTTCAGGCAGGCGTGAAACAAAGCTATGCTCTTGGTGACCTGGAGCGCAATGTCTATAGTTTTACTTGCATCACAGTCAGTAATCAATAAATAGATGATATCTATGGCCCGCCAGAACTTAACAATGTTGTAAGGCAGCTGAGTAATAATGAAAGTAGCCACCACTGCCAGCAGAACCATGAAAGGTCGAGACTTTTTAGCGTTTGCAGATCTGAAGATTGCCCGAGCAGTAACTGAATAGCAGGTCAGCATTACTAGGAAAGGAAGCAGAAATTCCAGGATAATTTCCAGGATTTGAATGGTTGCTTTTAAGAGAGTTTCCATGTTCACTGGAAATACAGGAAAGCATTCATTCCTGTTATTGTGCTTCTTGACTTGGTTAAAGATCAGTTCAGGGATACTGAGCAATATGGCAGCCAGCCAGACACAGAAGCAGGTAATGCTGCAGCGTTTACCAGCTCTTCTGTGCTCTTGGGATCCAGAAGTCGCCCTGTATCTGTCCACGCTGATACAGGCCAAGAACAGCATGCTAGAGCTGAAATTCATGGTGTACAGAGAAGAAGTGAGCTTGCACATGGATATTCCAAGTTCCCATCCCTGCACTGCATTTGCAGCCCAGAAAGGGAGTGTAAAGAGCAAGAGCAGATCGGCGATGGCGAGGTGCATGATGTACATATCTGTCTTGGTCTTCAGTTTCTTGCAATAGGCGTAAATTGCTACCACTAAGGAATTTCCTGCGACTCCAACAGTGAAAGTCAATGCATAGAACACAGGAAGGAATAATTTCCTGAACTTTCTCACATCGTCTTTTTCACAGAGAAGCTCATACGTATTGTAATCTATGACAGAGTTGAGATCATCCTCCTCATCCTCAATCCAGTAATCAGTTGAGTTGTTCATATCCCAGCCCATGGCAAACCTAAAAGTCAAAAAAAAAAAAAAAAAAAAGGAAAAGAAAGGGGAAAGGGGGTAGAGATGGGAGGTGGTTAAGGAATTGAGAAGACAGACAACAAAGAAATAATATTGGTTTCAAGTTTAAAAATTTTGTATATAAAGAACAACTATCCCATGGAGTCAATTGCTGAACGGTGGCGGAACAGACTTAGTTTAGTCTCTGAGTCTCTGTCCCACGCGGTGAACCGACTTATGCCCAAGTGGAATTTCTTAAAGAATCAAATTCATGCGGGCAGACTGAATCTTAGGAAACAGCTCAGGATGTTATGCACACAAAAGAATCTTATCACATACAAAACTGTCCACAAGTACCCAAACAGTTCAGAATCTCAGCTGTTCTTTTTCAAGTACTACCTCATGATGGATTTATTCCATAAACACTAGGGTTGTATTCTCACTGCCTGTTTAAGGTTGAAGTTTAAGTGTTCTTATCTTCAGACTGTGTCTTAAGCAAGCCATGTCCTACTGTATTTTCTTCTGTTGTAACTGTTTTCATTGACTAATTTGCTGAAATTCTTTCTATTGTAAACTACAGTGTTGCAGAGCCCCATCTCTTGAAATAAATGGGATGAAGATTTCTTAACAGATGTAGCAAAAAGCTGCTGAAAATGAAAAACATGTGCCCCTTTCTCGTCTTCTGCAATTTTCCGAATTTGAGGCCAATGTTACAGAAAACAGATTTTTGTCTGATATTCTGCACAGAGCTGCAGTTCTGCTTTTTCAAGCTTTGAAAAACTCCAAATACTATCTGTTTTTGAGACAGAGGTCTAAATGAATGTTTGCCAAATCTTTATGACTATCTTCTTTAAAATATTTTTTCATGTATTCTGTCCACCAGGAAAATGAAGTTACTGACTGATGTCTTGTTCAGGGATACAGACCGATTAAATAGACAGAAATGAGTAATTTCTATTCTTACTTGATATTTGTATCATGGTGTTTTTTCTAAGTGAATCTGCTGTATAAATTTTAAAAATCGTTTTGGTTAGAAATGAACTGTTTGGTATGGCTTTCACCATTAATGACTTTGTTGAATGTTTTGGTTAACATTTCAAAACAATGATTACTCATATTTTAAGTCTTGTAGTCTTGTCATATACTGTTGCCTAAATGAAATGTGCAGAATGGAAGGTAATGTCATTCTATTTACTAAGTTTATCAAGGGGTATCAATTCTGTGCCTAACAGTTTAGGTTAGCAGAATTTTTCAGCGGGGTAATCTTTTGCAGCTTTATAATACTTCAAGGAGAGATTCAGGCATCAGCAGCAATTAATTGTTTCTTTTTTTAGTAGAAGGGGAACTGCTGCAGCCTCAGTTTGATCCTCTTAGCCAAGATTAGAAAAAAATTAAAACTTAAATTGAAAAGTTCAGGCTGTGGTCTAAACATCTGTTAGAGAACCTATCTGGGAATGCTTAATCAAATTGCATCACTGGCAAATTTGCTTGAAAGCCAAATGATAAACATTTCAGTGCAAACTTGATGAAGTATGAATATCACAAAGCAGTTTGGCTGTGACAGGGAACACGCTCTGCTGCCTTACATGATTTTGGCTGACCTGAGTTCTTGACAGAAACAGTTATGTGGTATTCAATAGTTGATATTTCTCCCTTGAAAATAAAGTCATATTTCGGGATGCCTATTCATATTATGACATTCCTATTCATGTTGTTTCTCAGGCACATGCATACATATGCATTACATAAAGCACAGCTGTCCCATGGAGCCAGTTGCTGAACAGTGGAGGAACAGACTTAGTCACAGCCTGCCCAGCGAGCTACCTTATGCCCCAGTGGAATTTATTACAGAATCAAATTGATGTGGGTAGACTGAATCTTACAGCTGGAGACTGCTCAGGATGTTATGCACAGAAAGGAGTCTTATTGCGTACACAACTGCCCACACATACCCAAAACAGTTCAGAACCTCAGCTGCTTTTTCAAGTACTGTTTTCTAGGAGATATATTAATAGGTATTTTAATAGACAGCATTGCAATTTTTTTTTGCAGTATTTTTCCAGCCTTCCAGTTAGATACAAATTCAGCATTTCTGTATGTTTAAACTTGACATGGAATTGACTGTACAAATACGTGTTGAATGAAGTTAATATTCCCAGTTTAAACATACAGACTTGTCTTTGATGAACTGAGCAGTAACCTGCTCTTGTACTCAATAAATCTAATTTTAAAATTGGAGACAAGCACGTGCCTTAGTTAAATGAAGTCTCTCTCTAAAGCCAACTTAAGTAAGAGTAAATTGTAGCTCTTCTACTTGTAAAGAAGATAGGTATATCATTGTTAGCATACAGAGCTGTAAAAAATAAAACAAAACTAACCTTTTGTCAGCAGACTGGTAGCAGGTACTGCAACTGAGATGTGCTTCAGTGAAATGGTCTGAGTTGGTCTGACACATTACATTTTGTCTTCAGGCACCACACCCTCCTCTGGAAGTCAGTTGCACTTTCATTTTGACTCACCAGTAAAAAGAAAAAAATCCTGCTTTCCTTAAAACTTCGGTGCTGAGGTCTCACGTTTCCTACTTTCTTCCCTGTTCCAACTGCCATGCAAGTTCATCAGAACTCCTGCTATTTCAGCACATTACAGTTTGGGTTAGTCCTGAAAGTCCAAACATTTTTCACATAATAAAAAGGGTTTAACAGATCACACATTTAAAATGTGAAAAGGAGGAAAAAGTGGGAGAGGTCTTTCTAGGACAGCTGCCAGTAGGAAGTCGCTGCATCGTTTCATCAGGGCAGTACTGTGCTTTTTGATGGCTGCCTATATAAGGATTGAAGAGAACCTTTTATCCCACTTTTTGGTAACTTTGTAGGGGATACAATAAAGAGATGTGTGTTTTTGTGAAATGGAGTGGAATGTTTGCTCATTCGGTATTTGATATTGAACAAAAGTGGGAAGATGATAGCAAAGAGATGTGAAAGCAAGTGGCAAGCTGTCAGCCAGAGGATAAGCAGATACTCCTGCACCCTGTGGGAGAATTCTCAGGGACTTGTTATGAGCCTGGCTGGATGTTACCAGTCAGGCTCATAATCGTGTTAGCGTTTGATAATATTTCTTCAGAAACTGCAGAGGAAAAACAAGATGCTGTTCCTTCCATGAGGTAATGTTTCTTCCACTTGCAAGTGTGCTGCTGGGATTATAAAGAGGCAGTGCTTTTCCAGGAAATGAAAGATGCAATAGTTCCGTGTTTCACATGCAGCTGTTAATATTTCAGCACTGAGGTATGGACTTGTGCTAAGAATTCCTGAAATGACTGAATCTTGCTTAAATTGCCACAATCCCTACAGCTCAAATTGGTCTTTTGTGCAACTATTACCTTGTGCAGAGGGTCAGGAGCCTTTCCTGGTCTTTCAGAGCTTTTATTCTACTTGGATTTCCCTGTATCCTGTAGCAATTGTATGAGTTTCAGTAAATGCAATAGCAATGCCAAATGATAGAGAGAGGTTTTGGGCAGACCAGAAGTTAGGTTTCGCTTTTTGGCACACTGGCTAAATTGACACACCTGCTACGGCTGGATTAGCCATCTGTCTGTGTTTCAGCTATTTTGGAATACATGAAAGGAAAGGTTTTCAAAGTGGACAGCTCAGAATGTAACAGGCAGATGTTTTCCACATTCTTCTAGCTTCATTTGTGTTCACAAGAAGAAGAAAAATAGATTGGAAGAGGAATTACAGACTGAAGAAAGAATGTTGCAGTGTTAGTGCTTAGTTCTGTAGAGCCTTCATCTTGAGTTGTCATAGCATTTTTCTGGTGTTTGCAGAGATAGATAAGGATATTTGGGTTGCTTCCAGCATGTCTGCTGCTTGCAAGTCACATCATTGCTTAAGAGGCCTGAGCGCTATATCCATAAAGTAAGGGAGCCTTTCAGTTCTCCTGAATGCCTCTTGTCTCAATGTTGTCCCCAACATGATAGAATCATCAGGGCAGAACTGAGAAAGCTCCCTGGGGGAGGTTTTTTATGTGTCTGTGCATTACCTGCAGAAAAGGCATTTGTATTGTCAGTGGCTAAGAGGTCCTGTGGGCAGGCTGTAGGAAGGCAACTGGTGAAAGTACTGTGCTGTTATTACAGTGCCTCAGTTCCTCAGAGCTTTGCAGGGTACATGGAGAACAGAAGCCTCCAGTCAGGGTACAGAAATAATGCCATCATGTCATACTGCATTTTAGTGTGGCCTTATGTGCTCAAAAGCATAAGAGTGAATGCAGAGTGACAGTGGATTGTTCAACTAAGAAGCACCTGCAGCTGTGTAAAAATGGGATGGAGGAGGGGGAAAAAACATTCCTAAATTCAGCAGCTGCTTTCTCTGGCACCATCAGAGAATGTGAGCTCTGGCTGGGCATCACGAGCAGCCACGTTCAGAGCAGAACTGAGCAGCCGTTGCTGATCTGCTGCAGAATCCCAGCATCATCTCTGTCTTCCTGGCTGTAGCCAGCTTCCTTGCGGCCCCATCGTAGCCTTCACCACATGTGAGCTAGATGTCCAGCAGTGTTACCTGGAGAAGTCTGTCAAACTGCTTTGTGCCGGTAAGACAATGCTGCAGCCTCTTGAGATCCCCTTGTCTCCATGAGATCTCCGCTGACAGCAGCCAATACCACGCTGCCATTCACCCTACTCAATCCAGTCTCTTCTTGGAGGAGAGGCCAGAACATCTGTTTGCCAGTGCCTGGAAAGTTGCCGAGATGGTGAATGTCACCACAGACCTCAGATCTTTAACTGGGAAAGGTAACCCACCTGGCTGACCAGTGCAGCAGGCAACCTGGCAAGAGTGATAGGTAGTCTGAGTATTCAAGTAGTAGATTATCTTACCTTAGTCTTCCTAGCCAAAAATTTAAAGATGGGACGTTGAAAAACAGGTAACTAAATAGCAAAAATTAAGGGCTGTTGGCTTATGAAACCAGTAAAGTTTGTACTGTCTGTGTCTGTGCTACGTTTAGTACTCTCCCCCAAGAAGAACCCATACATAAGTTAATTCTGTGAAGGTCAGCATCTTGAGCCCTCTGATAGCAAAGATTAGGTTTCTCATAGGGTTGTGATCAGTCCTCTAAGCACATTTTTAAATGTCTTTGTATGTATGAGTGCAATGAAGGGTTTAAAAATATAATGCATTAAACTTACAATGACTCCAAATGTAGCAGCATTGTGGTTTAAAGGTTTTGGATAGGTTGTGCAGACACATATACGGAAATGCTGATTATAAAGCCTGTCAATGTAGAACTGTACTTAAAACTGACATTCTAAAATCTCTATAATTTCTGTTTGTAGAATTATGAGTTTCTTGCAGAACTACAACTAACTCCAGCCAAAATGACAGGCTTTGTTGGCTCTTCCCTCCCTTCCTCCTGCAGTTTCTTTGAATTCCAGAAGTAGTATGTGAATGCCATTTATGAACTAGGGATTTATTCCATCCAGGCAGCCTGCATTTTTTCAAAGCACTGGAGTCTTTCAGAGACCTGCATTGGACTAGAACTTCTTTCTGACATTTATGGTCAAAGTTGGATTGAAATTTGTTTGGGATTTTCAGAACTTTAGGCTGTAAGGAATAGAAAGGTCAGGAATTTGTCCTTCTTTGCTGTGCTTAGAGGGGAAGAAGTACATATGAAACTGAGGTATGCATTTGCCTTCCAAGAACTTATTTGTTCTTATGATTTAGAACTCCTAACCAGATGTCTGGTTCTCAGTGAACTCCTCACAAAGTTCAACATGAAAGCTTCTTCTGATTTCTTCACACAGAGTGGTGAAATTCTGCCTTTTTTTCTAAGCAGGGATGTTTCTTGAGTGTAGTTTACAAAACCGTTTATGTACTGATTCCAGAAAGTCAAAATAACCTTTCTTGTAAACCTCACTTCTACATAAATGTGATTTAGAAGATACCACATCTGCAATTGTGTGGAAAAGAAGAAGAATCAGTTACCCCTTCAGAGTGCAACTCTTCTCAGGCGAATATACCGCAAAGCGTATGTTGTGTGACTTGGGGGCTGATCACCTGCCCGTTGTAGTTGCCCAAATGAGTTGACTGAGTTCTACTTTTTCTCTGCCAAGCTGATTTATCCCTTCCCACCCCAGCCTTTTACTCAGCTGTTCTAGCTCAGTGGCCTAGCACAGCCTGTAGGCCACAGATAGCCCTGCTTCGAAAACAAAGGACGAACAGCATGCTGCAGGAGAGGAAGGTGGACAACCCTCGAAACAGGCAGTGTTAGCAGAAGGAAATAAATCTCTTCTTGCTTCCTGGCCATCCCAGCAGCTGGCCGTACAAGTAAGCAGCTCTTCTCGAAGCCAGGTGGTTGTATTGTGTAGGCCAGAGGCTCACAGACCTTGTGGTAACAGCTGCCCGGGCAGTTAAAAAGGTAAAAAATCCTTGTTTCTGACCCCAAAACAAACGAAGTTGATGTGGATCGGAACTCCAGTTATATCTCTGTGAAGCTTGTCCTCGCCGTTGAGATAGCAATAACATTTCTGCTGATGGTTACACGTCCAGTATAGTCCTGCCCTCTTTTCCCTTTGTCATGCGCATGAGACATTGAAAGGAACGAGAGCATGCTTGGGTACTAAGGAACTTTTAGAGAAAAAAATAGTGGGGATTAGGTTTCTTAGAAAAAGTATGCCACTTGAATTGACGGTAGAATCTTTTAGGACCTGTACATTAAAATGTTAGCTTTGTGCTACAAATACGTGTATCAAATCAGGTTGTCGATGGCTTGGAATGCTAGCAGATTATTTTCAGTTAACAGTTTACACTGAGGTTATTTCTTTGAAGCACAAACTATAATCATTTGCTTAAGGGGGAGAAAAACCTTAATTCCAGAGAAGTTCCTGAAGTTGCTGAATTAGTAGCAAAGTCCTCAATGATAACCATTCAGAGGTCTTATTCGCATTAACTTGATGGTTATAATGTGGTCAGCGTTTCATTCCCATATAGATCCTCCAGTCTTTATGGCTTTAAGAAGTTTTACTTTGGAAATGGCAGCATCTCACCTTCAGGTGTGCTTTTGTGTTACACTTATTTGCTAAGCTGCAATGGAGACAAAAGTAATTAGATTCCTTGTCAAGTTCCTTCTTGTTCTTTTTTCATGTGAATAGGTGGCAGAGCTGGGTCCTGGAGGATTTGGATGTTTGGCTTTTGGTTGTTCTCCCCATAAATCAATTCAATTTACATATTGAGTAATGATATGGATTTTGTTTGTCTGGTTACTCTCAGAGTATAAACACAGAAATAGATTGCATACTTCTGTTCACGTAACACAAAAGGAAGGCAGATTTATCCATATGAAGCTTCATTTGATTCTATATTGAGATTTTTATACTGGAAACTATCTTTGTGTTTGTGACTTTTTTTAAGGTGCCGGGAACCCAAATTGCAAAGTTGCAATTGTAATGGGCAAAACCAAAAACTCCTCAGCATCCAGGTAAGGATTTCTAGTAGCTTCAGAGAGTTAACCAAAAATTTGTTTACTGGAGTATTCACTCCTTGCAAAAACTTTAAGTGGAATAACATTAATTGTGGGTGTGAATTACAGGGGACTTCTCAACCTCTGCGTGCATCTTTTTAGCAAACAGTGTTGATGACCTGTTCCTGTTGTGCTCTCAGCTGCTGCTGACTGAAAGCTCCCGATCTTTTCACTCTCACCAGCTTGCACCCACGTGCTTCCCCCTCCATTGCAGTAGCTCTAGTGTTTGTGCAGCTGTGTGATGAATTGGATCAGGAAATTCTCTGGAATTCACTAGCTTTATCTTGGCCGCAGTATTTTTAGTTTTAATTAGTTGTTTCCAGAACAGGAGAGTGGGGCAGCTTCCTCTGCTGCCAGCGTGTGTGCAGCTCTGTGGATGTGCACTGGATGCACAAAGCCCGCCCGTGTATGTGGGTGAGATGGGTGGGCAGCCAAGACAGGCCTCATATTGCCGGCCAACGCATGGCCACCAGCTCCCTAAATGACCTCTTTTGTGCTGTGACTGCTCTTAGGGTAGTGCCCTGTTCTGCTGTCACCATCACTGTGGGATGAGGGGCCCATTGGCACACATCCTGACTCTCTGCAAGCCTCAACCTGGAGGAAGAGAGGAGTCAGTTGTTGTCTAGGGTAAAGAAGAATGTATGACTTGAATGCACCTGACACTTCATGGGGTGTCATATCCTTACATCAGTAGCATGCTCCTTTTTGTTTCCTATTTAATTTGAAATTTCTACTACTTCAGGCTTACAATTTGTAAGTGTAGCTTATGAAAACAGTTAACAAGAAGAATTGCTTGCTTAAACAATAATAAAACAAAACTTTTCAAAGCTTGCCTGAACAGACAAGTGCAAGTGACATACCAGAGACCTGAAGTTGTCAGCTAAGTTCTTCAAAAAAAGTTACCTGCACGTATAGAAATTAGGTTTGAAACACATGGTGTTTAGGTGAAGTTATGTGCATAGAGAGCATTTTACATCTTTAATCAGACCTATTCATTCCATTCCTACATAGAAATATAATTCTTCTCTTTGCTTAAAATAAGGATAAATCATATGATGTTCAACTGCTGCTACCAAACTGAACCTTCCTCTTGCAAAAATCTTATGCAAGTCGTGAGTAAAATGCTCGTTCCAGTGAAATCACGCAGCTTGTGACACACAGAATTAGAACCATTTTTATCTCCAAGTTGGATTTGAGCCCAAATTCCACTGATAATCAGAGGTTTTTGGATTTGATAAGCTTCCATTGAAAAGTAAACAGTAACTGTCTTCCAGCATACAGGATGCTTTGTGCAGTGTCTGTGCAAGCTGTGGCATCTGTTGAGCTCTTGGAAGCTGAACAAGAATTCATGGAAGGAATTATTATTCTGCACTTTCTAGAACAGGAGACTTGAGCTCAGGTACTTAGGAAGTCACCTCCAATCCTGTGTGACTGTCCTTAAATTTCCTGGAGGAATTGAAACATGAGGATCATTTTCCTGAAATATAGGCAAGCCAAAATTATGACAATGATAAACGTGTTTCGAGAACAAAAAAGAACAGCCAAGAGGAGGAAATGGACTGTGTGATACAGGAACAGATGGTAGAAATTTGCACAGGTGACAGACAATAGCTTTTCATTCATGGTGCGTTAGATGACAGTAAAATTCAAGGAGGTTTGCAGTATGCGTGCCATACTACGTGCAGGCAGGATGGCTGCAATCAGTATAGGTAAATCGCAACATTTTCTTTATGCAAGTGCGAAAGTGAGGGTCGAACATAAAAAAGAAAGGGGAGGGGACAGAGGGGGCAGCTCAAAGATAATCGCAACGTGTATCTTCTGTCCTGATCAGGTACAAGCAGCACAGCATGATCCTTGTTCCCATGGACACGCCAGGACTGAAGCTAATAAGACCCCTCAGTGTTTGGCTACCTGGGTAGGTGATAGCATTTATCAGCCATAGTGAACATTGCATGTGACATAGACCAGTAAAATGCATATAGACAAACAGTCAGGCATTGAAGGCATGTATTTTTTTTAAAATGCATATAGCATCCTCCTTCATTTTACCCTGCTGTTTTCTCTGTACCTGCAGACGAGATCCATGGAGGCCATTTTGAGATACATTTTAATGATGTGCGAGTACCTGCCTCCAATATAATACTGGGTGAGTTTCAATAATAATTCCTACAGCAACAAAACAAATTTTACAAAACGGTGGTTTGTTTTATGACTCATCTGAAGTTAAAGTACACCACTAGTGGGGGGATTCCTTAGATTAGGTGTGTCCAGCAAGACTGGCTGGCTGAGCCAGGTTCTCAAACACATGTAAGAGGGAGCCGCTTGTTCTTCAGCAGCCTGCCTGCTGCTTGAACGTAGCTTGTTTGGAACAAAAAGATGATTGAAGGAAGCAGGGTAGCTGTAGCTGTTGTGCAGGAAATCAGTTCCCTGAAGTGGAGCAAAGCGGAAACCGTCAGTGGCATGCTTTCCCCCAAGCCAGTTTTCATGGACTTTACTGCCTTTTTTAAAAAGAGCATTCTGCTGTAGTCTGTGGCCAGCCAAACCTGGGTACCTGCAGATTTAGCAGAACTGAAAGAAAAAGGAAAGAATGAGCCGGCCAGCTCTGTGAACTTCTGCAGGGACACCTTTGCTCTAGTTCTCTCAAGGTGCAAAACATCAGGATTTAAACAGTTTCCTTTTTTGTTATTTTTATTTCTCTGAAAGAACTTCATCTTTTTAGTAGCCCTTGGACTTGGAAAGCTCAAAGTCTTCCCCCAGATTCTTATACCAGGCCTCACAGGTGTATTTTTCAATGTGAGATTAACAACATTTAAATTAAATCAGGTAAATCAAACCCTCTCAGAAACTATCTTAGGGTGTTCTTTGTGCTGTAAGTTGTATTAACAGTAGATTACTACAGATTTAGTTAAACGAGCACAACAATCCTACAAAATAAACTTTCAAGTTCATTTTTAGCTGTGATGCTATGTGGCCACTTCTGCTCTGAGCCACGGTTCATTTCAAGCAGGAATCAAGGAATCTGCACGTACCTGTTCTTCTTTCCCACCAGGTGAGGGAAGGGGGTTTGAGATAGCACAAGGTCGGCTCGGGCCAGGCCGAATTCATCACTGCATGAGGTCCATCGGTGCGGCTGAAACTGCTTTACAGATCATGTGCCAGCGTGCAGCAGAGAGAGAGACTTTTGGGAAGAAACTGTACCACCACGTAAGCATGTTCTCTCCTTAGTTCATGCAGTCCAGACTCCACCTTTTGTTTTGCCCATGCAATGGACAGTGTAATAGATGTGCCCTGCCATTAAGTTACTATTAATTATGCTTCAGATGTCTAAGGAAAAAAATCTTCTTGGGAGGCTCCCATTTTTCACTATAATTTTAGGATTTTTTTTTTTCCTTACACTCCTTTGCTGGTTTTCAATACAGATTTTGCTGCTATGGTTTTCATCTGCTTTTACTGATGTCTGGACAGGTATTTGATTAAGGGGATGCATGAAAGTACAGACCAGTACAAGGCCAAATTGGGATTTTGGTCTTTTCTAGCTCTGGACTCGAGATACAGTTTTGTGAGAGCAAGTTTCTCTCTTGTATCAATAGGCAGAGTAAGTTGACAGTCTCCTTTTAATAGGAATCTACAGGAATTTATGGGGATTTAGTAGGTGGCCTATCACATTTCAAGTGCTCCTCAGTCTTACCCCACAGATAGGATGACTGTTTTGGAAAAAAAACCACACTTCAAGGCAATGGAAAGAGGAAGCTGAGTTAGTGTCTGGCACAGGTTATGGAGAAGTTTGTACAGAGCCAGAGGGAATAAGCTTACATATCCACTTTACAGTCATGTCATTGCCAAACTTCCCTTTGCTGCTACAGTTGGATGAGGTGCACTCTGCATTTGTCAGCAGCTCATCAAAGGAAGACTGATGAAGCCACAGGCAAGACAGGGCAGGAGGCAGCTGCAGAGCCAGAGAAGGTTCTCTGCAGCTCTGGGATGGCTACGAGAGAGGGGAAGCTGCTGGCTGCTTGGGGTAGCAGGCTGACTGTCACTGCCACACTGCCCCCGTGACGTTACAGGCCTGGGGGCTGCCAGCAGGAGGGAGGGAGGGCCTGAATGCTGCCACAGGGGTCAGACAACCTTCCGTGGTAGAAGCTAAGCCGAGCCCCCAGACCTTGCACTGAAGCGAGTGCTGCACGTTTTTCTGATGCCTCCCAGGTCTGCCAAGGCAACATGTTTTCACACTACAGCCAGGAGTATGCCTGAGGCTGGCTGAGGCTCCAACTGGCTGTTTACTGACCAGCATCCCATGAACGGTTTTTCTGAAGTGCACAGAGAAAACAGCTGAGAAAGAAAGGGCTGCCAGGATCATATTTTGCAAGCGAATATCCCATATCTCAAACTTCATTTGGCTTGAGGGAGCTACTGATTTATCGCTGTGAAGACAGATGCAGCAGCCACCACCCTGCAGCTGTTTGCCTGGGTGTGTTAACACACCATTACCAGTAGCTTAAGAAAAACACCTGGTTCCTCTCTCCTCTTTCACCACCTCACCCTATCAAACATGCCAAGTTTTTGTATAGTAGGGCATGGCACGTGGAAAGAGGGGTGTGAGGTGCAGTATCAGGTAAAGGAAAGCAAGGAATAAAAAAAGCAGGCTTTGAAAGGCTTTAAGAAATAAGCTATCGGACCACAGGGCTGCTCACAGGAATGAGAGTGAACCAGGCTATATTCCCCCCCCCACCCTTGCTTCTACCTGCCAGGAAAAGCAGGGCTGTAGCTTTTTTGTGTGTTAAATATTGTCTTTCTTTTTTCCTCATAGTAAATTAGGTGCATCTAACTAGCTTTAATTTGCACAAGGATCTCTCTAAGTGGCTGAACATATACTGAGGAATACAGACATCTTCCTTAGGGCAGGTTTACCCTGTCAAGGTGGAAAGCATTAATGGACTTTTTTTTTTTTGTCTCTCCAGGAAGTTGTTGCCCACTGGATTGCTGAATGCCGCCTTAGCATAGAACAAGCTAGACTGCTTACGCTAAAAACAGCCAGCAAGATTGACACATTGGGCAACAGAAGAGCTAGGAAAGAGGTAAACTTTTTGGCAGCTGGAACCTGTGCATTTTCACAAGATAACTGGTTGAAATTTAGGCTAAAAAAATGGCTAAAAGTTGGCCTAATCATAGAGTACAACTTCATGTTGCAATAGGAACTATCAAGCTCTGCTTTTGATTCCCATAATAAGATTAGAAAGAGGTCTGTTTAAAAAAGTTTAGTTTTTAAATACTTCATCAGATTGAAGAAGTAGAACCCAGTCATCTCAACCCAAGGGTAGTTTTGTGTTTTTCTCCTGGAGATGATTTAACTCTGCTGGGAAGAGCAGAGCTCTCATCCATCCTCCAAAGAAGGGATACACTATGAGAAACCAGACCTCAGTGGAACTGTTAGGTAAAGCGTTCTCTCTTATGAAACTAGTGTTAATATGTTCTCCTTTAACTCCAGGTAGCCATGACCAAAGTGGTTGTACCTCGGGCTGTGCTCAAAGTGATTGACTGTGCAATCCAAGTGTGCGGGGGAGGTGGAGTTTCCCAGGATTTTCCTTTGGCTTCAATGTGAGTAAGGGATACTTGACTTAAAGAGAATGTTAGTTACTAGAGATAAGGTAATTTTATCATGCCAGTACATGCTTTATCATCTCAGGTAGCCAAAAATCATAGTAAACACACCCTCTTGCATAACTTGCTCTTACAATTGAATCCCCAGGGAATGGCATTGCTTTATCCTTACCAAAAAAAGAAAAACACAACCAAAAACAACCACCACCAAAACAGAGAAGCTGCCAGTGGATCTGAAGTAGGTCTTAAAAGCAACACAGAGGATTTGCTTCTAAAGCTCTGTCTAATTCCTTTTGTTGGGTAAAGCAAGCCTTCAGGATTTCCAGCCCATGCATCTCAACCCTGCCAGGAAGATTTTGCTGCAGCACCTCCTTTGTTGTGAAAAACACCTCCTGTCTTTTGAAAAATCTTATTAATGGTTGACTAACAAAAACAGTTGAGAACTCCTGCTGTCAGACTAGTTTTCTACTGCAAAAGGGCTGTACCTAATTCAGATCTTCCCACACAGGTTTGCTTATATTCGGACCTTACGCCTGGCAGACGGGCCTGATGAAGTTCATCTCTCAACAATTGCAAGGTGGGAATTACTGGATCAGTCGAAGAAGCTAACTGCAAAAATTTGAAGTCAGCATAAAGCCCTCTCATGTGGATGGAGGACTTAGGAAAGATTACATTCATTACTCAGTGCAATAATGTCTAAGCTAAAATTGGATCAATATAAAACCTTGATTCTAATTTGAATCAATATGTATTCTTAACCTTTACTTGTAATTACTACATTTATTAATCAGGGGCTTGCTCTAAGAGTTTGTAGAATACCCTGTCTGAAGTAAGGGCACATGTAAACAGAATTTGTCTGGGTTCTTTACAACACTGATTAAAATCTATTTTCTAACAGGCTTAAAGTGCTTTATCTGCTTTGAGCCAAAGCCCTCTAACTTTTTATTGTAGAGTCAAAGCAGTTTTCATTTGGCAATTTCATACGATTTATGGCAAGTTGACAAATGTAATTACTGATTAAATGACAAACCATTAAACAAATAAACACTGTCCTTCCCCTTTCCAAAGCTTGGCTTCAGTCCAGTCCCCTTTCTTCCCCTCTTCCCTGCTCTAAACTCCAATCATTTTCACCAAATATTGCACTCTGTCCTCCTTTCAAGTGGGGCTAGGGGCAGCAAAGGAGCTTGGACTTGAGGTGTAGCAGGTTGTTGTTAGCTGCTGTTCCTTACTTTGTTTCCTCAAAATCATCCCCCATTTCTTATCAGCACTTTGTCTTTCCTTGCAACTTTCCTTTTGTGCAGCCTCACAAGCCTCCTCCTGGCTGCAGCTGCTCCTGCCCTTTCTCAAAGATGTCTGAGATTCAGAGGCATCTTCTCTGAAGAGCTGAAACTTTGGCTAGAACCAAGACTGGTTTGCACAGGGCAGTTCATGGCTTCCTCCTCAGCTACCAAAACAGGCTCTGCCATTTGTGCCCATCTGTGAAGTTCCAAAAGACCATAGTTCCTCAGTGCTGCATCTGTAACAATCCCCTGACAGTTACTTACCACAGAACTCACTAGTACAACAGAACCAAGCGGATTACAGAAAACAGCACCGTCATTAGTTCTGTTTCCTATAAAAGTAGGACAGTGCAGGTAGAAGGTTTCAGCTTGTACAGGGGTGATGAACAATTAACTTAAGGATACAGGTGTTTACCTTTTTGCATAACCAACCAACTCTAGCCTGATGTCAGAGCTCAGAGAGAAATAGCTGTAGGGCTTAAGGTCAGAACTTGCTCCAGTTTCATCCTGAAGACTGAGAACTAGATGAGCATTCACCTGAAAGGCATTCCAGCAACAGCTGCTGAAGTCAGGGTGGTACAATTACAAAGTACCTGCAAGGGGAAGCTTTCTGCAAGTAAGTTTCTTCCTATCAGTTCATTATACCTACAAAATATTAGCTTTCAAGCAAGTGATAACATTTTTCTGTATTCCCACTGGTCTTTGTTTCTTCTCGCTTCTTGCCAAGAATGGTTCCTAGGAAGCTAAGAATGTCAACAAGTCAGTTTCTGAAGTCAACTTCAAATACATGACAACCTACACTGTACCACTATTTGTCATGCAGTAGTTCTGCTCTGGAGTGTCAAAGCCTGCACAACCTATTGCTCCAAGCAACAAGTCCTAGGAACCCTGTTTAGCGACATGCAAATTAAGGTCTTTGGCCACCCTCACTTCCCACACCCTCAAAGAACTGCTACATAAGAACACCATCTTTATCTCATTAACAAGGCTCTTAATTCCCTTTATTTTAAAATTTTATGTACATATGAATGATCTGTATAATGTACACTCAATATAGAAAGTTTTTATATACTGGATAATGTATAGAACATTTCACAATTACACTAGTTTCTTACATAACATGTCAACCTTAAGTTTTTTTGCTGAAGCTTTTTCAATTTGGTAAAGCCAGTTATACATACAAGTGTCTAATGCTGTTTGATCTCAGGAAGATAACGTTAATGATTAAGGACATCAGTGAACTGGTGCGGGGGGAAACCCTTTGGAAGTCAAGTTCAATGAGGAGTGATCATGTCAGACTGGGAAAACAAGGGATGCCCTTTTAGTGGGGGTTGGTTGGTGAGGTCAAAGTGATTTTAGCCCAATTCCTCTAGACTGTAGCTCAACTCCAGTCATGCTAAGTCATAAAATATAAAAACTAGGAAAGTTTGATTCACAGTCTTGTAAACAAATATAAAGGAACAAAATGTGCTTACGTACAGCAAGAAAAAATTCTTGTGTACCCATTTCAGCTGATCCACAGAGTGCTTTCTTATGTTACAGTGTGATAGTTAGAATCACCGACTTTTTCCTAAAAAACAGTCATAGAAAAAGGAATAACACTGTCATTAAACACTTGGAAAGGCAGTAAGAGTTCACTTCAATGTGTTGGAGGAAAACGCTGTTCCTCATCACTGGCCAGTCTGCCTTTGTGCCTCTTTCACACGAATTTCTAGTCCTTAGCTGACATCTCCCACTTCATTGTCTACTGGGGGTGGTATGTTGGGCATTACAGATGACGTCGTCCCTGCAGTAAGGTAGCCAGCAACTCCGGGGCCTTTTGGAAAGAAAACAGAATACTGGCGGTTAGTTTAGGTTCTAAAAAGTGATTTAACAGCCTCATTTTAGGCTCATTGATTTTTGTAGGTCTCCTCCCACTGAACTATTCTAATCTCCTCTGGTAACTCAAATACATCAAAGTCAATCCAACAACTTAAACAAGCATTTAGGTTTTCATTTAGATTGTACAATTCATTGGAATCCAGGAACAGCAGCAATTAAGGCAGCTCAGTCCCTTCAGTCACTAAGTGGGTTAGCTTGTGTGAACCATTCTCAGATGATGTACCAAACAAGTCAAAAAAATCCACCCGTTATCCAGCTCATCTTCCACCACAGAAGTGGCAGTAAAGAGGAGGCAGACTTTCTGCACCAAGGAGAGGACCTGCTGCAGGTGAAATGCCTTCCGGCACTCTGCCACCAGGCTCTACATTTATGCTTTCACCACTAAGAATTTCCCTGGCATGTATTTAACATGGAAGCTCACTGTGCTGCCTCATGAATAGGCAGAACTGCCTCGAGCTTGTCTAGGGCAGCTCTTTGTGCTTTCCCTTAAAAACACAGCTTTGCACTGCAGACAAGGATCCTCTCCTCAAAGCCCAGAAGTAACATCTAGTCTTAAAGGTACTTGAACCAAATGCAATAAAGACTCATGTTGCAGCATGAGGTGTTTCAACAAAAATCCCCATCAAATCAGTGATCGTAGAAAACTGCCAACCCTCAACATGTTCCTGCATCAATGAAGTTATTGACTTGTTGTCTTACCTTCAGCCTACACATGGTAAGTTCTGCTGGGTTCTTTACTCTCCCATTAAGTCATCTTCACCAATTTCTCCTGTATTTATTACCCACTTTATTCCTCACCCTCCCTTCTCCCACTACAGCCTGGAGCCAGAACATCAGAGCATGGTTTCCCTCATCTCAGTGCGAACAGTCCTATGCTATGACTGCAAGCAAGAGAACAAAACAAGCAGTGCCTTTGGTACAGCAATCCCAGGCTCTGGAAGGGATTCTTTGACAGCACATCAGTGGCATCTGTGAAGGGCCAGACCCACTTGTACACAGCCTAGTACAAAAATTCCACTAGTGCTGTTGTCCCTCTAACTTTGTTATGAATTATTCCTAGCATACTTTCAAAAGTTAGCTCATCTGTAGAGCCAGCCACTATCACCTGCTGCAGTTTTTAGTTTGCTGCTGCGTGCAGAAGGAAGGCAAGTTTGTCAGCATTTTGCAGTCTGGGAACACCCATTTGTTACAACTCTGTGACATGCATCTGTTATCGGGAATGTAGCAAATGCTGCGTGCATTTTGCAAGATGGTATCTACCTGCTTTAGAGAGCTACACAGAAGTTAGCAAGCTGCCTGGCAGAGCAGATCTAAAGCCCACTTCTCAGGTGAAGGGGACTGCTGCCAGTTAGAAGGGAAGGAGAAGAGACACCTGAGGGAAGAGAAATAAGCAAGGGAAGTTTCAAGGGAAGTGCAAATAGCAAAGCAATTTGAAGCAAAAGGTAAGGCAGAATACAAGATAAGGCAGGTTAAAAAAAACTTGCAGTTCAGTTTCCATCTATACCTCGTATTTGTAACAGCATCTTCATTCTGTATTTGCAAGCACTTAAACATAAGCAATTTAAATGCAGCACAGTCCCTAAGGCAGTTAGATAGCTACATTGCCCCCAGTCTCAAGCTTGTCAGTTTCTGGCATAGTTTCAGCTCTTTGCCAGTAATCAGGCAGGGTTTACATCACTCTTCTGATCCATGTCTACAAAATACCAAAGAAGCCAGCACCAACTGCATCAGGAGTTCCAGTATTCTTTGTCAAAGTGGCATTAAATTGCTGTAGTGCAATGAACAGTGAACTCCTGTTCAGAGCTGAAGCACTGCATTTTTCCCACGTGGAAAGACACAGGAGGTGTTGCCACAGGTATCTATGCCCCAAACAATAAGCATCCGCTTCCAGAATGTAAAGTTCTAGACTCTAAAAGCTTTCTTCATTTTCTCAAAATACATGCCAGGATCATGCACAAACTTTTCTGTCTATATAGCCATCTGATTTACACACTTCTGCTTCAGTTACATGCAAGAGCTCAGTCAGGATTCCTACATTAAACTAAATGAGCAAGTTCCACGCAGCATCTGGAAGTGCTCACACTGACTTGTCACAAAAAACTGAAACCATAGTTGGGAAGTTAAACTAAGAGACTGAGTAATTTCTTGCACTCGCTTAGCTGCTGACTAGTAAGGATTCAAACGTTTCAATCAGGTTTTGGGTTAGACGAAATTTGATACAATGCAGTTATACAGAACAATTTCAGATACAGCAAGTAATCTGATCATGTATAACCTCAAACAGCAAGAGCGCTCTTCTGCCCTGCAAGCGAGACTGTGGTGGCACCCTGGGGCACAATTTCAATCCTGGCACCATCAGGGGGCTCACCTAGTGTGTGTTCAGGTATAAGCTGCAAGCTGCACATACAGGTACGAGGCCGTTCCCACCGGAGAATGGCTCTACCAGTGCACTGAGTCTTACTGGAAAATGGCTTCACACTCAGGGCTACTAGCACTCAAACTGTTTTGGTACTGTGCCTACGTGCCTTGCACTAAAGCTGCGTAATTCACATGGCCCAATTAATGCAGTTCAGCTACTTAAAGTACCACTGCCTTTCAGACAAAGTCTAAGATTGATTTTTGAAGAGTTTTACTTCCCCCATCCCCAACTTCAGAAAATAATTTGCTCTAGGACTCGAGCAGACTGATCCTAAGAAAGTGAAGTTAAATCTTGTTCATTAGATCTCAATAAATCTCAACAACTATAGTGCCCTTGCCAGTGTCCAGACTCCATTGCCCTGATATTTTAAAAGTAAATACAGCAAAGACTATCCACAGAAATACTTTTTCTACTGGGAAAAAAAATAACTTGATAGAACTGCTTTTAGAAGTTTAACGTTTTTACAGCATTTGCTGTTCAGGCCACATGACGGCACTAGATCCTAAGGATAACCACTATCCCCAGTCGAGTCTGACAATTGAGTAACAGTTTGATATTATTCAGGACAAACAGAAAAGGGTTGCTAACCTGTGAGGTATCCTGCTGTTTGTGTCTCAGAAATGAACAAGTCATGTTTCTGATCTTTGAAGGCACTCCACACAGAAGAACGAGACAGAATTTCATTTACCTGTAAGTATTTGAAGAGATTAACAGTAAGACTTGCAATATTCTAGAGGAATAAACTTCTTTTCTAGAATCAAATCTTTCTGAAGGGATTACCAAATAGTACAGCATATACATCCATAGTGTTGCTGCAGTTGTCTACAATATTCATCAGGACAAACAAAAAAGCAATTTACATTTGTAACAGAAGTCCTGAAGAGTTATCAGTAAAAATCTAGCTGAAGGAAGCTTACAGAACATTTCTGGCACTTGGAATTGGTCTTTTTGCCTGGTACACTTCACCGTACATCGAACCAGTGACTCCTCCACAAGAAACAGATTGAGCAGTTCCAGCACATCACGATTTTGTAGTTGCACGATATTAACATTTTATGTTTGACAGCCGTAAGATTAAACAAGGGATGTTCAGAGTTGGATGCTCCATATGTACTACGCTCAATTCAGCACTTCTCAGTATTTACCTGTTCTCCATACTGTAGGCTGCGAGACATGGATTTCAGAGTTTTAACAATCTGAGCTTTTGTCGCAGATGGGCTTTCCAGGTTCTCAAGACCAATACCTTCAAGCAGCTTTAGAAGATAAGGGACCAGATCCGCTTTCAAAGCCTACAACCACACACAAAAGAGTTGTCTTACCAAGGACTAGTAAATTCCATGTGTTCCAGAGGTCTTACATTCTTGGATTGCTACCATTAGCATGAACCAAAAGTAACAACAGCTCATATGAAGTACATTTAGCTAGTCAATTTTTCCTGAGTAACTCAAATACATACAAGGAAAACCAAAAGATTTCTGTTGAGCAGTTTAGCTCTGTGTAGGCGCAAGTTCAGCTGAATTAGCTGCCATTCCCATGTTAGGCTTTCTCAGCAGCCACAAACCAACATTACCCCAGGCACAGGTCAAGCTTCAATGACGGGCAATATCCCTGCATTTGGGATTTCTAACTCTTCCAACATGGAAAGTATATTTTTAGGGCCTCCTAGACACTCAAATGGAATGGTATCTCTATTCCTATGAACAGATTAGATAGCCAAACATCACATTTCTATAGACTGAAAGCATACGACTTACTTGAGCTACTAAGTCATTTTGTTCCTTCTGAAACATTCGATTAAGTGCTTCACAGGCTACACCAATTACATCTGGTCTCTTTTTCATTCCATTCATGAGAGGGCTAATGGTCTCAAGAGATGCCATTGCTCGCACACAAAGCTACGACGAAACAGAAATAACCAGAATACTTAATTTATTTTATGCTAAGCTTGATTATGGCAGATCTGGTCAGCCAACCATAACTCCCAAAAGAAACAATGTTTCTCAGTTCCTTTAACCTATCAATTCTCCATTCATCAGCTTAAGTCCCTGTTCACTTGCTATGAGGTATTTACAAGACAGAATAACGCCTTTCTACAAGCACCATGAAACACCACAAATACTCCAACTACACTTTTCTAGAACATTTAAATGACACTGTACCTCATTGTCAGACAATATGTGCATGACACGAATGGCACTTTTTGGAATGGCATTGTTCTTGTGGTTCATGGCTTGGAGTATCTTGTGAAGATGCCCAAGTGGAGGGACTTGATCAGCTAGCTGAGGCTGAGCACTGAACAGGCACACAGTTGCTGTGGTAATGGTTTCTAAGGTTTCCCCCTGCAGGGAAAAAACAAAACCAGAAAATATAACTCAGTAAAACTGAACAAATCCCCAAAATAGTAACACTTCTCTTGTTCTGCATTAGATTTTGTTTCTGATGTTTTTATAGTGTGATTTTGCTTTGAGACTTAAGTTTAAGAGAATGCAATCAACTTCAATAGCAGAAGACATTCACTGAAATCTCAGGAACCCAAATTACATAGAAATTAAGTATCATTTTCAGTATCAGAGCAGCCAAGTTTCTACAGCCTGTTCAACAGCACTCACGCTGCATTCCACATGCCTGCATAAACTGTTATGAGTTTGTACTACACGTCTGATTTATTTAGTGTGCATATTAGTTGTCTCCCAGCAAATAAAAGCTAGGAACTGTCTGAACACTATTTTTCAAGTCAATATCAACTTAGTGATATTATTAACTGGATATTTAAACATCCTCAAGCTATAGAACACCAGCTTTACTTCATTAAGCTAATTCTTAGGAGGGAACCATATTTAGGTCACATAACTTACACCTTTGGAGTGGGAAATCAATGTTGCAGAAGGACACTAGAGTTGTCAAGATGTGAAAGTTTAGGACGCATAAAACAAGAGCTATTTTCTTAGGTTAGTCAGTAAATTAATAATTAAGAACAATTTCTTAAGTCTTGTCACTAATGTAACAAACCTGCAAGACTTACCAGAGCTAGTTCTATGGCTTTGGGGCTTTAGAAGCACTGACTGAATTTAGAAGTTGTTTACATAAAAGCATGTAGGTATGTTTAAAGTAGACAAACCATTCGTGTTGCGAAGAACATGTGAGAACCAAAGTTAATCAGATACTAAAAGACCAGTAGCATGAGACTTCTACGTAAATTTAAAGAGCAGAGTAAAAAAAATACAACTTACATGGGGGTTATTTTTCTCCAGTAGTTCAGTAAACTTTTCCAGCAGTGCAATGAGAAATTCCCTTGGTTTCCGTAAAACCCAGGCCGGCTGGGCAATAAAAATCCTTAAGAAGACTCCCCCCACTGAAAGTTCACCATCTGCCTCACCATACACCACAGCAAAGTCTTCAGGCAGCTGTTAAGTTGTAAAGAAAACAGGAAGTTATTACTTGGCAAGGAATACTTGCAAGACTTGTAAGTGTGACTGAACTATTCTCCAGAATGGAGCTGTGGGAAGACCAATAAGCATCTCATTTTGAAGAAACATGACGTAAGAAGAGTAGAAAGAACATCACAGTGCAGGTCATACTACTGCAGTGACTTTTCTTTCAAAGAACACATGTAGCTGTGTCTACAACTATACTGGGGTAAACATTAACAAAAGAGAGGTATCAGTAACACGGCTGATAAAACAGGCCTCTCCTTTCTCCTACCCTTATGCAGGTACTGTGGAAAAAACAGACACCACTGACTGACCTGACATGTTGAAATGGTTCAGGACAATCATATCTGAGATTCAGTGTCTTACTAAGATTTCTGAACATTTACTAACTTGTTGGTTGGTAAATAGTTTACTATAGCTATGTAATAAGTGACAAGACCTTTTCCAGCAAGCCAGTACGTTCCTTGGTCACTGACTTTTTAGAATGATCTGAACTATCAGAGAACTTATTGGCAAAAAAAAACACATTGCTAAGTGTCTGATTTCAAGGCATAAGAAGTAATGAAAAATAAGATAGTTATCACAACACTGAATTCCTGTTGGTACACGGAGTATGAAAAAAGCACATCAACAGAAAGTTACCAACAGGCATGTGTTATCAGCTGTCTTATATTCTCCCTGAGAGCATCCCAAACAGAAACAGTAACTTTTACCTTCCAGTTAGTGTCAGGGTTGTCCCTCTGAAGTTTAAAGTGCCTTAGAAAACAAGAAAAAAGATGGTTTAATGAGCTGAAGAAGCAGTCTTTCACTACTACAACACCACATCAGTCTCCCTCCATTTGTGAAATATTTCCCATAGCTTAAAACCCCGTTCTCCTCCTGCTAGACGTTGTGGCAGTAAGCACCTATCTAGATGCATAAACAACTGAGGCACTGAGTTACACCTACAGTATACCACAGGCAACATTTCCTTTTCACTGAAGTCTGGATTGCAAAGATTCTACTTTTTACAGACGGAGCTCTGTGATAGTTTTTCCCTAATAACTCTGGTTCACTAAAGGAGCATCTCTGAGGAAATGTTTAGGCAGCAGGTCTCCACATACTCAAGCATCATCTCTCGAACTGTCGTCGATACTTTCTCCCTGGAGTTGTCATTCCAAATCAGCTCAGGATTTTCATGAGTTCCCTCAAAGATATGAACAGCAGCTTCAGGGTTGTCTCTCATAGCATCCATGAAGACTCCAGGTAAAAATTTCATTAGTGTAATCCTAACCTAGAAAGGATGAACAGAATTGACATTTAGAATACTGAAACACCTAAACAAAAAAGAGCCTTACTGAAAAAGAGGTTGGGAACCTCAGGAAGTCTAGTTATCTGGATAGTAACAAAATACAATGCTATCATTTTATATAGTGATAGCTAGTGCCAGATTTGAAATTGGGGTCCCTAATGACAAAGTCATTACAAATTGGAACCAAACTTCTTGCAATAGTTACAACAGATAAAATGCTTCTAAGAATCTGCTCAGAAATTTTAAAAGTTAACTGTTTTTTGAGACTACTACTTTCCTCTACTTTTACATTAGTGTTTAAATTTTGGAACAGTTGGTCTTGTTCAGTCTTTAGAGACAGGCTGATACTGTCAAGATAAGCGTTCCAACAATAGCTGTTCAGATTCTTACCTTTGGACCCACTAGCTTATCTGCAGTCATTTTGGCAAAGAGCTCTGCTGTTTGCGCTCGGACCTGTGGATGAGTTGAGTTGCAGAACATATCCAGTAAGTAGATTAAAGCACCTGTACAAAGAGATAGGGAAGCATTCAATTTTTTTTTTCAGGTTACAAGTAGTATAAAATCCACAAATTTGACTATCATATTTTGAGTCTACTGTTACAGAAAAATTGGCTTTCAATTCACTACTGTACCTTTTGCCATGGCCTCTTTAATTATTTTTGTGCTTGATGTCAAAGCATACAAAGTTTCAAGGACAAGTTGCCGACCTGTCAAGATAAGAAGTATTCAGAACACCGTATAGTTTAACTAATCAAAGATGAACTAATAAGGAACACCAACCATACATTCATTCTATTACAGGAACTTATTAATTGAATGTTTATACTCAAATGCCTTAGAATAATTAGTTAATGAAATACTATACAATTCAAATGCAATTTGAATACCTGCAATTTAAATGCTTCAGCTCACACATTTAAGATAAACAGGTTACTTAGAAGGGCTTTTGTAATCACCCCCACTGGAAAACTGTTTTAATACTACAGTTAACAGTAAGCTCAGTCAACTGCATTCTAATTAGTTTTTGAATTGGAACAGCTTGCCTTGCAAGACTCCAAGAATTATACAGTACATACTTGAAGGTAAGGAATGCAGAAGTGCCAGTAAGTTTGCAAGAACCATTGCTTCAGCAATGTTGTTAACACATTCTTGATTACTTGTCACTATGTTCACTACCTGTAAAAGGTCAGAAACAAGACAATTACATTCCAGATTTTCAGATATCACTAAGAAAATCCAGTGTATGATGAAGCAACTTACTAGCCAATATAACTGCATTTATAGTCCCCACTGCCATGAACTTGATTTACTTTGGGGAAGAAGGGGACAAAGACAAGTGAAAAGCTATCAGTCATTCCTCAAAGGAGCTGCCCAACACCTAGGATCCCAATCCTTGACATTTTTTAGGTACTACTCTAACAGTTAAATAATCTGGTTTATATATGCTGATTACATAGGGCACCCATAGTTTTGGTTGCTTGTTTTGGGTTTGATTGTTTTGTTTTACCTCCAGAGCCAACTGCTGCACCTGGCCAGCTCCATGAACACGCAGAAGGGAGAATATCAACTTAAAGTGACCTATGCATTCACACTCAGAACCTGCAAGAAACCACACAAGTTATTCTCCTCACATTAACCAAAACATTCACTGAATGTCATCCTAAGTCTACATTTGACTATACATAAAGATGGAAATCTGTATAGTCTGGCACAGTAATTGGAACAGCTCCTGCAGAACAGGATCTACAACAGAATTAAATTAAGCCCGGCATATTAATCTAGCTCCCACAAAGTCTTGGTCAACGGTATTTCAAAAGAAAAGGATACTTCCTCCCTCTAAGGCAAAAAACTGAGCTAGTTCTTGGATTGCCAGTTAACTAATAAGCATTCTTACAAGACAATTAAAGAAGTTCAGTTATTTTATTTATCATTGGTCACCAGTACTCCTCGCGTCAACTACACCTGATGTTTTGGATTCCTACAGCTAGGAGGACAGATACAATCTATAACAGTAACAGTTGCCTTCAGGGTTATAGTTGCCAAATAAGAAGAACCGTAACTGGTATCACAGGAAGCCATGACTACTATGAGCTGCTGTTACAAGAACATCTTAAATCACAGCATCTCAGACTTCTCCTGTCTACACACTGATATTTGCACTCATAGGTGTTTGCTGCCCACTCTCAAGACCATCATCTCCTCCTACTTAGGAAGAGCAATAGCACTAACATGTTTTTAGGTGTTTACTGCTATGCAATACTCAGGTCAAAGTGTTTTTTTTGTTTGTTTTCTTTTTTGACACAAGGAAGTTCAAAATCAGCTGAAGATTCTTCAAACGATTACAGAAAGTTATTTAAAATATTTTTATTTAAAAGATCTAAGTCATACCAGCAACTGCGGGCCTGAATTCAAGTTAAAGGCCAACATTTCAGAGAAGATAGATACGGCTTGGATTTTGCATGAAATTAATATATCCACTGATAATATTCTCCAGCACGAAAACAAACCTATATATAGCCCATCAACAACACTAAGGTTTGTTAACCAGCAAAACTATCTTCCAGCTAGAAAGAAGCTCAAAAAAATATGGTTCTGTATTATTTTTGAAGTTGTCCTCAAGAAAGCCTATCAGTGAAGTGCCTTATTGAGCCTACCTGGGTTGTGTTTTATCACATTTCTCAGGGCCTCCAGAGCCATTTCAACTCTCCGTAACCGATCTCCATGTTGATTGGACTCTACTTTTCCAGTCTGTGTTATTGCCATTAACGTATGAAGGTACTGTGCTTGTGAGCCTATGTAATCCAAGAGGCTTGCAGCAAATGCTTTAGGAAGCTTTGAAGAGATGAGAGCACTTTAAGTTGTGATGCAATAGCATTCAAACTAGAAGAAAGTGTAGCCACATCACTTTTCCCACATTTAACAGTTCCTTCCAAACAGGAAGCATTTTTTTCGTTATCTCTATAGCATCTGAACCACATTAACCCCACTTATATGTTAATACAGCCTTAGAAAGCTACTTGAACAGCACTTTTAAGATGTATAGTTGTTTGTGAGTACAGATAAACAGCAAAGCCACTAAGCAGAATCATTTCCTCCTGGAACTAAGGATTCAGCCTGAGTATCTGCAGTGAAAGCTTGTAGAGAAAAGGCACTAAACCATCCAAAGCAGCATGTCCTATAAAAAGTCATCGTTCTGTTAAAATTTATTCTGCTCCAATAGAGAGACTTCCCATAACATGCTGACCATGCTGGACATAACTTCCTTAACATTTATTTCTCCATTCTATTTGTGCTGACACACAGAGTAACATTTCAGGTACTACTTTTTAAGTTCAACAGAAAGGTTTTATCTAGATCTCTCACCTCTAGTTGGAAGGTAGGGACCTCATTGTAGACTCTAACAAAAATCTCTCCGACAATAAGTTCCTTTGCATGGTCACTAAAGACAAAGTCAGATCCATAACTCTTGTCACAATCACCCTTTAAACAGACAGACAAGCAGCACAAGCTCAGACAGAAAATCATGTAGAAAATATAAAGCAATAACCTGGCTAATTAGACAATATTAATAGAAGACTCTTTTAGCAAAAAAAATCAGAAGCTCTAGGCACATTGAAACATTACAACTAGTAACTGATCAAGCTCAGGTTTTTTGTTTAAGACTACTGAATGAAGAAAGTCATTTAGGAGTAGACAACAGATATCTGTATTAACTGTATGACTGCATGACAAGAGGATGCACCAAAACATGAAACAGTTTTAAATCCCACTACTAATTTTTGTTTTAATTGTTAATTTTTGAAGTAATCTTACTCTCTTAATCATGCTTTCTTGTTGAGATTCCAAGAATTCGAGTAATTCAGCTCTTGTCCCGTTGTTCCAGATCAAGTAGGGGTTCTCTGTGTTACTGTTAAGCATCTTCAGAGTCTAGGAAAAAATGAATTTATGTGATCTAAGCTTACTCTGCATAATAATCCAAAATAATGTTTTAAATAGTGTTTCACGATATAAATTAATCCTATCTCATTAACAGACAGACTAATTCCATACGCAAGTTTCAATTGTCAAGCCTTCCACATATCAGAAAAGCAGTACATTTAAGTTACTTAGTTTTTTTTGTTATTCTGCTTCTATCTGCAGTTCAGAGTCTCCTACTTTTGGCAGTGAGCAGCAACAATCTGCAGCATCACTTTTAGTAGATGACTTCTTAGCACTTTAAAAGTTTAGATTTCACTCTTCATCATTATAATCCTTAAGCCATCAACGTTTAACTCAACTTCTTTGCTCCCATATTTGTTTTGTGAATCTTTCAACTGGCTGCTAATCCTGTCCATTGAGTTTGAGAGTAAAGCAATTTCTGTTGCCATGACTTCAACTGCAAAGAAAAATTGCTCTGTTGTTCTCTCTACCGGGCTGGTGTTAAGAGAGCTCTGTGCTTTAAGTCAGAAGTGACTAGTTACTCCTTCCATAACTCAACAGACAAATTTTTAACCAACAGATGCTTACCTCAGTAACACTGACCACAGCAAGTTTCCTTGCAATATAGGGTGTCAACATTCCAGCCAAGCTTTTTCTGATTGCTGGGTTTTCAGGTGTAGCTTGTTCTTCAGACAGATACCCTCCGAGACGACTCAAGGCTAACAGACTGAGTTTAGCAAGGCTATTTGCTACCTCCTGAAAAAATACAAGAACAGTTAAAAGAGAACTAGAACTAGCTGGAGAAAAATCAATAGCTACAGAGATGTGTCCAATACTTCCACACCAAAATGAAAAGAACTGGTGTTGTCTATTTACCTGCATTGCTAATTATGCGCTGATGTCTAATAAAACACTAGAAGCTACTAGGAGAACAGCAAGACATGATCACTGTTGCAGGCTTAATAAATATAAACAGACATAACCAGGGTAGGAAAAATTGGGTCACTAGGATAAGCTGAAAGTTATGGAAGCCATTTAGGGTAACAGTTTCTAATCACAAAATGGTTCCTGCCAGCAGCCAAATACCAGTAGAAGCCTTTCTTAACAGCAGTACAAGATTTAGTAACTGAAATACTGTTTAAAGGTCATCTCATCCAGTAACTGAGAAAGAAGCATCCTACTTAGAGGATCACTTCTTATGGAAGGAAAATAGAGTGTGAAGCCACTTACATATCTATAGGCCAAAGTGATAATGCAGTGCTAAAGGAGGTATTTTAAGTAAGTTCATGGTATCACTAGACAACCCTTTCAGTTGAGCCTCCAGAGAAATTCTCATAGCACAAGTTTACCTTTTTTCTATTGACTGAAGTCTATTAGAAACCATTTTTTTTGGCTTTAATGTTTGTTCATTTAACTCTATGATGCTAGAAAATATTTGAGTATGCCTAGTTTTTGTTAGTAAGAGATGGCAAGCAACAACCCGTGTCTGAAAGCCTGCACCTTGTTAACATTACCTGGTGATTCGAATCTTCACTTTTCTGAATACCACTCTCTTCCAGTGTATAGTCATAGTTGAAGAGGTAACCCAGCAAGTACCAGAGAACTCCAGCTTGGAACAAATGTGTTTGTAGCCAATAATCTAAGGCAAAGGAGCTAACACACTCTACTCCCAAAGCAGCTACTCGTGGTATGTTCTGAAGGAGGGAAAAAAGTTTACTTCAGTACTCGTAACAAACAAAAGCCAACTGGCTGCCTTACCAAACATTTAAAGACAAAACTTTTTAAAATTCTGCAGTATTGTCTAAGCAGCATGGAAACAAGTGGACAAAACAACATCTGCATCTGAAGTCGGACGTCTGTTAGCCAAGAAACATGTCTAATTAGTCAACCCTTCAGTAGAAGAGTTTTTTAATGGTTATTTCTTAAGACTAGGAAGGAGTGTTGATGAACTGATGGATAAACAATTTAAGAAGGTGGCAGAGATTCCAAGATGAGTGTTATATGATGGTGTGTTCTACAGGTACTACAGAATAGGCATGCACCTCAAGTCAAGTATTACAGTCTGGTTTAAGTTCTCATTTTCACTTACCCAACAAGAGAAGTTGGAGATGAGCGTGCTATTATTCACACAAAATTAAGTATTTATATAACATAAGTTTTGAGAGCTAAACAGCTCAAAAACTCCTTGAAGGATGTTCAAGAGATTTTGCTGATTTAGGAATCTACATGTAAAACTAGTACCTTTACTTTCTATTTTAAGGAATTAAACAATTCAGCTAGGCTTAGTTCAATTAAGAGTCAAAAATATGTGAACCTTAATAGCAACTGCATTTTAAGTCCACTAAATGGATTCAAATACAAGCATTAAGAACAAGAGTTCTATATGCCACAATGATTAACTGGGATCTTACAGAAGTAAATTGATCATTTTTCTGCAACTGTCTTATTTCCCCTAAAACTAGAACATTGCCCTGAACTTTAGTAGTTAAATATTCATTTAGGAAGAGAGCTCTTACCTTGCCATAATACAGTAACCTACAGAGGTCCTTAATGATGTTAGGCATTTCTGTAATCTTCTCCCTGCATTCCTCAAACTGAGCTGCCACACTGTAACATCTACTAACATGTCCACACACCTAAAAAAATAACAGTATTTTACTGGTACCAAGTGAAATGGAAATGTACGTTTACAAGCTATTTTACTGTACATATACACACAATTTCTCAGAAGGTTGATATAAATCAGAGTTGCCACAACTTACCTGTACAGACATATCATCTGGTTTACTAGAACGAGTCAAAACTGCCACACAACGGTTAAATGCTTCTTGTAATACCTGTGAGGATTGGATGATATGCATATTACGTCACAACAAAAACTGATAAGGTACGTCAGAAATAAAACATTAGCTGGTATACCCATTTATAATGGCTGAAGAGAAGCCTTGTTTATCAACACAATCTGTTGCTTGCTCAAAAGCTTTGCAGGGCAAAATTCCTCATGCGTGCTGGTGCTCGTATTTACTGCTTCATGAGAGTCAATTGCATTCACATACGTGAACTAATATGGACAATGAACCCTTCCGCCAAGTGACTTATTCATGTTTGTTCTTTCACATACAGAACAGAGAAGCTTTTAACAGAATTTGGTAGAGAAGTAGATTAATGTATTTCTGTTGAATTGTAGATAAGCCAACTACAAGCCTAGATCTGAAAAGGAGTATACTCTACAAGAGACTTTTCTAACTGCATCCAGGAAAGAGAAAGTAGAAATGGATTAACACTTCAAGACAAGAGTGATTCCTAAATGTATTTGATGTCCTATGCATTAAAGGGATCTAGAATTTTCAGCTGTGGAAGAGAGTTAAAACTTTAAAAATCCCCTTCAGTAAGTTTATTTCACTCTACCTCAATTCCATTTTCTCTTCTCAGTTCTTCTGCATTTAAGGCTGAACAATTGACAGTATGGAAAGCAAGTTCTGTGGCAGCAGGCAACAGGGGAGATTCTTTGGAGAATAAGAGGTCATCTGATGTTTCAATGGTGATAGTCTTAATCAGCATAGGATAGCCTGCATACTTGTAAGGTTTCAACTCTGAAAAAGAAAAACTCTTAAAGTTTGCATCTATGCAAAGCCTACACAATTTAAAACACCATATAATCATCAGTGGAACATATATTGGCATGTAAGGAGTAGGAATCAAAGACAGCCAACACCTAGGATAACTAGAGCAATACAGAGCAGTCCACACAATCTGGCTCCTTGTCACATCAGATTGCTCATACTAGAAGCTGACAAAAGGTCAGGGGCAGATACACAAAAAAGCTTTTTCAAGATTAAAATAACTTAACAGCTCACAAAGCCCCCAAGCTAATAGCCTTCCAAATAGTGTCTGCCCCCGGAGAAACATCTGCATAGCTTTGTCAGCTACAGTTTTAGGCCAGTGTTTAACAGTGAACCTGTAAGGACCTATTAGTGTAACACAGCAATTGTGTTTTCAATTATATTTTTCATTCCTGGAGTGTTCAGCAGGGATAAAGAACAATCTTGCAGCAAAGGAGCTGACTGTCAAAGTCTAATTAAGTCTACACTAACATCAGTGCCTCGACAGAACTGACAAAGCTATTATTGCATGAGGTTTTTATTTTAACATACTGTAACACTCTTATGCAGCGAAACACTTCTGGCTTTGCATTACTTGGACATGCAAGCTGCCAGTGAGGGGCTGTAGCTAGAATCTAGGATCAGGGTACTTTACCCCTCTTTCTCACTTGGGCTGTGGAAGAAGTAGTGTTACAGCACACCCACCAGGGGACTAACACTTGCAGAAATTCTGACTAGATTACACTTCCGTGCCATTAATCAAGTGAGACGAGTCTCAGGTACACCCAGAATCTCTCACCTAGGTGAACGAGTACTAGTGAGGACTGCTCTGAAGAGACACAGAAGTCAGTCTCAGTTATGTATGCAAGAAGATTCAAACTTACTAGTATAGGAGCAGAAAATATCAAAAAAGCTATTTAAGCTTTTTGAATTAAGCTCTATTGCAGATCTTATTTCATGGAAAAAGCCCCCTGCCATAGCTTCACAATGCTGCGTCAAGCCAGAAACCAGATCAACAGAGCACAGACTAAACAAAATAGGAGATTAAAGTTGACAGCAATGACCACTAAAGAAGTGAATTTAAAACATTCTTCTGAGATAACATGCCTACCTTCCTTATGCCTGTTGAAGAGGATGCTTTGAGTTTTCAAGATCAAAATGATGTTTTCAGGATCTGGCCCATCCACCACTTTGGCAGACTTCGTGCATAGAAACTCATATGCTTTATTAACTTTTTCAAACATATCCTGCAAATAAAGATAACAACCCCCAAATTACTACAACTCTGCAGCATTCGTTTGCACATGGGTAAAATAAAGCATCAACTATAATGCTAGGTTTGTTGCCATATTACACTTCAGAAAATACTCTGAATAACCTCAAAATAAGAATACTGGTTTACAGATCGGTTTTGTTTTCTGAACTCCACCATAGGAAAGAGACCAAAAGTAAATCAATTCTTGTATGACAAGAAAGTAAAACTTGATTTTAAGAATGGGCAAAGGATTCAGTCTATCTTTGAAAGGGAGCAATTAGCTTATTTACATCCTCAGTAACTGTTTAAACTAGATGCTTTCTGACATGTGGTCTGATCTGATTACATTAGAGTTTACTGTGGAAATGCTAACATTGAGTGACATTGGTTAAATTACTTATCTGTAGTAGTATTCTGTACTCTAGGATTCACCTAGGACATAAGTTTTCACACTCAACTCCAAAGTGGGAGAAAATCTAAAAACTAACACAAGCAAATGTATTTGTCCCCATCTTATTAACACCATTTTGTACATACCCTGCCTTCTGGATTCTTGTCCGGGTGATATTTTTGGGCGAGCCTGAAATAGGCTTTCCTGATCTTGCTTTCATCATGCCTATGAGAGAACAAGTCCCGTTACATTGAATTACATCAAAAATAAACAAAAAAAAAAAGGCTTGAATCCTGACAACACTGTGAACAGAACTAATTGTAATTAAGTGAGAACTACAAAGCTCTTGCATTTTAATTTGAGAGTCTTGCTCCATTAACTGAGTGGAGGTACTCACACAGCCACAAAACAAACATTAGTATCTTTTGTTCAGATATACTAACCAAAAGGAACTCAAAGTGACCCTTGAATGAAGGGTCTAAATGAGCTAATAAAAATAAATACTAAGAATTAGTGGTCCACACATATGAGTTCATGATTTGTAGTAAGTGGACTGCTCTTGAAGCGTAACTACAAAGTGGTGTCAGTTCTCTTCTAGAGGCCTGATGTCAGAAACAACTAGCAAGATAGGAAGGGAAAAATCCTACTGCTATCATCAGGAAAAAAAAAGGCAAGGTCTGGCAGGTGGAAGGAAGGAAGATTAGAGAAACTGAGTTCTACTTTGAACACATTCAAATGTTGCCTTATTCTTTGTTCATTATGAGATAGTCTAATGTTCACCCTGTAGAGCAGCCTAGTGAATGCTGAGAGCTCAAAGCGTTTTTCCAGTTTCAGTTTATCTTAACACTTTACAATTATTCTCTCAAAGCAACTCCAGAGCTGAACTTTCAAGCTTTGTTTCTTCTTAGAAGAAAGCCCTCTTCCACCGTGAAAGTAGGTGCTGGACATAACTGGTATCACTAATTGGTTGTGAGTACAAGAAAATTCAGTTTCAGTGTACAGACATTATGTAGCGGTAGTTATACCACTTGATATACTGAAAGCAACTTACTGTCCTTGTCCTTTGGGAAGGTTAAGAACCTCGTAAGCATCATCTATTGACATCGTAGGTGGCTTCTTTTCTACCTCCTTCTTCCAAGCTTCTAGTGTATCTTTCAAGAGTTTGACCTGAAAAATTAGTTTATTAGTGTTTCACCTATACTGGCCATAGTACATGCCATCTTTTACAATGAAGTGCTGCTTTATTACTGTCCTTATCACCCATCACCCTAAATTCATAGACTTTTTAACTAATCCTCTTACTGTTAGTAATTATTGTTCCTGCTTCAGTCAGGTAAGAATCACTATTATGCTTCACTGCAGTGCTACATTTTATTCAAGATTAAGACTGCCTTAAAATTAAAATATTTGTGTAAGTCACATTAGAAAAGGTAGAAGCACTTGAATGTTGGGCAATTTACACCTCCATATTACAAAAACTGCAAAGCTGCATGAATAAGTGAAGTTGATTAGACAATCAGACAGATCTAGACCACTCATTTGTACCATGATCTTACCAATTCGGTTAATGTATTGATATCAAGTTGCTCAGTTTCCTGTCCAGCACAGAAATAATAACTAAAAAACGTTTAAGGCCCTTTGAAACACTACCTGAAGTTTTGTACTTTAAGTCAGTAAATGAAGAACTACTTAACTAGTGGCTGCTACATGGCACGAAGACGATTCTGCTTCAACATAAAAAACATTAAACATATTTGCTTATGAACTGAAAGACAGAATTAATTAGTTATTTGTAACAAACCTAGCACTTGATTTCATTAAGTTTTGTTAGAATTTAGGACTCTGAAAGAACAACAGCTGAGCAAATTCTAAAATTTTTCTTACTTACTGGATCTTTAATTGGCCAGTCTGGAAATCTGAGTGTATCACAAAGATGCTTCAGGTAATAAATATTACAGAACAGTTCATTTTCCAGTTGTGGATAGTTGATAACTGGGATAGGACAGTATTGGTAGAGGGCCCTTGTATTGCTTTGAAGACGAGGGGTGAAGTCAGCAAGATGAGCAGCAATCTTTTCTATCATAAGACGCCTGAAAATTACAGAGTTCGGTTTGACACTTGCCAAGCAGAGTCCTCAAAAAAAAGTGTCTGTAAGTACGTTCACTGATATCTTCCACAAACATTTCCCCAAATAGTCTGCCAAGTTACAGAAGGGATTAAGGCCTTATTCGGTCATGAAGCTATTTTAATGCCTAGAAAGTTAAGTTTATTTTAAAATAATCTGAAGTGACATTTTACCCTTCCTCAATATTACTTTGCTTTTTGGAAGACCCTAAAAACATATTGTAGTATCAGAGGTGTATCTCCTAGATTGGTGATAGTTGTAAACAAGTACAGGAAGTATAAAACAGTCTACATAGTAATGAATTCTCCATTCACAAAAGGAACTTGGTCAAGTATGACACAGGCATATGTAAAAGGCTTTCAGGTGTTCAGTGAAATAATCCCCTTCTCTCTGCCGGTTTCTACACCTCTGATTTTTTTATAGAAGCAAAGGGCACTGCAGGATGCTGCCCTTGCAGGGGGCAAATGGAGGGAAGCAGTGGAAACATTGAAAACATGTATTTTAGACCTTCTGTAGAAACGCTAAAGATAAGACCTCTTCAGCAGATATACTTGCTCAGATTTGTCTCTGACAGAAGAAAAAGAGTTACCTCATTTCATTGCTCCAAATTGCTTCTGGAGTGTCAAATTCCCCAAGGAATATCTCAGAAAATTTTTCTGGCTCATAATTTTCTAAGTAGCACACCATTGCTTCAGGAAGAATATGTCCAAGTATACTTCTTTGAACTATATCTTGACTTTTTGTCTATGGAAAAAGATGACATTGCCATCTCAAAGTTAATCTGATTCAGCCTTCCTAGCCAACTTAAGATCTAAAAGACCCTCCTCCCCCTTTTCCCTTACAGTTTTTAAATTCTAATTCTTAAGAACTAAGAATAAACATGAAGTACTGTTAAAGCAAACAGGTAGGTTACAAAACCTCTGGAAACAGAGGCAGTTATTTTCATGATCTACTCACTTCTTCAGACTTGAAACCTTGTTTTGTATGTGTGTATTTCAAAAACCTAGAAAAGAAACAGTAGTTATTTAAGTATATGAAGTTAAAAAAGTATCAGTTAAAACAGATCTGAAACCTTTGAAAGATAAACAGACCAACATAATCCAGCTGGCCACTCTCATGCATTTACATCAACATGAAATGAGTAACAGCAGCCACTGAAGGAATCTCTAAACAAAGTCCATGAATTCCTTGAGAACCCCACCAAGTGAAGTACTTCCATGTTTAAGTATTGCCTTATGTTCACCATTTCAGTTTGTAAGTCTTGTAAAGTCTTCCCTCCACATCAAAAAAAAAGATGCTGATTGACAGCCTTTCCCTACAATCCCGCCCTACATCATTACATCATCATTTAATGGATGAAATAAGATGACCCTTCCCTCCTCATCAGGGTCATAAGCAATTCATTTTGTTAGCTGGTGACTTGACAATGTTGAGGTAACTCTTTTAGAGGGTGTTTGCTTGCACTCTCATGGTGAATCTAACAAAACACACACACTTCCAGGAGCATTTAGAGCAGTATTCCTTCTGAGCACAGGAGGTCAAGAGCCATTTTCATCCTTTTTTCCTCACCTTGCAATAGGAAGTACATTGGAACCCGTGTACATCATGATAAAGAAGAATACTCCACTCAAATAGAAACGAGGTAACTGAGGGTTATCTTGCATGATGTGAAACAACAATATAGCGACTTTTTCCACAAGGATAGGATCAAAAGTCAGTAGCAGCTGAAATAAAACACAAACATTTACATTAGCTGGTTAAATAGTGTAAGTTACCTACCAAAATTCCAGTTTTAATAAATCCAGTACCGGGACAAGGAAGTCAACTTCAAAATCTCATTTAAATTCAAAGTCAGAGTTTTACCCATTTCAATGTGTTGGTTTTTTTTTTAGAGCTGCTTACCTGAGTGATATGAGGAAGGCAAGTACTATCTGACAGCAGTCTTTTCACTCTAGGCAAAGGTCTTATAATAGCATTGTCTTGATCCCTAAAAAAATAAATTGGTACAGGAGCAAGCAGAAATATGCTTTTTTTTCTTTCAAGAACAAGCAAGTTAAGCATTCTAAGATCAGATTCAGTGCTTTTAAGAATCAGACTAAGTGTGGTTTAATACCATGCATTAACTTGGAAATAAAGCTTCTTTAATCAATAACCTGTCTGTAAGAATAAGACTGTGCTGCTGTGCATTAGGAACACACCAAGCTTGTGCTTATGTCCTTGCAGTTTCTATCACAATGTTAGTGTAGTCTCATTTACAAACTATTAACCCACAGGATTAATTACTACTACAAATAGGATCTTTAATACCATGTACTACTTGGGTTCTAAGAAAAGCTTTAAGATAGGAGTTGCATTTATACATCTGCAAGTGAAAGTTAGCCACCTTTGCTGAAAATTAGTGTTTACCTGCTGGGAAAATATCCACACATTGTGATGAGCATGTTGAGTATAAGCGTAGCAAGGTCAGTCTCATTCAACACAGCCTGGCCACTGGCAAGCAAGCACCACTTCAGCTGAGGGATGACTTGTAATGGTCGCCAGCCGTCCATACCTTGAGCCCAGCAACGTGTTTTTGAAGTCAGCTTTCCACTGTCCCATAGTTCCTGCATCTATTGCAAAATTACAGATTAGTTGATTCAAGCATTCAGAATCAAGTTTGCTCCTCAACATTCACAGTCAACACAAGCTTTTAACTGCCATATGGCAGACTTTACCATAGTTCCACGCAATTCTAACAGAACCAGTTGGTAAACATGAAGTAAATGTTGACAGATTAAGCTTGGCAAAACTGAGCCACAAGGGGGTAGACAGCATTACCAAAGGCATTTAACCTTTCACATACTGTTGGCAAGAATTACTGAGGTATCAGAGTGACTGCTAGTTTAATGGCACTGGTCAAGGCTTTTCTGGAGAATTTACACAGACAGGAAAAACATTTCATTGATTTTTTTAAACTTCTGCCCGTTTTCTCTCTCCACTCACCAAAAAAGAGCATGTATATAACAGGAGAATGACCTACAGCTTTGTTAGAAAAGACATTTGACACATGCAGCAACTGCAGTACTGTGAACAGTTTAGACCACAGAAAACAGATTTGTGCTCAAAGAGGAATTAAGAATTTAAGCACCAGAAGCTCTGTGCTGCAACAGGCAATTTTGTAATAACTATTACAACAGTATTTGCTTCAAGATCAGATCTTTGGTCTCATCTTCTCTATACCTGTAGCAGACCTGTTCATTTGGTGTTGGGCCAAGAACCATCAAGATGGAAGTATCTTCCATCAAGTTCAAGTTAAAGGCAGACAGATACCTCTTGAAAGCTGTAAGGACCGCTCCTTTCTTTGTCAGCATTGCCGAAGTACCATTCTTTCTCACTCTCCCTCTTCATATCAGGTGCTGCCTCAATCACATTGCTCTAGAAGTTGATATTTACAGGATTAGCTTCAGTGCAGCTATTACATTTCTACAGGAAATGTAAGGACATTGCTTTGCTAAGACGACAATTCTTGAAAATCAATGTATGAATAGTAAGAAACAAAAGCCACATATACCTGCAGAGGGACCGTAGCTCTGCTTGTGTGAAGGTGTGCCAGAGTGAGCAGATCCACAAGGATTCTAATTCCATTTGAATCCATAAGGTCCTTCACATTTTTCTGTTAAAGTATGAACTGAGTTAATAAAACTATTTTCCAGGTTTTTGAATGATTTTATCCTAGTAAGAATTGACTCTGAGAAGTCAAAGCATCAGCTAAAGAGCCTAGGATGGTGCAACCACCAGAATACTTCTCTACATTTACCTACACATTTCCTTCAGCTTCCTTGCCAATAACAGCTACAATATTCCAGAGAACTGTATCACACATTGCTTTAAAGCCTGCATCAAGGCTTGAATTTTTGCTTAAGTTAACCCCGAAAGACTAGTTTGGAACACTTTACACATTTGAAAGACCCATAAACTACTGTTAAGCGTACACGTGCACCTTACCTTATTAAGGATCAGCTTGTTGAGAAACAGTATCAGTCTGTCCCGCTCAAGCCTATCAGTGCACTATTGCAGCATAAGAGAACAAATTAGTATTTGATAGCACGTATCATAAGTTACCTTCAAGAATCAATACAGTTGTGCCACAAAGACCCCATTACTTTTCTTCATGCCCAGAATAAAACAGCTGACTATCGAGTATCCAGTTTCACACACAGCTTTCAGACACTTAAGTAGAAAGATCTCGTTCCCCTCTACCATCCCCTTTGTTGCTCTGGGTCCAACACTCAGACCCACATTTTGCTAAAACAGTCTGTTCTAACAGGATACTGTTAGGATTCCCCAGTGAGCCTGTTAACACAAACACAAGAAAAAAGGGACTGCTTTCAGCCTGCAGAGAGAACAGGTCTTTGATACTACATCTGCGGTGGGAATATTAAGACTCAAGGCAAAACAGACTGTATTGGCTCAGTTCCACTTACAACAGCCACTTCTAAAACCTACACTGATGTGAGTAAAGAACTCTCTTCTTCAGATGGCACGGAAATGCATTTTTACAATCTGTATGAGTTGTAAAGCATGATTCAGACACACTGAATGGCCAAAGCAGTCGGCCCTAAGATACAATCCACAGTGTGTGTCCATCTAAGACTACTATTTAAGTATGGGGCTGTTTCTACAGCTCTTGAATAGAGTCTCCCCAAATATGACCTGGAACAAGGTCATCCTCTTAAAGAGCTTAATGTTTCTGCATTTTTCAAAAGCAAGAACAAGATTAGTATCACACCAAGATCTTATATAATTTCTTCTTGCTCAGCCTAAGAAAACTGTTTAGGCTAAAACACACACAAAGGTATTTCAAAACAGACTCTTAAAGATCAATGGTTTACTACTGATACTTCAAGGGATTCAAGGGGAGATACCACGAACACTTCATGACAGCATGAAAAGAGTATTCGTGCTGCAATTTCATGTTCTGTAAAACTGAAACTTGAGTTTCACAGCAACTTGAAGGATCTGAACATATGTTGGACTAGCCATGCATTAACTAATGTATCAAATTACTTTAAATAACTCTTACCCGTTCTAACATCCCAACAATATACTTGGTATCAGAAAACGGTCCTATTTCTTCATGACATCTTCCATAAACAATAGCCAATGCTTGCAGACATAAGCATTTCATATTCACTTTTGGGGTAAGTAAGAAGCGATGGTAGAGCTCATTGAAGAATTCATATCTAAGGAAGAGGTAAGATTTTAGCAAAGACAACAGAAACCTTGGGAGTGAGATAAGACTTTAGTAATGGCTCACGATTTTTTGATTGCTCCGCTCTCTTCAGTTTCGTCTTCTTCCAGTAGCAACCTTAGGTAATAATCCCCTATTTTTATTTCCTCAGAAAGGCACTCATATTTTACCTATAACATAAAACAGATTACATAAGGAAAAACAATGTTTACTGTTAAGTTTTTGCTTGCATAAACATCACTGCACTTGCTTGCATCAATATCTTCATCAAGGTTAGCAATCCTAATAGTCTGAGGAAGACTGAAATCCTCCACAAATCTGCAGTTAAAGTACACATCTGAGAAAAATGGTGCTGTAAGCTACCATTGCTTCCCAGAACAGAGGTATCTGACATTGCTGAAGTTCCAGCTTCCAGCCTCTAAGTAACTTGTACCTATTTTTAGTAACTAAGCTTGGATAATACACAATGCATTCAATGACTCAAGCTTTAATGAGTAGTTATTTCACTGTAAGATATTTCACTCAGTGTTAGTACAAGTATGAAACAGCAGCATGACTTAATTACTAGCAATACTTGATATTGTGCTAGGTAATTAAAGTCTAGATGCATCAGTATGCACAGCAAGAGGCTGAAGTGAAATTGCATAATGAGAACCCATTATTAGCTTTGTAACAACTACATTAAATCTAGCCACATGCCTCAATGTTTAATGGTTTAAAACAACTGGCAAGCACCTCATTCAGAGGTACCTCTAACATACCACGAAAACCACCTCTCTACAGTAGCTGTTCCTATCTATAGTTTGTAGACAACTTTATGTGGCCTTATGATAGTGATCTACAGATCTGACCATAGTACCCAATACAAAGAGGTCCCCCCAACTAGTAACCTTCCAGAGCAACCTCAAGCCACCATCCCCCTGGGCAAAGTGATGTGTTTCACAGCTGGTAGAGAAGCCTTTGTCAACAATAGTTAGCAGAAGTACTTATAGCATAGCCTGACAGTACAGTTTTCACTTAAAAATACTTCTAAGCAAGCCTCAGAGAGCAGCTGTTCAAAGACCACGTTACAGAAGCCCCCATCAAGCCAGTCCCCAAGCATTTTGGGTTGTAACTACAGGAATGCTAAGTGATACGTTCCAGTAGCACAAGCCGCAGGGGAGCACAAAGTGCAGATGGAAAGCCTGCTTTAGAGTCAATTTCAAATCTGCAGTTTTGATTCTGCCTCAGGTAGCACCTCTGATGTGCAAGTTGAGACAGCAGACACCGAGCCTGAAAGTCCTGTATCTGACCCATAACTGAAGGAAGCTTTGAAGACTGAATCATCAGTTCCAAAGTCACCAGTTCAAACCCAGACTTAGCTATTCACTTCATCAAGTCTGCAGTTGCGTGATAGGGATAAAAGGAATAGGTAAAGTAGTTCTTCCTCCAATTACAATGGCTACTCTAGCAAATCTAAAAGAATCACCTATCTGAGAAATTCTCAAAAGCAGCAGTTAACTCATTTCACTAGTACTTCTCTGCTTTAACAATAAAATTGTACTGTAAATGCCAACCTTGTCACAGTATCTAAGAATATCTTACAATTTGAATTCAAGTACAGTCTTGTTTTGTTCTAGCATTATACATTAAATGCACAAATCCATATGGAACCATAACAGTACTGGAAACTAGAGCACAGAAATTATTTAACATGCTGCTGGAAAAATTATTTCAATTTGTTTTGAGAAAGCCAATTAGGAATACATGAATTCCTTCAGCCTGCAATACCATTTTGACTTTAAGCACTGCTGTTCCTAGAACATAAAAAGTAGTAATCTTCAATCTATAACCTACAGAGGAGCATAGTTTTGACCACATAACCACTTGATAGTTTGACAGGTCAGTATTTAATGTCCCTAGGATCGCACAGACATGGTGGAAATAAAGACCAGAAACTTGCTATCAAGGAGTGAATTGTGAATCTACCCAAAACAAGTCTCATGGAACACACTCAAGAACAAGTATAACTTAACTTGATAACAGCATAATACCAGCTTGTCTCTGTTCCTCTTATACAGGTATAAAGGTTTCCATAAAACATTATTTGTCAGTCTGAAGAGGTTTCAGTCTTGCCAAGTGATACTGGACAATGATACCTGTCCATAGACTTAAGGCCTAGCAATTTATTCCCTAACAAGAAGAACTGTAGCCTGCAGTCAGGAATTGCCAACACAAGATTCACTCATGTAGCTAGAGGCATAAAAGTGACGTTTTAAGTAGCCAGATTTTACATATGCAAGTTCTAATACAGAGCATTATTTACCTCAAACTCCTGATGGTTCCATGAGATAACACTAGCACTTCCAAGTTCTCTGTCAATATTAAATGCTCTCATCTCAGACTCAAGAGTATCTCTCAGTTCTTCCCGTGTTTTGAAGTTCCAAATTAAGTTTGACCTAGTATGGTCCTGAAGAAATCTAGAAAAAAAGTTATAGTGTAAAACCTTCAAACATCATCTGAAAGCCAGATAAGACTCAGCTAGCACACTAGAGAAGGCTAGCATTATCAAACTTTATTATTAGAATAATTAGAAAGCCCTGAGTAGCAGTCTCTAGTTAGAAGAGCTACGACTGTTTGCTTGTATAGTGTTTTCATTGTTAAGGAGGTCAGCGTAGAACAAAGCATGCCCATTGTCATCTCTTTCAGCTCAATTATCTGCATACTGTTGACAAACAGGAGACTTGCAAGCTATTCACTGCAAGGCAGTAAGGGCTAGAGGTGAACAACCCAAGAGAGCAGACAGGCACATACCCAGTGTATGTTTCGAATGAAAAACAGTAGTTCATGCTGGAAAAAAGTTCTCAAACATCACAAGACAGTCAGTGGACATTACTCAGTGACAGTTATAGACGAGCATTTGGATCCAGAGACTAAGAGCAGTACTTCAAGACTCAAGGTTTAAGAGCATGGAAATCTTCCTTTTATGCAATATTTGTGTAGGGACAGGCTATGTAATTTTAGAAACATTAAGCACCACTTAAGTCTGCTGAACAGTCAAGCATTATTAAACCATTCCTCAAACACTCCTAGCCAAAGAGAAGTGATACTCCTTTTTTTCTAAGTAGAAGCCTCTCCTTTTTCAACTTTGACAGTTGTCAGAACTCACAGGTAAGCAAGCTATCCTTAGGACTTGGGGCACTACTTAGAATATAGTATAGACAAATGTTTTCTCCATCAACCTTGAGCTCATTTTCATTCCAATTCAAGTTAAAAGGTATTGAGTAACTCACAACTACATGCATCAACACAATACAGTGATTTTCAGTGCTACTTGGCTTTACTCTTCAACATCACACAGATATACATTTGTACATTGTTGCTCACTTTTTGACTCAAAGATATAGCTCGGTAACGTTGGAGAAGCTCTCCAAATTCCCCTCCCTTTTTTAAGCAAAAAATCCTTACATAACTTAAAATTTCTTCAGTTTGTTATAAAGCACTTACACCATGTCAAAGCAGGCATCAACTGGAAACTATCCACAGGAATTCAGATATTAAAAACATCCAGCCAATAACATCTGACTCCACCGTATTAATCTTAGTATTTTACCTGTAATAGAAGAGATCCCAGTTTGCTTCTATTTTTATTCTTTGCCGTCGTTTCCTTAATATCACTGGCTTTTGCATAATGTTCTGCAAAAAAAAGACATTTAAGAAATTAATATTAAGAAAGAATGCCTGTTTTCCCTTTAAAATAAAAAGCTTGGACTTCTTATTTGTTGAAAAGCTATACTTCAGGTTAAGCTTCATCAACAAGGTCTTTCTAGTAAGCAGTAGCAACAGACTTTCACAAGTGTTATTTACAACAAGCTAAATCATGCCAGAGAAACTTTCAGCTGTTTAACAAGTCATTCCTTTAAAAGCAAGTTATCCCTCTCTGAGAAAAGCTTAGTTTCCATCACCACAAGCACTCTGTGCTAGCAAGATTGCCAGGATAAGCCAATATTGAATATGCTTCAAGATACTGTATTTCACATAAACCAATCATGCAAGACAACAGTACTTTTAGCACTGAGCTAAAAAAGCAAGCAGAGCTTTAAGACTGGCATCCACAGTAAGACCAGCAGCTCCAAAGCCAACAGAAACACACAAGAGTGCTTGCTCTTGGAAAGGAAATAACTGGAGCAAGTCCCAGAAACATGTCAAAAGCCTGACTCGAGCACTGAAAGGTTCCCTAGTTTGCTCAAGCATTAAAATCGGAGTTATACTCTACATGCAAGCAACAGTGAGCAACATAACCCACACACATGGCTGAAATATACAAACTCACCATATTGTTTCTGTCCTGATTGTAATAGCAAATTGGAAGAAAAGAGAAAGGAACATTTAACAAGCCACAGCCATTGAACTAATTCAAAAAGTAGTAATAACCTAGCCTACTGCCCTATCCAAGCTACACTTGCATACATTTAGTGTGAAATTAAACAGCTCAGAACCCTGGACAGAAAAACAATCATTTAAAATCAGTATATAGGTAAGACGTTTAAAAAGATGTTGCAAACACTAATACTGCAGAACATCCTCAAGTCCAATTCATCCTTCCATCACCATTTTCCACATTTTCACATTAAAACTTCGCTTTGAATTTAGTTCACCATTATTTCCACAAAGAATAACTGTCAATTCTGCACCACAGTGTGCATCAAACTTGAGCAATATTTTACCAAGTTAAGGTTTTTCCAAACTCAAGCTCATTGTTGCACCAGATCAAGTATAAAGAGAGGTGTGATCAATACTTCATATTCTCTTTTCATCCTTCCTTATATAAGAAATAGATTGCTTCCATTTCCCACACATAAGAACAAGTTTAGTCATGACACTAAAGTTAAAACACTAAAGAAAGTTAAGAAACGCGCCTCGCTATTCAACACTTGTCAGACAAAACATGACAAAAAAAAAAAAGGAGACCAACAGTATCCCCTGATCTCAGATCGAAACAGTTACTTGTCACATCTCAACCTTGATTTTATGTATAATCTTTGGTCATTTAAGCACTGAAATACTTGACTTGCTGTGCTGCTTTGCCAACCTTAAGGGGATTATGACTGATCAAGACTTTGTATTGCTGGAAAGCCCACTATTTGAGATAATACTGAGCTTCAGGTAGGTTCCAGAACTAAATACCACCACATACTACACGCATTATTTCAGATGCTAAGAATATCTATAGTTCCTTCCAAATGTAGTCTAAAGGCTGTTTTTGCCAGATTTCCAGGAATTTCCTGTTCTCCCATACAATCATCATGGAAGAGATGCACAAACTGGACTCAAATTTGGTTAGGTTAGCTAGAACAAGTTAAAACTCAACACATGCTGAATGTACTCTTTGACCTACTCTACATTCTCCCCAGAACACATCTCTAATCAGATGAACAGTAAGATGTAGAAAATCTAAACAGAAGAATGATGTTTCTCAAATCCCCACACTTCTATTAATGTGAACTTTCTTCTGATTTCAGCGGAGTTGTCAGAGTTCCTCTCTACACTTAGTCAAGTTGTTAACAGAGAGCTTAAAACACTTACCTCTTTTTGAGCTATGCCCATTCTATCTCTCCAGTGCATCAAGACTAGATCCACCTTCTCTTTGGCAAATTTTTCAACTTCCTTGGCAGCTTTTCCAGCTAGCCGCTGCCACTCCGGCACTTTATTGAACTTGCCATACTGATCCTGCAGAAGAAATCCCACTGGTTAGTTGCAGGTCTATCAACTTGTTTGATACAGATCAGTGTAATACTCAAGCTTCTGTACTGAAAGAGTCTCTAAGACTGTACATGTAAAGAACGGAGGAGGTAAGACAGCTATATTTACTTACAGTTGCAATTTTTAAGTTATCTCTCACATGCATCCTATCAGCATCTTTTTCAGGAACAGGTTCAGTACTGTCAAGGTACGCCAGCAAACCTGGTGGCTAAAAACATTGAAAAGCAGTGTGAACACACCTGTGACTAACAGAACAGAAACCATTACATTAGGCAACAAGGTATTTTCTTTAAATTGGCCGATTTCAAAACAGAAAAAATATTCTACTCTCAAGGAAGTAAAGCTGCAGCAGCTTTTTGCTTGCATTAGTGAAATACCAACATCTTCAGCAGAACATTAAAGAGAGTCACATAAGTAAGCTGTGGTACAGTGGAGCTCTTCTGCCTATATCCAATTCTTAAAGGAACACTTAATGAAACAAATGGCTGCAGGAAGAGTTGACCCTACAGCAGTATAGAGGGGAATGAACACTAACACTAGAAACTATGCATATCCTCCGATAATGCAACTGAGTGCTACACATGACATTAGAGAATAGTAGTCTCATTTGACTAAGCCTTCTTGAAATCAGTGACCAAGATCAGGACAGTCCACTCTGCCAACAATTGAAAACTGCTATCTTGAATTTAAAGTAGCATTTTTCTATATTCAGTAACTCCTTACAACACTACTGGAAAAACTATTTTCACTAAAGCAACTTAGAAGAACTTTTCAGAAAAGCTCGAAGACTGAAAGAACACAGGAAACATGAAGTATGTAGATTTAACAGCATTATAAGCAACCAACTGGACAGGCCTGCAAGCATAAGGAGAACTGTTGCCTTAACTCTTACAGGCACCAAGCATTACTGTTTACCTTGTTTCCTGCATTTTTGTTCTTTCGATAAAGAAAGACATATTAAGTTTAGTGTTGAGCACTCTTTTTAAGAGTGACTGGAGAGTCATAGAATACTAAGAATCTGAGGTATTTTGTACTAGCCATCAATATCCTTTAAACAGTAGATGCCAGACTTCTGATCTTGCAGGTTAGACTTCTACACTTTGGAGGGGGAAGGGGATGTTTTCCACTATGTAGCCTATCCCAAGTTTTCTATTACTGCAGGCAGTCAGATTTCACTCTTTACCCGGTCCATATACCATTTTTACTCACCAAAATACGTTTTAACAGGTTCATTGCAGTTTTGTTCTCAGCTGTCCAGAGGCCAACCAAATGTCTACTTAACTGCCTGAAAAAGCCATTGAAATGAACAAACTGCAAGTCAGTATTTTATACAGCTTTATAAACTACTGAGTTTAAACCCTTACCATGCTGGTGAAATGAAGATGAGCAAGAGTTTTGTGGTCTTGAGTGTGTAAGAGCACAAAGCAATATATTGTTCCAGTTCAAGTATAAAGCATGCTGAGCATGAAGTGTTGCCTTTAAAACGTTCCGGTGAAATTAGTGGAACAGTAGCAGCACATGCTTGTTGATCTAGACCTCAAAAGAACACTTGAGCAATAGAGCAGAAACTAAATATTTAATTTAGAAGTGTAAGTTTATCCAGTTAATCTTCAGTTACAGCAAGGGTTAAGAACTTGACGGCTTTCTAGACACTTAACTGCTCTACTTGAAGACCTTAATACCAGTCATTGGTTAGGAAAGCCTCTTTTGGGAGCCTTTATGCCAACTGACACTTTCTGCCAACAGTCATCACTAGGGTTCTAACATGTTGAACCAAAGCATTACCTAAAAACAAGTCATAAGTAGCTTCAAACAGAACTAGTATGATGGAAGGTTTCAGGCTGGCTCTCTCCTGAATGACATAGTGGCAACAACTTTCATGGGTTACTATGTTGCTTTAGCAAATCCTTTAGTGCTTCGGAAGGTGTAGCTATAGCCTTGATAACCTTATATTGGGGAAATTAATTGAATTATCACTCATATCCTCTTCAGCATGCCCTCAGGCCCAGTCTTAGAGCTCAGAAGTTCTACTCACTGATGAGTCCATAGAATGATTTCTGTACAATTAGACTTCTCTCAGGTGAGATGGGTGACCCTACCTGCATGCAAGATGTCTGAGGTGTGCACACCAAGATTTACGCAGTTATATAATAAAGGCTTTTTGCAAGTTCCAGACATTCTACTTTTTTTCTTTCTCTGAATATTTTCAGGGGAAAATAAAAAACAACACAACAACTTGAGACTTTTGTGAGCAAACTCCCATTTCGGCTGCAGTCTCAGATAAAGTTTTCTCTACTTTAACATACCAGCTGCTGAAGAAGATATCCTCCTAAAGAACTGTAAGTTTTCTTCCCTGAGCTCCCAGTGTTTCCACTATTAACTAAGCCATTACTTAGACTTTTTAAACATAACATATCAAGCAAGACTGACATACCTATTTGTAAGCATCCTCTGATCTGTGCTTATTGTAAACATAGCAGTGTGCAAGTGACGAGGTAAGGCACCTTCACTGAGGGCAAGATCTTGCATTTTGGTAGCAATCTCTTTGTCTCCTTCCTTTGGAAACAGGGCAAGATGATTACTAGAGAAAGAATCTTAGTTAAGCTGCTTTTATCTTAGTCTACAGTTCCGAGACCTTCTCGACCATCAACTATGTCAATTAATATCCAAAAGTCACAATATAATGGGCTCTAACTGCAAGTTCTCAACAGCAAGTGATCAGAGTTATAGTAAAGCCAAGGACCAGATAATTGGTAGTCATATCTCCAAGAACAGTAACTTGATAGGGTAAGATGCATTACACATCTTCATCGTGGATCAGGATATTGGTCGTACATTTACAAGTACCAGTTCTACACTGCAGTTGCAAGTTAGGATTGAAAAATGACAACCACAAGTAATTGTTTGTTGCCTGACTTTGGTCAATAGGAACCATTTCTAAGAATAACAACTGGTGCTCTTTGGTTTAGACAGCAACATGGATAAGAGTTACTTGTCCAAGATACATTGGTTGCAATGAATAATCAAAAACAAACTTTCATTGCATTTTTACTTAGCCAAGTCCCACTCTGGTTTAAATGATAGGAGTCATAGTAGACAGCACAGTAACCTTTAGCTAACAGTATCTGACATATGAGTGGAAACTTGCAGGTTCATAACACCTCTATTTCAAGTGTTCATTCACTTCCATTCCAAGAAAGCACTAGATACAATTCAGATGCATAAGCCATTGTGACACAATGAGGCACTAACTTAAGACCTGAATTTCAACACTGGAAGTGTCTAGAGTCAGTTAGCAAGGTCACCCTACAATGATCACGAGCAGCCCTCCAGAAGTATGGACTTGGCCCATGCATCATGATGTAGCTCTGGTATGGAAACTATCAAAGCAAAATCCTTTGTTGAAGCAGAAAGAACAAGAACAGAGGCTGACATCACTAGCTTGCTCTGAAACACTGCTGTCTGCAAATCCCAATCCCATTCCATCTGGCAGTGTATCAATAAAGTCCCAAGAAACATGGCTTCTTCCCCTTGAGAGATTCTTTTAACATGCAGGACAAGTCTAGTGGTTCTGAAGTATGTGACTGAGCTACATACAACATTAACAGCCAAACCTTGACTGCAGTATGAAAACATGCAAGGCACTACCTAACATCTCAACTCACATGCCTTCCAAACCCTCAAGTGCAAAACAAAGCAAGTTGCTATATTAAAACACTCACAATTTAGCTAGCTTTCTGTTTCTCACCCTTCCCCCTCCCCCCCAAGAGGAGCTAATGTAACATAAGTAGCGACTGCTGTAAGACAATATTGACATTACACTTCTAAAATAGGCAATACATATTTATTATCTTATCCCAAGTAACACTGCTGAAATCTCACCTCTATTATTGCCTTCATCACCAAACCTGCTCCTTTCACAATTGCCATGGAAGGGTGCTACAATAGAAAGTTGACAAAAATTGAGATGCAAAACATCAAGATTAAATTTGTACGATACATTCTAACTCCAACTACAGGCAAAAATTTATTTAAGTTTTGTGAAAGCTAGCCCCACATTCCAGGAATTGTTCCTATCCTATACTTTCAAACAAGAATCTCTCATATTAGATGGACTTCCTGGCACCAAACAGCACTATGGATCAGAGAAGCTGTAATAGTGCTGGGGAAGCTGTGACAGGCCAACACCAAGAAGTAGAAGAGCATGCTAGCTGGTTTGTTTGTGTTTGGTTCATTTTTTTCCTTTAAACTTCTTTTGGGGTGTGGGTAGAGGTGGTTAAACCAGAAGAAAGCGCAGGTATTTAGCTAAAAAATCCTCTTCAGTAGTAAACCCATGAAAATTCTGTGGAGTTAGTTTTATAACTAATGCTCAGTTACTCAGAGAGAGACTAAGCTGACAGATTCTCCAGAGAGCAAGATCTGTGCATCTGCTGAATCTTGTTTAATACTTAACTTGTACTTTTTTTTCCTCTGGAAACATCTTAAATTCTCTATTTTACAGCGATTCAGCATATCATTCACTACAGGATAACCACCTCAAGCCAACTTGAAGCTAAAGCAACAGGCCAAAAAAAAAATATCAAGGTGGACAAGATTTGAGTACATTAGCCAGATAAACAGTAAACAAATTCATCCTTCAGTAGGACAAAAAAAAATTACAATTCACTGACTACTTAAGGCCTCTGATAATATATATTTGGCATTATAAGTTAACACTAGAGTTCCCTCTAAGAAATTGAGATTAGATTATCTATTTTAAGAATTACTTCAATCCTGCTACTGCTTATTTCACACATCAAAAGAAAAAACAACAGTTGAAGTCTCACCTGAAAGAGCTTAAATAGCGTTCTCCCATTAGATGCCACCATTTCTAACAACATGTCAAACTGCTGCCCTTCAGTAGTCTCGCTATATGGAGCACACAGGGCAAATGTCAGGAAGTCCAGAAGTGAACTAATTACTAGGGCACCTGTCCCATGATCCTGAAATTAGAAGACAAACACACTATACAGAAAGCATTTCTTCCCTGAGTGGAGTATTCTTGCAAGTTTCACTCAGCACTCATGATGCTGAAGGTGCTCCTCCTTGTCACAGCATTAAATAATTGACAACTGAAAATACAAGTTCAAAATATACCAAAGCACTGCCTTACGACTCAGACACAGTATTGGCTCCTAGAGCATGCCAGAGACTTATGGCCACATACAACAGCGTACTGCATTTTTTTCCCCTAGTTTTAAGCCCTTAAGTACCAGTTTGCACCACTCTTTGCTATATGTGGAAACTGGATGCTCCCTTTAACTATGCCTGCATGTTTAATGACACTCCTAAATTCTTCAGTATAGACAGCTATGCTTCTAACCTGCCCGGATCCAAAGCAATCTGGAACAAATTTCAGCATTAAACAGCTATATTTTCTGTATTTTGATTCCAGGAACTAAGACGATATGATTAAGTATGTTCAAAGTGCTTTGGCATTAATTAGGAAAAACACTTATAAAAACCATCCATTTCAAGATCTGACTTACCACATGGGAATTGAATTTCTCTAGTAGGTTTTCTAGAAACTTCTTTGAAAAAAGAAGGGAAGCTTTGTTCAGCTGCTCCTGTCTCAAGTCATAGTCATCATGCATGGGCTAGAAAAAAAGTATTCATGACACAGTCACATTTCAACCCTCAATTCTTAACAGCTGTAGTCCAAAAGCCACACATTGAATCCAGAAAAGCTGATACTACAGCAGCTTCAAGTTCACCAGGAAATCACTGTAGCACAAGTTATTTCATATTTGAGTACACTACAACTTGAAGTGCATTCCCTATTTCTACATCTTTTAGTCTGTAGTTCACATGTATCTACAATTTAATACTTACACACATAAGAGCACAAAGCATGTCAATAGATGCATGGGTTACTCCATCATTGTTCCTTTTGAGGGCTTTCACAACCTTCATTCCTAATCGTTCTCGAAACCTTTTGAAAGGGGAAAAAAAGCAAAACCACAAATTTTAGAGAGAGAAGAGATCTCAGTTTTAATACAGAAATCCAGCTGTGGAAAAGCAGCCTGTTTCCACTGTATTTGGCAAACGAGAATCCTGAAGTTTACAAAAATTTGATATTCTTTGGCAGGAACACATTGTTAACAACACGCTGAGAGCAACATTCACGAAACCGAGCATATTTGTATAGTTATAGGATAGTGGTAGTACAGAACACTTCACAAAAACCATACAGAACTTTATAAAGGTCTCAGACTATGTATGTTACTTTTCACATCATTCAGCTGCCCCATCATCTAAAGTCAGAAGCATTCTGAAGAAGAACATTGAGCAGTTTTTCCTGTTTCCTTATGTTAGCTAGTTAAATCAAACTCCCAGAAGCCGGTACTTACTGTAGGAGTACAACTCAGCTTTGTAACATCAAGTTTTACCTTGTGTTGAACTAAAGATAGTAATGGCATCAACATACTTTAAGAATTGTGGAACTGACTACTTCAAGGACACTTGAAGGTGCATTTTAGAAGTATTTTGACTAGGAAACAAATGTTTAAACTACACTTGAGTCTTAAGGGAGAGGATATTTAAGAAAAACACCAGATTTACATACCAATGATAAGTTGGAATTCTTAATATACAAATAAAGCCTGACGACAGGCTCATACTACTAGACGCAATGCTGTACATAGCCTTTCAGAAGTGTTTCTTAGGCCAAATTCTCAGTTTTAATGATCAGATATAAAAAAGCTCAAGAATTGTTTTCACCTACTGCTTCTGAGCTCAAGAGACTTCTCACTTACTTTGGAAGCTGAGTAAAGGCAAGGAAGCCTGCTTTTGAAGCCACTAATCTTCTTACTGCTTGGAATTGGCTTTCAAGCTCTGCATTAGATGCTGCAGTATCTCCTTCTTGTGAGAGCAATGCTGTTATGGCATTATTAATGAGTTTCTCTTTGTTTTCTGAGAACAGACCCTGGTTAAGAAATATGAGTTAATATTTACACGTTAACAACATCTTCAGAGGATGGGTAGGGGATTTATTCTTACATCTTGTGTAACTGCATGCAGTACTCCGCTGTAGGAAATGTTAGCATTAAACCTGAACACAGCATCTGCGAAGTTACCATCTGGAAGAAGACATAAGAGTTAAGAACATAGCATCTGACTGAGCATTTGGGTGTTTGAAAGAACACTATAAAACCACGTAATAAGCATTAGCTTACTTGGAGGAGCAGCCAAAAACCTGAGATGAAGGCTCTCTACTTCTTCATCTACAGGCATACTGAGCAATCCCCAACGCTGTCCTTTGTGCGTGGAGGTCATTTTCACACACACATCTCTGTTACCAGAAGCTCTCACTCCATCCAGCAAGCTAGCTAGCAGAGAATCTCTGGGTTGGGAAAAAGACACACCAATAAAATTTAGATCCAAAATGGTGCCAAAAAAACAAAGAAAGATAGTCAAAAAGACAAGTCGAGCACAAGATGTACAGCAGCGATACTCTGAATCTCTACCAAGACTGATGCTAACAGCTACCTCTCTGGAAGAAATCTAATTTTCAAGTGCTCCTTTATTCTCTGTAAGGACAGAACTGTTTTACACCACATGCAGACAGCTGCAGCCTTTCACTTAAAGGATCAATTCCAGATTATCTGTGAATGCTTTACATGTGTTGCAAGTCAATTCTTCCCTGTGCTTTCTGCAAAACCTCACTCAGCAGGATTTCACTGCATTACAACTACAAGTGCAGGATGGCTATTCTGTTGGTTGTTTAAAATAGCATCAACTAAGACCACATCAAGCAGACAGCTCAAAGGCTTGGCAGCCTTTACGTTACACCATTCCTTACACCTTGCTTTCTTTCCATTTCTCATATACACAGCCTAACCATGAACATTCACAGAACAAGATTACTTAGAAGAAACAAGCTGTATAACTATCTAACACCTTTATACAGTCATCAGAAAACTTTGAGACAGATTTACTTAAAGTTTAGATAAACATAAAGGGGAGAGATTTAGATCCTGTAACACATCTTGGATTTGTAAGTGGCAGACCACTATGAATAGCAAGGCTTCAAGTTAACACCTCTCTAAGGGTCACAGTTTATGGAAGTTGAGACTAGAAGTACAACAATTGCAACTTTCTTTTGAACTCAAGACCTGCAGGAGCTCCAGTTACCTTTCTGTTGAGGAGTATTTCCGAATTTGTCCTTTGATAAATTCAATGGTAAAAAGCTGGGGATTTTCACAGTCACATACTATTGCAAATACCTTAAAAGAAGAGATAAGGATCACATTCACAGAGCCACGTTATTTTTCTACTCCATAAACTAACGCCATCTTATGTACATCAAATTCTTATTATTAGAGCTTCTGAGGAGTTGTTAAAAAAAGCTCGCCTCTTACCTCGCCTAACGGTTTCAAAGTTGCAATGTTATAGGTAGCTGGATCCCGTTCAACTAAGCAAGCTTCTGTAAGAGCTAGTACTCTTTTCACAGGTTCCTTAAGAAAAAGGGCATGTTAGAAAAGAGAATTTCTAGCACTTCAGAGGAACCAAGTAAGTTAGGTGTGATATCCTTACCAAGTGTCTAGGTGTTATTTTCTGAACAACGAACTCTGCTAAAGATGTTACGGATTCATCATTGCTGTATTTTCCAAAGCGAAGATTCAAGTATTGCTCAAATTCTAAGGATTCTTTCCTTATCCTCAGAGAGATGCCTATGAAGTTGCCAGCATGCTCTATTGCACTTTTGATAATTTCCTCCCTCTGCTCAGATGCAAACAGGTGCTGCAAGTTTTGACAGAAGACAAGTGAAATATGTGGCATAGCTCAAGAAATCATGGTTCCTGAAGTAATCCTCCATTATACACCTGCCTAACAGTAGAGAATCTTCCTAGCAGTTGTGCTGGGAATAAACAGTATTAAGGGAAAAGGTATTTATTACATGAGAATGGCTATTAGTAGATTTACATTTTCCTTTCAAAAAATTCCTAAAGGACTGCCTCCTACATATTAGCATGCCATTAAAGTAAAGGGCTGCATGACCTGCCCACCCTTTACCTCTCTCTCTATACATATTTATATATATAAAGCGCCTATCACCATATTGATAAACACTCTTTGGAACCTCTCTCATGGCAGGAGTAAGAACAGGAGTTGGCCTGTTAGTACCTCAGCACTTCTGTTTCCAACCAATTTAAAAAAAAAGCCACAAGACTTTGCAATAAATCTGAAGAGCCTGGCAGGAATGAGGAACCAGGGGAAACCACAGCACGGCAGCCCCACGAGCTATCTGAAAGGCTGCTATCCAGCCTTGCGAGGTAAGGTTAAGTCAACTCTAAAGGATGTCATATGTTGACAGTTTTATGCCAGAGAAAAGCATGCCACAGTGCAAGAACAAGGGAAACACTAGAGAAGTTACTCATTGTTTGTTTGTAGCTATATTTAAGTTAGCAATTGTGAATATCTGAAGGCCAATTTAAGCTGCTTGCAATATAGCACACAGAAACCCTTTTAAAATTTTTAAACCAACACTGCACTGCAGCAAACATTTCCCAAAGTTGCTGAATATCAGATCAAAACCTAGAAAGACAGCATCACTACTGATTAATCTATTTCTGAATAGTATCTCTCCATTGATTATTAGTAATAACTGCCTACCATTTCCATAGTTTTGTGAACTGTCAACAAATCCAATGTCCACATTCATTTATGTTTGCTACACAAATATAAACAGTGTATTTTACACTTTGTAGTTTTACATGCAATTAGAAAAAGCACACACTGTTCTCAAATGTATTAACTAGTTTCTCATTAGTATGAGAAAGAGGATTTAAAACCTGCCTGCAAGCCAAACATCCACAGCTGCATCCTAAAGGTGCACATACTTTACACTCAAATTATGCTGAAGCTTCATTAGTGAATATGCAGCTATAAACATCCCAACACCATTCCAGGATATTTTAATACTTACCAATCTACTAAATCCTCCATAGAGGATACAGAAGCCTCCCTGATAGCCAGCAATATCAACAAAGCCTTCAATGTTTCTATAGTCATAGGAGCACAGGACTTTATTTGTTGCAGGATCGATTTGGTCCACACCTCCAGGAGTCACTTCTAGAATCACAGGTTTCCTCGTATCACTCCAGTGATGTTTGTAACAGTTGTACCTCTGCAGTGAGAGCTACTTTTAGACATCATGCACATGCCTTTACTACACAGCAGTTGTTTTCCAATCTAATAGGCAGCATGGGTGTAAAGTTCAAGAAGTCCTATCACTTCCCTCAGTGCTCTTATCTATACTGGTAACACTATGAATCAAAGGAAAGTAGCTACCTACTGGCAAGGAAGTCACAATACTCAACACTTAAACAACACATTTGGAAGAGAAGATAGCAATTCCAAGACATGACTCCAAGAAGCAAGTTTCTCTTACTCCAGAAAGTAGTCTCATCACAGACTATGTGCATCTGTGGTTAGATATACGCAAATATCTATTGCACAAGATGCTGTTACTCAGCAAGTTAAGATTAATTGAAGGAAACCTTATCGCTTTAGCGCGAGCTTTTCATCTTCTGCAGCCATACTCCATTACAAATGCAGACGTACTCAAGCCAGCAAAATTAAGGTCCTCTGTGAACTCAGTAAGACAAAAAGAACCTCCATGTTCCAGCACTGTTATACTCTGATCATCACTGAGGACTTACTGTGCAATGCAAGTTACTTTAAGTGGTATCTTCTGTATCTTGTACTTGTAAAAACAAGTACAAGGTCCAGCTCTGTGTACTGCCTTGCTTATTACCACATTACTGAGATCCATTAAATGGCAGTCTTGTCTTTAATCTAACCTAAAGAAATCCTCCCAGGAAACAATATTCCCAGGCCAAGCATTCAGGGTGTTATGCAGAAAACTATTTAGAGTTAGAAAGTAAAATGTTGGAAATTATAAACATTGAATAGTGAATCATAGCTTATGTTTCTTCTTTCTTTCTTCCAAGTAAGAACTCCATGCGGCAAAGCTCTTTATTACAGGAATAATATTCATTACATGTACCAGCAAGAAGCTAAGGGCAAGTGAGGAGAACTCAAGTATTCTACCATTCAAGGGATTCTTCTTGCTTTTGAAGAAATTCTGAATTTTCTCAAAGAGAATTCAAAACCAAATTTAGAAGAGTTAAAGTAGCACACATAGCACTACTCAACTTAAGACATAACTTAGAAGAACACTGCAGAAGTCTTTAGATCATTTCATTAAATAGCACATGATCCAGACAAGGCAGATACTTACCCGTCCTGTGATTTTTCCTTCTGCGAAGTCTGTCCTGAACCTCTGTTAAAATAAAAAAAAAAAAATGAATGAATGCAAATATCATAGCCAATCTATCCAGAAAGTCAAAATACAAGGTAGCATTCTTTTAAGTGACTTGAACTAAGCCTCGCTGAAGACTCACCATTCCACTGGTTTAATTATTTGTAGTTTTACTTAATACTTGAGAATCACACACTAGTTGCTGCAGCAGACACTAGATCAAGTACATCAACACAACAGCTTAGAAGACAACTTGCTTCTCTACTTTTTAATATAAGGAAAGAAAGCATAGTAAACTGCTACAAGTCATAATGATAACCAAGTACTTACTGCTTGTTTGAAGACCAAAAAAAAAAAAAACTTACTAGTGCCTCTGTAAGGAGTTCTGTTCTGTGCTCTGTGGAAAACTTCAGAGTTTCAGACTTTTTTCCACTTCCTTTGCGAAAAGTTAGACTGAATTCTGTTCCTTGTCCTTTTCCAACAGGAGAAATACTACAGATATCTCCATAAGGCCACTAGACAATTGAAAGTAATTAGGTTAAAATTAGTCATTTTAAAGCTACATCTCTACTCAAAACCCCTTAACACCTATAATAACCAAGTTGCTGTAATGAGGCAAGAGCTGGTATGCTGCACAACAGCTTTAGATTCCTATTTGATACTCTACAAAGTAAGTAAGTGTCCTGACTCCCTTGAGGGACCAAGCCTTACAGTGATCAACCTTACCCCAGTTCATTCAGAACAGCACATCCAAAAGCAAGCTATTACTTATCACCTAATAAAGACAAATTGCCTAAATGTACAAAAACTGTTGGTTATTTGTAGATTCAGTGAAGGGAACAACAGTTTTCTGTTATGCTTGTTTTTGTAGAAGCTGTGTATCTTCTGGTTCTACTCAGATCTTGGCATTCTGTCTTCAGAAGCTACCTAGTCTGACATTATTCACTCTGAATAGTGAACAGAAGCCATAAATCAATTCTGAATAGCCACGTTCAAACAGGGTATTTACCTGATTTGTAACTTCTAGAGTGTTGGGATTGTATGTGGTGATGGCATGGGTTCCAACTGAAAAGACTCTCTTATACCTAGAATATAGAAGAATGTGTTAGTTTCCCCAGAAATCGCATAAAACTCCTGTCAAACTGCAGAAACTAGATTAAGATACTATATACAAGTCATTGTTAGGAAATAGAGTTTTCTTTCTTAAATTGTTAGTTCAATTAACCCTTATAATATGCTAAGATACTCTGTTCTGTATATCTATAAAGGGGATATACAAGTTAAACGCTACTAAACCTATTTCCTTATTCATATTTACTCCTATGTTATTAGAATCTTTGCAACCTGCAATGGAAGGTGCTACCAACACAGCTCAGAATAAATAGGAATAGATTAGGATAGTTGGAAGGGACCTTCAAAATCATCAAGTCCAACTGCCTGACCTCTTCAGGGCTAAGCATAAGTTAAAGCATGTTCTTGAGGGCATTATCGAAATGCCTCTTGAACACTGACAGGCGTGGGGCATCAAGCACCTTGCTAGAAAGCCTGCTCAAGCGTTTGACCACCCTCATGATAAAGACATTCTTCCTCATGTCCAGTCTGAACCCGAACAGCTTTGTGGCACTCCCATGCATCATGTCCTCAGTTAGCAGGGAGAAACAACCAGCCCTTTTCTCCTTACTTCTTCTCTTCAGCACGAATTCTAAACAAAAATACAAAAAAAAAAAACAACCCACAACAACACAGGTGATAAGAAAATTCCTGCAAATACTCTAAAGCTTCTGTTTGAAGCTGTCTCAGACTAAAGTTGTAGCGTGAAATAATCCAGTTTACATACCTGCTCACAACACTGTAACAAGTCAGTGCCACTATGGCCAAACCTATTTTTCTCTAACTTGAGGAAAACCAAAACTATTGTTCTCTGACTCTGAGCACTGCAACTATAGCTCAATATGCAGCTAGTACATCAGTGTACAAGCACATTAATGATTTACTGTCATAGTGCACGAAGAACAGCAGTAGCAAGATAGTCATTTGCATTTCAGGCACATCAGAAACAAGAAGCATGAGCTAAAGCCAAGTAGTTTTTATATATATATATATATATAAACATAAAAAGGAAGCTTTACTAGGTTTCATTCCTTAGACATGCTCTGCACAGTATCCTGAACCAACTCTTTACATAGAGACTACTTTCAAAATTCTGAAACAAAGTTTTGCAACGTAAGTAATCAGAATTTGAAACAAATTATTACTAATGCTTTACTGATTGTACAAATTTCTTTTAGGGGAGCTCTGTCGGGAAGTAGCCCTATGGAAAAAGCCAAGCCAAAACAGAGCCAGAGCCAATTCCAGCAACTGTTCCCTGACCGAAGAAACAGGACTTGAGCACGGATGCCTTTCTTGAACCTGAACCAAATAAGAATACTTCGGCTAGCTGTCCACATTAAAATTGAATCAAAGTAGCTATTTTAGTTCTTGGTAAACTGAGGATTACCAGGAACAGAGTACGATCAATGAAACAGCTGACTAACTACTCTGGACCTGTGCCATACTAGACACTGCATCGAGGAGCTGATCCTTTCTTCTCTTTTTCCCAGTGTCCTTGTGCTACAGTCAGTCTTCTCTTTTCTCTCACTTGCCAGGTCTGTAGCACAAGCCATCACTTCTGCATAAGATCAGAGTAAGGATTTCCACTAGGGCTGCAAATAAAGCAATAGGTTGCACGACCTTCAGATAAATTACTGCAGTTAAAGAAGGAGTAGGAGAAGGAGCTCTGAAGATCTGTTAATTGACCTACCCTTGCTTTTTTTCATACTAGCAAAGTCAAGAGTATCTGTTTGACACAGTCGATTTCACAAACCTCATTCCCTACCATTTTCAACATTTTTTTTTCAAATAAACTGGTGAGTTCAAATCACTGCTGGCCCAAAGGAGTTTATCTAGCAATTCAAGCAAGTGCTTATTTTGTTCAAAGCTTAGAAAGCCTGCAATATTGAAGAGCTACCTTAAAGATTTGGTCTATTTGAAAAACCCACTTGTTTTCCCATGTAGTTGAATTTTCCTTATTTAAGATGTTACAATACCATTTAAGAAGCAGGTCAAGAGAAGTCATAGCGATGAAGCAGAACATTTGAAGTTAGCCTGGCTAATAATTCCACTATATTCAGTCTGTCAATGAATGCTCCAGTTCTTCAAATACAAGAAAATCCTCTGAACAAACTCACTGCTCCTGCTTTTGTTGCACAATTTAGGTTTTCTGTCTCTTACAGGATTTGCAAATAAAGCTTGTTTATGCTCTTCTTAAAAACTTATCACAAGCAATAAAGTGCTGCTTAGGGTTTTATTTGCTCACTTAAACTGAAGCGCTTCACAGTGCTTTGTGGCGGAAGACAGATCTGAGGTGATCACACATCTGAAGACCAGCTAACAAGCATGACAGGTTCTTCCTTCCCTCCCCACCCCCTCAGGCTCATGCCTTCATTTCAAGACATAGGAAGCATATTTACTATCCAGCATTCCTATCATGTGCTGTGACAAACACTGGACAGAAGCAGATTTGTCCATTTATCATTTCCTTCCTTTCCATAGAGAAATCCAGAAGAGCCAATTCTTGTTGCCTGAACAGAGGCAACTTAGAAGTCAGTTCCTACACAAAGCCTAAAGTTGCTCTTGACCAGACCTTCACCTATAAATATTAATACAGAGAAATATCAGGTATTTATACCTCCAGGCTTTGAAGATTTCATCATTAATTCCCTAAGTACTCTGCAGTGCAGCCTAAAGTGAGGCTGTTTTAAGAATAAGATTTTGAAGCAAATATCCTTTCTTCCTATTAACTATTGGCTATTCACTACTTTCACAGAAGCACTGTTGGAAGTCAGAAGTTGTATTTATCTAACACAGGTCCATCCTGACTGATAAGCTATTCCATACTATTAACAACAGATCAACTCAAGCATCATCATCTGTACTTCTAGAAAATATTGTAACTGCCATGCAAACAGCCCCCAAAGTGCCAAATCCTGTGAATACTCAGTGACTCAGACCCATTTAGCACTACATATTAAGTTACTGCTTTCTTTCTTTTCCATGTTATCAATGAACTACGCTATATAGAGCAGTGAAGTACTTCTCAAAGATTAGTTATATGGATTGCATGACAGAAGATGTTAGCGTTGGAAGAACTGTGTGACTTACATGCTCCGAACAGTAGTATTCCACTTCTGGAACTATGAAGAGTTGATTAAAGTATTCAAATACAAGCTTCCACTGCAACAAGCAGCAACTACTCTCTAGATAATACTTCCCCTTTCATTATGTGTAAGAAAAAAAGAGAGGCCAATGAGTTTTCTTCCTTACGAGAACACTGCCAAGGCTTGAGATCATCTTACTGTAACTTCAATAGCTTGCATCATGCAGGAGCAGGATCTTTAATGGAAGGCACTGAGCAAGAGCCATAATTTGAGCACCGTGTATCTGAATTCCACTAAATGGCTCAATTTGTATGTATGCCAAGTTTACAGATATGCACAGAAACTTCATGGGAAAAGACCAGATATTTTCTGTTGCAGGAATGAAAAGATTAAGAGGGAGAAATTCTAACATTCTACCCCAACACAATGTTTTGTTGTTACTAAAGGAGACAGTTTATTCCCTTATTTCCACAGGGATCCAAAGCATGTGGATCTTCAGTAAGACTTGATTTACACATGTACCAGAATTATAGCACGGTAAATATAAGTACTTATTACAAATTGCTCTCAAGAATCTGTCTTGAAAGAGGAAAGATTACACCCTGAGAGAGCTGCTCTGTCCACTGTGAACTCTGAACTATGCAGGACTTTAGTTTTTGCTTCAGGAAGGTAGAAAGCTCTGATTAGGCGCTGAAGCAATTTATGATTCTTTAAAGCTCAATTGAGAAAGATCTGCAGCTGCCACTCTGCAGTCCCATCCTTCTTCCCAATATTCCTGCTCTTTCTTAGGAAGAATTCAGGAAGTACTATCATTAGAAGCTATGCCCTAGTTTCAGGTGGGAGAGAGCTAGTTTTCTACACAGTAGCTGGTATGGTGCTGTGTTTTGGATTTAGGATGAAAATAACATTGATAACACACCAGTGTTTTGTTTGTTGCTGGACAGTGCTTACACTGAGTCAAGGACTGTTCTGCTTCTTACGCTGCCCTGCCAGAAAGTATGCTCAGAGCATACAAAAAGCTGGGATGGGACAGAACCAGGACAGCTGACCCAAACTGACCAAAGGGGTATCTATCCCATACCATATGACACCATGCTCAACAATAAAACTGAAGGGAGTTGGCCAGGGGTGCTGCCATCGGCTGGGCTTTGGTTGGCTGGCAGTAAACAGTTGCATTGTGCATCACTTTTTCTTCTTCGCCTTGCTTATTAAACTGTCTTATTAAACCAATGATTTCTCACACCTTTATCTTTGTTGATTCTCTCCCTCATCCTGCTGGCGGGGAACTAACAAGCAAATGACTGTGTGGTGTCTAGCTACCTGCTGGGTGAAACCCACAAGAATTCAAAAAAAACAGTTTCAACTATCTGGCCAAACAGATTCAGACATCATCACTCAGGTATCAGAACAAAACAGAACTAGTTCTTTTGAGGTGCAGACAATACACCTTCTTTGGCTGGTGTTCAGGTAACAAGCAGAAAATCTCAACGTTCCAAAGAGCTACTGAGCTACTACGCACACAAGAAGGATGGTGGGCAAGGATACCAAAGAAATTCCTCCGCAGTTTCAAAAAGTATGCTTAACAGCTGACTCTAAACATAGCATAACAGCAAGCAGATGAGACCTTAATGGACAGTTTTATTAAGAGGTTCCTTAGCTTTTGTAGACAGAAGCACCACTGAAGATTCATTTTTAGACCTAAGAGACCCCCAACAGGGATGAAGTGTATTTCTAGCAACAGAAGACTTCAAATAGTCTCAGTTAGCAGTTTAACAGATAATCTATTACACAACATGTTAAGCATTACACTGAAGCGGGGAACATGTGCAAAGACAGGCTGAGACTCAGTGTTTAAAATCCAGATTGATTCTACTGAGATACAGCCAGTTCAGAGTAACAGAAGCCTCTAGTTCAGTTTTCACCTAAGAATGCAGGAACTACACAGATAAATCCAATAACGTGTGGTATTTCTCCTCTTTAATGTTAGAAAAAAAATAAATTACTTACTTTCCCCTCCATGAATGTTTTGTTGTGTAGAAACAAGCAAGATCTCTGTTTTCTCTAATTATATTCATTTTGTGCGAAGACCTGGAAACAAGAAAGACATCCTGTTTACGCTCATGATTTTCATTTACAACCAAAATTCACTAGTCACCAACATGCTTTAAGACACTCAAGTTGCTGCTCCATCAATTCCACAAGGATATTAAGAATGCTTGTTAGCAAACAATACCTCATTTAAGTACTTGATGAGTTGAACAGAGATTACTTCCCCTCGATTTTGTTATACCAGTTACTTTTTAAACAACATAAGGGCACAAGAACTTGTTACCGTCTTACAATCACACAACTTTTCCTGTGCCTTTGAATACTCAGACTCAAGCACATTTTAGGCCATCGCCAGAACACTCAATTCCTGGCAGTTCTTTAACATCAAGATCATTCCAGCAGAGTACCCTACATCTGTAACTGAACTAAGCCAGATTTCTATTGCCATTTTTTAAACAGTAGGGAGAAGTTTGGAAAAAAAAAAAAGAACAGAGTATTTTTCAGTCTGAAATGGAATTTGAAGTTGAGAAACTTATTAGCCAAGCAGTTTGATTAAAGAGCCAAGTACCCTTTCTGTACTGTAAAAGTTTAAGCAATTCCACCACTAACATCTTGACATGCTTATTTCACACATGAATGCCTACTCCCTAAACACACAGGAATTTAGTGAAACTTGCCTACAGCTGCTTAAATGTATCATTACTGTAGGAGCTGCTAAACACCTTCTTCTATGATTGCAACTCCTGCACTCCATGTACTTGGGAAGTTAGGCTTCCTTTTACCTCACTTTGCTTTTATTACACATGTAAGGCACTTCAGAGAGAAATTGTTACTCTCAGTTTTCTGCTACAGCATTAGTTTTATTTTTCAACATGTCAAAACATGATTCCCTGCTTGATTGCTCTGACTCAGGTACTACTACAGAAGCATCCTCAAAACATCACACTATAGAAAAAGGCAAGAATTCACATCTGTTGCTTGCCTGAAGCAATGCTGAAGTAACTCAGTCCCAGTCACGGCACTCCAGTAAACAAAGTTAGACTACAAACCCAGCTACCTTTCTGCACTCACATAATTCTACTTGCTCAGCAAAAGAAAGCTTCCTCATTTTGAGATGGCTGACCTGTAACAATAGGTCATTGCTAATTTCTGCTCTCTACAACTTTAGGCTGTTTGCTTTCTGAGCAAAGACTGTAGCGGTTATGTAGTCATGAACGTGAAGAACGGATAGCCTGACTGAAGCGAGAATTCCTTCCCTCAGGTGAAGAATCAGCACCATCACCACCACCTAAAGAGAACTTGTGGTATTGCCCCTGGGAAGAGACAAAAGCAGCATTTACATATTTCAGTGATTCAATCCAAGTCAAATTCTCCAGAGTTAATATCCAATTGACCTATAGAAAGCTAAATTCTCTAAACACAGCTTTTCAAAGCAAAGCTTCAGGAGAAGTTAAGATGTTCAGCAGCACTGTTCCTGTTTAAGAACTATACTGCATTATTTTTTCCATGAATAGCATCAAAACAGTACACTTGGTCCAAACTACACAGAGCTTGCTGTAGTGTCATCCTTTAGATGCAGCACTTGTGTTTTTATTGTTAGCTTTCAGAAGGAATTGCCAGACAAGCTTCATACCTCCATTTTTAACCTGTTTTCTTGACACTATCAGCAAGTAGAATATAAACTTGAAACTCCACTAAGCATGGGATTGTAAATCCTATTTATCTGTAAACTCCACAGTTTTCCCAGCACCGGCCTACTTGAACCAGCTCTGTTGTCTCCCAGACCTGAACTCCACCTGCTTTACAGTGAAGAGAGGTGTTACCACACTTGCAGAATAATCATCTAGCTTTTATATTGCTCTGAGAAAAACTTGTGAGTTCCTACCAGCAGCTTCTATTCATTCCAACACCTAACTAGACTCAGGATACTGATACATAAAGTAATGTACATGTAGTGGAAGTGAGGAATCCACCTGACTTTTTTTTTTTTTTTAAGGCTTTGGGGTTTTACTCACTGTGCTACTGGACAGCAATTGGAGCCTTTTTTCCTACTCAGAGGACTAGCAGAAAGGCAAAATATGCCAAGATTTAGTGCACAAGAATTAATTGATACATTTTCCTGCTGTTTAACAGAGAACAAGGCTAACAACAGCTTAGTGTTCTGAGCTGCTGTGTTAAAGTTCAGCAGTTATTTTGCAGTTGTCTATGGTTCCACAGTAAGGGCAAGATTAATGTCAGCCTTTTATATGCAAGAAACACAGAAATTACCTCCCTTTACTCACACACGGTGATTTTAGTACCTGAAATAGCACAACCACTACCTTTGCAAAGCACATCAGGTTTTTATTAATCAAAATCAGCCATATTGACAGCGTAAGTGATAGAAACCTGCTTATCCATTTTAAATCACCCAAAGAAGAATATCTTTGTTATCTTTACTTCTTCCTTCTGCATCTAAGATAATCCCATTTTTTGTCAAGTCAGTCAACTTTCTAAAGTTAAATGCTACATTTCACTTTAAACAGCATCCAAGACAGTAAGTTGCCAATTTTAATTATTTAGTGCCTGGGGCATCCAATAATAGAAAAATCAGAAATTCAGAAGTTGTTTTGAACATACCGTAGCACAGCTATTGGATATACTATATACATATCTCTCAATTTAATATGCTTAATTCAGTTCTATTTCTACCAGACTAAAGGCAGCAATAACTTTGAAAACAGTATTTTAAAAACATGTTTCATCTCTTTGAGGGAGAGAGCGGGCTGAACATGGAATACAGCCAAAACAACCTGAGGTTCCTGCAGGCAAAATATAATCCGTGACTTGGAACTTCATTTTTGAGCCTAGCAAATTCATTCCCCCAATACCTGATTAGCCAAAAAGCTAATTACAATACACAATACAGAAGTTCAGCAATATTTTTCTTTCTGGTTCTTTTAGTACTCTAAGTAGCAGTGGAACAACTTTTGGGGAAGAGTTGAAACTGCATCTTCATGTTCTGCGTGTACCACAAATAGCAACCCTTAAAATTAAAGAGACTGAACTGCTGCCAGGACACCCCTGCCTCTGAGTTTAAGCTACATGAAGAGGTGCATTACACAAGCTGTGTTCAACTTGCATGTATTTTTCACTTCTCCAGTATTTCACATCCTTCAGACAGAATTACCATCTGGGAAACCAGAGTCTATTTCAGGAAACAGAGACGAGTCAATCTCAAACAAATACTTTCAGAGTTAGAAATGAAGCTGCAACTTTGCAGGCATCAAAGCGATAGGCATGGCTGTAATTATTTGAACTAAGGAATACTTAAGCATAAAGTCAGGAGTTTGGCTGGGGGTTCAAAGGTTAGTACAGAATTCAACTGGCTTTATTCCTGGTTACATTATTCCTACGCTATTTGAAAACTTCCATTTCTCTCCTAAATGAAGGTTTAACCAGTGCTAAGGTAGCACTGCAGGGCCCCAAACAAGATTATTCTATTACACCATCGTGCTTGGAGGGTAGAAGCGTTGATAAGATTATACATAAAGCTGAAGCGTGACTTTCCTCAGAGAGAGAGGAGACATACTAAGAGGATGAAAAACAGGGACCAATTGGACAGAAGCAAAAGCAAGGCAATGCTGAAGAGTGAGGTTCTGTCTGTCTGTGATTCTCCATACGCGGCTAAAAGTTCCAGAATCCAATTCCTGTCATTTACACATCTACTGAAGATTTTGAAGGCATTACTGAAGCAGTTCTGCACTGAAATGTTTTAGCTGTCTAGGTTTAATCTACCTCTTTCACTGCTACGTTGGCTAACTGGCAGTTTCACTTTCAGCCAGATTCTTGAAGAAACATTTAACTCTTCCCTATAAAGACTCCGCTCTTAAAGTACTACAGTATAATTCACTTCAGAAACCGAGATTTGATCATCTCTTGCGCAGGGACTCACAGCCCTTCTTGCAAGATAAGAAGGGCATGAGACCCACACAAATCCTTAAAAGATAATTAGCACAGACTGCCACAGTCACAGGAGCATCGCTGCCTTTGCTAATCCTGAATGCAAGCAGGCTGAGAATGCCAGCCGTGCTACTACCAGAGACAACAGCAGTGATACTAGTGGCCATCCGCCAGCTGACTGCTCCCACTCCCTTGGGGAGGATAAGCAGATTATTCCATACATGTTTTCTCTTTTCTGTCCACATTGGCTTTCTGATGAATCAATGAACCAACCTGATCCAGTAGCCAAACAGGTTGAGAACAAGCATTTACTCTGATGGATTTTTAAGAAGGGTTCCTTTCAGTCACGGCTTAGCCGCCTTGCCATATTTCTTCAGAATACAGTTCTATGTTAAGTATTAGTAGTAAGCCTGGATAATCATGAAGTTTCTTTTTTTGAGAACACTCTTTTCAGAAGCAAACTGAAAAGTGGAACAGTTGAATATTCAACACATCAGAACAGTTGAATGCTAGCTGAAAAATTGTTTTACTGGGTCAGTAAGCTTCACTTACTGAGCTCTAAACACAGGTTATAAGAAAAGTTACTAGCTCAGTCTCAAACAGATCTGACCTTTAAAACCAGTCTCTAGCATAGCGCTTGAGACCTAGAAATGCAGTGATTCAGTCCCTCAGGACAACTAAGAGTTTGGAAACCATGATGAATACCACATGATACCCAGAGGAGCAAGTAATACATGTGAAATCATTTTAGAAAATTATTCCAGCAAGGCTAAAATGCAAGGTAAAGTTCCTGGAAAGTCTACGCAACATGGGGACAGATACTCAGCTCTCAGTCTCCAAGCACTCAGAAATGTGTTTCAAGTGGAAGAACTGCCAGTAACAGCCAGAAATTACTAATCCCTTTCCGTTAAGTGTTCTGGCACTTGACAGTCTGTATCAGTCAGGAACTGGACCAAGATGCAGATCTATAAAATGAAGCTGGCTAGAGCCAAGCACTGTTTTTATATCTGTAACACTGGGCTTGTTACTGTGAACTAAGTTGCAGCAACTCCTACCTCAGTTCAAAGATGAAACTAGCACTCCCTTGGACAGCCTTCCTCCTTCTCTACAAATCTCCCGACGATCAGGTAGCCTGAGGAGTCAGCTTCTAATCAGCCAGAAGCAAAAGTTCTTTGAAATTAAAGCTTTAAGTTCTAAAACGCTGAGTATTTTCTGAAATGCAGTATTTCTTAAACAGCACAAACTAACAGGAAACAAAGCAACTGTCTACTCAAATTTTATCTTCTCAGACACTGCCACCAATCCAATTGGTGACAACCTGTAAGACGAAAAGGAAAAATATACTTCAGATGACCTTTAGTTCAAAAGCAGCTACAGAGCAGAGAGTAACTGCATTCACAGGAAGACTCCAAATAAACTTATCTGCCTACGTTTTCCCAAGAAGCACACTCTAATGTTTCCACAGCTCGACATCACACAGCTGAAAACAAACCAAAACCAAAACAAAACCTGGCACTGCAGCACTAAGACAACATCTTCCCAGGGCAGAGCTCGCCCCCCAGCGCGGGGACAGCTATGGAGGCGCGCAGCACCTGACAGGAGAACCTACCCTGAAAGCTGCAGACAGAAAGCCACCTAGTATATAACTACTTGTTCCAAATTTCAGAAAGGAACAAGTAAACAGAAAGCAACCAAAGGCAGAAATTCAAAAGCCCTTGGAAGAAAAAATAAGAACGTGAAGAGCAGATTTTCCAAGACAAACATTTAATTCTGTTCATGCTCTTCAGGCATACTATTACCACTCAAAAGATAAACAAATCTCATTTCTGTAAAAGCAAGCCTCCTCCGGATCTCTCCCACTCTTCGTATATTATTTTCCAGAGCATTTCACAACGGCGATATTTCGACCCGAGGACGGGAAAAGAAAGAGAAGGGCTCGCTTCTTAATGGCCACACCAGCGCTCGGCCAAGCGAGAGGACACACCTGCCCTGCGGCTACAGAAGCTGCGTTAGGACCAGAGGAACAGCGAAACGCCAGGCAGGCTGAAGCTAGAGGGACACTCAGCCTCTCTCCTCCTGCTTAAAGGCACGGGAAGAGGAGGGCTCGGGAGCGGGTACCCCCGTACCTCACCGCGGAATCAGCCATGTCCGCCCCGCACCTCACGGGGGCGAGGGGGCTTCACCTGCCCTTCCCCCCCCCCTCCCCACACAGCCCCAACGGCCCCGCCCGGAGCTGGGGAAGGAGGGAGGGCGGCCGCCGCCTCCTCCTCGTCGTCGTCCTCCCGTTCCCCGCCGCTGGGATTTACCTGGCCGGGGAGCCTGCGCTGCCCGGGCCTGCCCCCACCAGCACCGCGCTTGACAGCGATAAGGGTGAAGGGCCGCCGAGCGGAGCCTTCGCCCTCGTCCTGCCCCGGCAGCCGCTCCGCCCCGCTCAGAGCCTGGCTCTGGAGGCCGCCATCTTAGCTCCGGCTACGAGACCGCCCTCCCGGCGCAGCCGCCGTCAGGCCTGGGCCCGTCACGGGACGCGGTCAGCTGATGGAGCCCGCGCCCGCTCCTCCTCCCTCCGCCGCCGCCTCGCCCCTGCTCCGTCCTTCCCCGCCCCGTGCTCCCGGCCCGGCCCTGCCCTGCCCTTGCCCGGCCGGGAGCAGAGGGCAGGCGCCGCCCAGGCGCTGAGGGGAGGCGGCTTTCCCAAGTGCCCGGCCTCTGGGGCTCCTAGAGCCCGGTAGATGGGGCTGCTGTTGCCGCTTTCACAGTTTCACAGAATCGTCTGGGGTGGAAGAGACGTCCAAAATCACCGAGTCCAACCTCTGACCTAACACCAACGAGTCCTCCACTAAACCATACCACTAAGCTCTACATCTAAACGTCTTTTAAAGACCTCCAGCGATGGTGACTGAAGTGCTTCCCTGGGCAGCCTATTCCAATGCCTAAGAACCCTTTCAGTAAAGAAGTTCTTCATAATATCCAACCTAAACCTCCCCTGGCACACCTTTAGCCCATTCCCCCTCGTCCTGTCACCAGGCACATGGGAGAAGCAAGCGCCCTCAGCTCCAGCCGCCATCACTGCCTGTGGGCGCAGAAGTGGGGCAGCCAGCGCTCCCCAACTTCTGCTGGCTTTTCTATTTCCCTGTAACAAGACGCTCTGCCTCGTAACACACTTTTTGCAACTGCACATCCCTACGTTTTCCTGTATGTTTGTCTAAGTGTTGAACCCTTTGCTTCCGTGCTCATCTTCATGGCACTTTTGAAGCCCTCTAAGGCAGCAGCTGTGGGATGCTGTTGGCTTCCAGTGCAAAGAAATGGGGTGCTCCTCACTGAAGTCATCTTAGAAAGTTTCTAGCCCATCCATCCTGCTTGGCATATTGCTTCTCAGCATTCTGAGAGGGACTTGTCTTCTGGTACCCTAGAGCTCACAGGTACCCAAGTCACGTTAAGCAATTTATTGTACCTACCAGCTTTGCTTCTACTAGGAAAGCCAAGCAGCACACAGAGAGAGGAAAGCAGGAGTACCATTATTCCCCAGCACTTCTTATTTTGCTGTTAGAGGTCCCAACTTGATAAGCAAGCCAGCCCACACATACCCCTTCCCTGAACCTGTTTTTGCAGTTTTTTTTAAGGCCTGGTTCTGCTGCCAGCTGGGTAAGGCTTCAAGAGCTCAGGGTGCCAGAGACTGGAGCATCTCCTCTCTTCTCCAGTACGAAGTGCTCTGGGAGTAACAGTGCTGTTGACTTACCTTTCTTGTGGGAGATGAACCCATTTTATTTGACTGCTGCAACCAGCCAGTGCTTCTCCCTCAGCTTTTCCGGGGAGGTTGAGGAGGCCCGCAACTCTTCTCATTGATTCCAAGTGTTCAGCCCTTTGAAAGGTTGTGAGCTTAACTTTTAGTCTGATTTCTGTTTGCTTGAACATGGCTTGGATTTCTTCTGCTGAACTCTGGCTCCAAAGCTCTTCCTTGTTCCTTGTTTTAAAACAAGAAATGAGATTTCTGGAACCACACCTCCAATATGAAAGCAAGAACTCGATGACACCATCAATGGTGACCCTTAGGGTACAAAATGCTGCAAGTTTTCAGCACTGTGTGGTGCCTGGGTGGGCCAAGCACTCTGCAGAGCCATCCTCTGGCAGCTGCAGGTTGGTCTGCGCTGGCTGTGGTGTGGGGAGTCCTGTTGTGTCAGGATCCCAGCGATGGAAGTTGCAGTAAGTGCCAAATCCTGGTATTTATTTGATATAATTTTAAGTCTTAGGAGGCTGTTCTTCTCCTGTTACAGGAAGAGCACATGGATTTTAATGCCTCTCACAATGAACACTGGCCACCTGTGCTACAGCAGAGTGTATCTCGCATGGATGTGGTCAGGGAAAGTCTTGGTGCGTATGTGCAAGCCAGTGTCTGCTCTGGTAGGAGAAGGCTGCTGTCAGCCCGTGTTGTGGGACTGCAGTTTCCTTGTTAGAGACTCCTGGGGCTCTTCTGCTAATAGGAAATTGTGACACAAAGTACAGAGGAAGAGGAGAAACCCCTCCAGTGGGGTAATGTATGCCATAGGGGAGCAGGACCTGACTGGATTAGATGAGAGTTGTTGCAGACCTCCTCAGATGGCTCTCCTGATGTGGGAACCCTCCATGCTCCACCTCTCATGAGGTGGGGTCAGGAGAAGCGGCTATGGGGGGATGAGAAGAGCTCAGCACCAGGCTGGTGTTTGCTCTGTGGAGCCATTTTGGGCTCCTGCTGGCAATAGGGGCTCCGAGCTTCATCCTCGAGCCTTGGTTGAGTATGGTCAGAAGTGGAGCAATGGCCTTGCAGACAGCTTTAAACAGACATTGTATTTATGGATCTGCCTTGCAACCGGGAGGCTTGTGCAGTGGAGGAATTGCTCAGATAGACTTCTTCGCAGCAGAAATGTAGTGTGCTCATATGCTTTCCCTTTTTTGTTTCTCAAGTTTCTTTCAGTCCAAAGGCAATTCCTGAAGTGAAGCAGTTGTTGCTGATTTCCTCAGAAGATGTTAGGTTGCTCCTGAGGCTGCAGTCGTCCTGGGCTGGAGCCCTTGAAGCATGGAATGGAGGTTGTGCCAGAGGCCATGGGGACCAAAGTGATTTCCAGGTGTGAGAGCTAAGCCCTGGGTGTGGGTTGGAGTGGGTGGAGGCCACGGTTTCCACGCAAGGCCATGGTAATTTCCTTGTTGGTTCTTATGTTTCACTTTTTTCCATTTTTTTTTTTTTTTTATTATTTTTAATTTTGGTTGGGTTTGGGGGGGGGGGTTGGGGATTTTAATTTATTTTATTTTATTTTATTTTATTTTATTTTATTTTATTTTATTTTATTTTATTTTATTTTATTTTTTTCCCATTTCTCTTGTGGGCTTTTTCTTTTTCTTGTCTTGATCCCTTGATTTTTATTTTATTTTATTTTATTTTCCTGATAGGTTTTCTAGTTTCCTTGTTGGGATATCTTTTTTTTTTAGTGGAGTTTGGGGTTTCATTGCTGTGCTGTGGTGGGGTTTTTCTTTTATCTTTTTTTTTTTTTTTTTCCCTTGGTGGGTTTGGCTGTTGGGTTTCTTTGTTTTGTAGTCCAAAATGTATTGGTGTGTTTTTTTGTTGTTGTTGTTTTGTTTATTTTTTTTGGTGTTTGGTGGTGTCTTTTCTGTAGGGTTTTCTCCAAGATTTTTTGTGATTTTTCTTTGTATTTTGGAGTTTGGTAGTGTCTACTGCGTAGAGTTTTCTGTACGTTTTTCTGTTTTAATTTGGCATTGTTATATTTGGCTTTTGGTGGAGGCTTTTCTGTAGGGTTTTCTATAGCTCTTGGATTTTTGACGTATTTATGGTGACTTTTCTCAAGTTATTGTTTTCCAAGCTTTGCTGTTGGATTTTGTCGTATAATCTAGTGCACGGGTGGTCACTTTTCTATCAGGTTTTCTGTAAATTCTTCCCTTGGACTACGTGTTTGAATTTTGGGTGTTTGGTGGTGTTTTTTTTAGTAGGGTTTTCTGTGAACTCTTCTGTTGGAGTTTGCAGTGCATTTGGGGAGTTTGGTGGTGGCTTTTTTTGTACATTATTCTTTAAGCCTTTCCCTTGGATTTTTCTACGGGTTTATTGGGATTTAGCTATGTCTTTTTCAGTAGGGTTTTCTCTAAGATTTTCCCATGGGTTTGTCTTTGGACAATGTGGGTTTTGGTGATGGCTTTCCTCTAGGGTTTTCCCTAAATTTTTCCCTTGGATTTGTATGTGATTTTTTTTTTTTTTTTTTTTTCTGTGTGGTGAAGGCTTTTATGTAGGCTTTTCTCCAGTGTTTTATCTTGGATTTGGCATTGGACTGTGGGTATTGGTGATGGCTTTTTGTAATTCTTCTCTTGAAATTTGCATTGGATTTTTCTTTTCTATGTGTGTTTGGTGGTGGCTTTTCTGTAGGGTTTTCCTTTAGCTATTTCTATTTTTAAGTCTCTGCCTCATGGCTCTCATTCTTCACTGGTACTGCAAGGCCAGGATGTGCCCGCCATTGAGGGGTTCATGACTGCTGGTGTGCCTGTGCTGGCTTGGGTCTGGCTCCCATTAACCCAAGGGGGTTAACAACTGGGGACGGGTTCAGCCGTGATGACAAGGGGGTAAATTGGCCCCAAGCTGGGCAGGATCTGGTCCTGACAGGGCTACGTTGGACCCAGCAGCAGCAGGAAACTGGATGGGAGGGAAAATAGGTGCTGCCCATGCCTGGGCAGGAGCAAGGGGGACCAGGCTGTGGCTGTGAGGTCTTGCTGTGTTTTCTGGTTTGAGCTGCAACAACGAGACGTGAGCTCTGTCCAAGGCCCAAAGGTCTCCTGGCTACATGCAACCTCCCTCCTTTTTCAGGTGGCCATTGGAGTTTCTACCTGAACTTTGGGTTGGAATAGCGCAGTGGGTGATGTACGTCTGGTTCATCCCCTGGCAAAGTGATTGTTTTGGCCATTTGGTGGGTAATGGATTGAGCTAAATTGAACCTTTTTTCTCCATAAAAGCTTTTTTAATTTTTTTCTCGATTTTTTTTTTTTTTATATAATTTAATTGTTCATTTTTCTGCAGCTTTTTTTTAGCGTCACTCTTGTTTTTTTCTGTAGATTATTTGGAGTTTTGGTCATGCTTTCTTCCCCCATCGTTTTTTTCCTGTCAGTTTTTTATTTGCTGGCTTATGTTTTTACCTTCTTTTCCCTCTTTTTGTTTTACAGTTTTGTTCTTTTTTTTTTTTTTTTTTTTTTTGTCTTGTAGGCTTTTTTTTGTTTCCTTTGGGTTCTCAACTTTGCATTGGAGTTATGGTAGGGTGAAAGAAGAAGCCTTCCTGCATATCTCCAAAGAAAACACTGAATACTTAAATTCAGTCTCTCCAGTGGCACCCTCATATTTTTCTTGGTCATCTAGAATAACTTCATTGACTTAGGCTGGTGCATTTTACAGGCTTTTTGAAGAGCTCTTTGAAATTTTTAAGGAGCATGAGTGAAGAAAATTCTTTTTGTGCAACCTGGAGATTTTAATGAAAATGTAACGATTTTATCAATGTATTTATAGGTGGAGATGAATAGCAGAGGAACAAAATTTATTTGTTGTTGTGCTGGAAAGTATGGTGCCTGTGGCACTGCACTTAGCTTTGGAGATACAGTTCTTGCTTCCCAGAAATTCAGCTTTGAGTCAGGCAGTGAAGAAAGCAGACTGGATCTTTATCACACACACCTGAGGTGTGCTCACAAATGTTACTTACCTTAATCCAGATAATTTTGATATGAATGTTGAGATTCATTCTGAAAACATGTTGATACGTTAAAAATGATTGCAAGGTTTTGGTTTTGACTCAAGCAGAACAGAAATAATCTCTAAATACTGAAAGGTGTTTCAGTGGGAACTGGTTGCTACTTATGCTCCTGTTCTCATGCTGAATACAGCAATGAGCTGCAAGCCTCTAACAGTGTTATTTGCCAAGTGTGTAAAATAACATACAGGTCTGAAGTGTGTTTGGCAGTGGTCTTTCTGACATGGGATTAAATCCATGGGCTGGCACCTGATGGGTAAATTTTGCTGTGCATGTGCATCAGTTATGTTTTCAGGGAAAGGTTAGTTGGTCTCTGGAGTCTGTCCTAGAAACGTAGTGCACGTCTGTGAATCTTAAATAACCAGTGATTGAAAATTTTTGGTTCATGTGGAGCAATTGAACAATGTACTGCCTCTGTCAATTTGTTTCTGTCTCTGGAAAGCTGTGAAAAATTACACTTGTACATTACATCAGCTTTATCATCTTCATGCTGTGTTGCTTAGTTTTATTTCCAATAGAAATGTAGTGATGTTTTGTGAACCACAGAAGTTGGAGATTAAGGATCTGATCTTCAGACAGCAGGGGTCTGACTGCATTTTAATGCTCATTTTACTTGAGGTAGACAACTGTTTTCCCAAGTTTGGCAATTTCCAGTTAAAGAAACTCCAAATAAACACGTTTGCAGGTTATGTAGGAACTAAGCTTCAGTGTGTGCTTTAATCACAGGTTTTAATTCTTGTTCTCTGGGTAACTGGCTAAATGTCACTATCCAATGCTTTTCAATATCACAAAATCCTAATGTGGTGTGTGCCATGCAGGGAATTAATTGAGATTGGATAATGGGGATTCTATTCTCCTTTATTTTTGTATGCTTTGAGATGATTAACCTTATTTCTCAGTCTGCAACTTCTTTTGTCTCAAGGTCAGCTTTCCCTGAGTGTTAAAGCTTGATCAAAGCCTGTGTTTGAGCTTGTTTATGGCCGGTAAATTCTGTGCCCATGCCTGATTATTCTCTGCTTAGCCTTGCAGAATTACTTTGAAGGGCCAAACAGGTGAGATGACATTACGTCAGAGCCGTATGAACAGAAGTGGGGATTAGTCCAGGAGCTATGCCCACATATGTAATGCAAACAGGTCCTCAGAAATGAACAAGAATGGGGTTTTCCTGGCAGTAGCCATATAGTGTTGCTCCCTCCCAGGAGTGAGAAACTCCTTATCAGTATTTCTTCTGCTTTCCATCACTGATGAAGAGGAGAAAGCAAATACGTTTGGAAAGTTACTGCCCTCTTTTCCCCAGAGGAGAGTGTTGGGGCTTGTCAAGAGGAAGGATTTGAGAAACTTCCTTCCCCTGTTTGTGAAAGGAAAGCTTTGGCATCTGCTTAGTGGTGGCACCCAATTACTCCACGGCTTGGTTCATCAAGGGGCTTGTTTTGAAAAAAACAGAGGGCAGGAGGATGATGACTTTGTAGCCATGCTCCAAGTCAAGTGCAATGATGGTGTGGTCAATCAGCCCCTCTTTTCTTCCAGATGTGAAGGGTAAACCCAAGAGCAGCACCTCAGAGCGCAGGCCAAGGCTCAGGCTTTAGACTCAGGACAAACACCAGCAATTTTGGGCACGGAAATGGGGTATTGTAGGCAACCGTTATTTTTCTCCTGAGGTACTCTGTTTGCTTCTGATGGAGGACAGGCTACCAAGTTAATCAGCAGTTGCATGTGAAATGCTGGCAGACATGTATGGGTCTGCTCCCTGGAGCTGTGCCACTTATGTGGAGTTACTGTGCTCCAGGTGCTGCTGAAACAAATTTCACTGTATTATGAAGCAACCACACTCTCAGAAGGTTGATAGAGATGTCCCCTTTTACAGAATCTAGCCTCAATTTTGTCTTTCTACTTAAGAGTAGCCACTGTATAGCCCAGGCCGATCTGGAATATCATTTTCCAGCTTCTCTGCCAATGTAAAGGCTAATTCTGTTTGAATATGATATGGAATAGCTTTTTTGGCAAACTGAAGTATCTGGGGGTGGATGAATCATCTTATTTACCTAAGAAACGTGTTTTATTGTAGGACACATCTCCTTTCTCAAAATGTGGCCATTCAGAAATCTAAAGAGAAGGGAGTAATTCTGCTTTCCTCTCTCCCAGTGGTTACAGATGGCTTCTCAAGAACCTGAGTCTCCCTTCTCCGGTTTTATAACTTGATCCTGAAGTTTGGTGAGGAAATATTCTCCCATTCTTACAGAGGCTATTCTAGTTTATATTACACAAATAAATGTCCTTTGGGCAAAAGCAAGAATGACTTGTGTCCTCATAGCTGAGCCTATGGTAAGGACCTATCAAGTTCTTTTTTGTTTGTTTTGTTTCTGTGAATGTGCAATATTTACCTCAACGCAATTTGTATACATGAATATGAAAATTTCTTGGTGCAACATGGAAGGGATAAAGAATAATATAAAGTAATATATATATAAAAAGTGTGAGGGAATTGGAGTTGGTGAAACACACAAAGCATGGAAACAATATTTGAAAGTACTTTTTTGGATAAGGTAAAAAATTGCCTTCTAATCTTGTTTCTATTGGAGAGCTGAAGATGAGAGCATGGTTTTTGGTAATTCCTTGTTTTTCACACCTCCCATCATTAATTCAGACTACTGGGCTGAAATTACTATGCTTCTTTTTAGCAGGTAATTGATAGGCTCTTGCCTTGATAGGAGACTATAATGTTTTGAACACTGGATTGTGTTTATATTTGCAATTAATTAGCATACAAATGCACTTGCATGCTATATTAGAAGACTCACAGTATGGTCTCCAAAATCAGCCTTAAACTTGGAAGACCTCCAGAATTAAACTATGCATTAGAAGTGCTCTTTGCAAATATGTTACAAAATAATCTAAAATTACAATAATAATAAATACTGTCTTTTCCCATCCTTAAGGACACAGGATAGACAGTGCTTGTTTTGGAGAGATTCATTTCACTTCAGTATAGTTGCCTAACAATTAGGTATGTAGCTGAAACCAGAAGTCTAATTATCCTCTAAAGTCTAAAGAGAAATAGAGGAAACTATGGATGGTTATTCTTCCTGCTCATCTCAGAAGACTGTCTTGGGATGCAGTGAACCCCCTCTGGAGGTGCATGCATCTCTTCAGTGAGAACAGAGTCTACACGACTACATTAAAGTGGGTCTTTTACAGAACTATATGTAGGTGAGGTATATCCTGCCCTTGAGCAACTGTTCAGTGTTGTATTTCTGCCTGGGTGTTCAGTATTCACTGCTGGTCTTTATTGCCATGTTGGTAGCATCCTTTTCAAACCCACCTCTGAAGACAGAATTATGCATTTTCTCTGACCTTTTCTACAGCAATTGTCAGTATGTTAGCTGGGTGCTTCACAAAAATGACTTACTCTTATAGCCACCTTGGGAGATAAGGAAATACTATTACCTCTATTTTACGGGCAACCTTTACGTTGGCATTTCCTTGGTTTTTAAATATCTGACTTTGCAACTTCAATAATGTACCTTTAATTTAGATTCCTTATGCAACTTAAAAAAAATCAAAATAAATAAAAAGGCAGCATGTGGTATTTCATTGCCATAACAATCTGGTGATGGGTTATCTGTCAGAGTCTTCTCTTCAGTTTGCAACTTCATTCTTGAGGATCCCAACCTGGCAGGGAAAACTTCTTAGAAACTGCTGCTTATTGCAAGGATTTGTTTCAGGGCTATTGTCGGTTTGGAAGAAGTATCCTGACTCCTAGTGTTCACACAGTCAGCTTTGATTGCAGCTGCCCCTGAAGTTCTAAGTAGGAATACCTCTGATTTTTGTTCAGTTTTGTCCAGGTTTTCTGTCCTTAAACAGCAGACTTCAGGATATAGGTAGCTTTCTAGTAAGTAAAAGACTTCAGTACTGATAGCAAAGTTAGGAGCATATATCTGATACTGAACTTATTTCCAAGGTCTCATGGAGAAATCTTGAAGAACAGTAGTGAAGGGAGTTGTTCAGCAGCCACCCCCAACTTCCTCGCTGATTTAGGGAGATTTACCGTGCTGCAATTTTGGTTGGCCCACGAAGGTGCAAATTAAGCATCTGTTAAGCTATACAGGAATGACTTTACACATAAATGGCCTTCAGAAAACATTGCAGCCATAACTGGACCTTTTCCCTTTTCTGTAAGATTTTGCAAATACTTTGTTATTAAAGTTACCCACTTTGCAAAGAGTTAATGTTATAGCTTGCTTCTAGAGTGCTCCCAGATGCATTCCTGAAACAGATGCTGGAATGGGAGCGTGGCACTTAGAAAGGGGTTCCTTCTGCATGAAGGTGCTCTCAGCTTTGGGGGGTCATTCTGGTTTAATTAAGGAAGTTAAAACCTTTAAAAACGCTCTGAAGATCTATTAATCTAATGGATAACAAGTAGTTAGGGTATCCAACTATATTCCTTCCCCAATGGACAGTCTTGTTCTAACCCCCCTGTGAGCTTCTCAGACAGATCCATGACATATTCTAACCCCCATTTCAGTGAAAAAGGTTGTTGTTGTTGTTGTTGTTTGTTTGTTTGTTTGTTTTTGTCTTTTTAAATATACTGAAAAACAGTAGGATCTTCCTCCAGTTTACAGTCTACTCCAAAATTTCTCAAACACTCATTGTGGAAGTTATTCAGTGTGGAGAACTTTATCCTTGTCAATGGAAGCCATAAGAAACTGAAAAGAGGGTCTTCTGATAGGAGATACGGGGCAAACGTCATGTCAGACAGTGCCTGCACTGGCACTGATTGTTCACTAAGTATCTTTTGTTATGTAAAAAGTGAGTTTTCCAATGCCTATATGGCACGTATTACCATTTTTTTTTTCAGAATTCTCTCAATGTAAAACAATCAAATAAAGAAACCCCCAGAAATCATCACCACATTAAAGGACAGGCTTACTTTGACTATATGTTTGTTTCCAAAATGAAGTTGTCATTGTACTGGGTTGCACTGAAAAGCTCTCATGAGAACGCTTGCTGTGGTCAGGATTTTACCCTTGGGGCAGATTACAGAGTACATAATTGAAAATGGCTTTCTAAATACTATTCCTTGTCATTCTAAGCAAGAGAGAAAGTAATGTGGGAGAGCTTCTTTGCAGGGAAAAAGTTTGCTATCTATTTTGTATTTTATGCATGCAGCTGTTAACTTGATTTGGGTTATACACTTTGCAATCCTACACTGAAGAAAATATTTTCTTCCAAGATATGAATTTGGAACACCACAGAGTGTTTGGGAGGAGAGGTTGTACCTAAGGATTTTTTCTGTGTTAGAAGCAAATTTCTGGTTCTCTTTGTTGTGGAAACCAAATGTGAAAGACTTTAAGTGTCTTTGAAGTAACTGTAAAATTCTTAAAATCTAACAGTGTTTTAGCTTCTCCTTTATGCTCTATTAGTGAGATATTTACCTTCACTATCCAGTATCTTTAATTCAGTATCTTTAATGCTCAGAATAGGCATTGTTTTTCATCTACATCTATCACTGAGATACTTGCCTTTTGGACAAATACAAGTTATTTAATTGCCAGTCTGAAATGTGCACAGACGTGATGTGATGCTTGAGGGGTAACAGGAAATGTTGGCCTTTCTTAAAGTGGGTGGAGATGCACCGTGTGCAGAAAGGAGGTTATTGCTGCTGAGACGGATATGCTGGTGAGCAGAATACCAATGACAATACCTCCCTACTACTGTGCTCTGATGAACTCTGATGTCTAGAAAGTATAAACAGAATTTTCTATGTGGAATTCCTGTATTTTTAATTGCTTTGCATGAACGCATCCCAACTGTCATTAGGCAGTAAAAGTAGCCTGTCTTCCTGAAGAGTCCTTGTACACCTGAGGCTGTGCCATGGCATGGTATCCTTCCTTCTTGAACCTCCTTGTAGGTGTGCTCTTTTCCATGTCTATCAGCCTCCCTTCTCTCCACCTTGCTTCTTCAGAAATTGCTCTTATCAGTGTTATACCAATCCCCACTTTTTTTATAATGAATTTGAAACATCGGTCACCAATTAACTTATCTTAGGTGCCTGAATGTTTTAGGTATCAGATCATAATGTGCTCTTGTGACTGAGCTTGAGTGGCTTGGAGTTACCCCCTGTCACTTGCTGGCTGATATTCTCACCAAGCTGTAGCTGACAGCTTGGGCTTGAACTGACCAATCTGTTGTACGTGCTCTACAGTCATCACAATGATTGCATTTCACTTATCTTTATCATAATTCCTGGCATGGTATTGAATATCAAATAATTGTGGTTTTAACCAAGAGTCCATTAAACACTGCTATTTAATCTTGTTGATCAAGTCTTGAATTCTCAAATTAATTTCTGAACGAAGAAGTATCTTGACAAAGCTTTGAAAAACTGTACTGTACCAGTATTCTTGCTTTTCAGCACTCCTTGGAGTAATACCATTCAGAACTTCTGACCGCGTTTCTATCTTATGCAAATATGCCATAATTAGTTGAATGAAAGGCATCGCTTTGACTTCTGTTTTTCAAAAATCCCTTCCAAGCAATAGAGTATTGTTTTCTAAGTGTTTCTGCATTTTAATGCTCTCAGCTCTTTGTTTGCTACATAATTCTGTAAAATGCTGTCAGCTTTAGCCTACTCAAATGCAGTCACCTTTCCTTCATATGGATTAATTCAGACAACATATTGTATTTTAGTGCACAGATTGCTCTAGCATTACTAGCTGTCCCTTTAGGAGACTATCACTTATGCAATGTTGCAGAACTTTGGTATTCTGTCTTTGAAGGTGATAGAGAAGTATTTACTTTAGTGTGGCCTTTTCTGTGTAACTAGCTGCTGTATGGTGGCTATCACTGCTTTTCTACTCATTGTTCACACACAGTTAGCAATTGTAACACCTATTTTTTTTTAATGTATGAATTTCATTAGCTTTTATTTAAATGTTATTTTTGACTTCAGTGATTTTTATTTATTTTTTTTTTCAGCGAGGTTTGTTAGCTTGTTCTTAAACCTCTTGCAAAGAGGTTACAAGTCTTCCTGACCAGACCTACCTGTGGTCACTTACTCTGAGTGTTGGCAGAGGAAGTGAGTCCCCACCGCCTGCTGCTGTACCCTTAGAAGCAAGTGGGGCAAGAACTGCTTTCTCAGTCAGAAACGGTCACTGGATTTTTATCAGGCCACTCAGAAGTAGCTCTGTCAGGTACAGCTTGTGCGCTCCTCTTTCTCCCTTCCTTCTTCCATCCCTGCTTTGCCTCGGGGACATTTAATTCAAGAGTTGCTGCATGACACCACAGAAGACTGCTGTATTTACAAAGCTGAGTGTGGGTTGCTGCCATTATATAAAAGCATTGCACAGCAACTTTCTTATGTCAGCTTCTTAGATGCTTATTACCAGAGACCAAAGAATGACATTTGTATAATGAAATTGGTATAACAAAACTAGTAATCAACATTTTCATAGCTAGATTTTAATCAGGCAACATGGATTATATTTCAGCATATTTAGTCAGCTCAAAGTAGCATTCCAGTAGTAAACTGTGTTTACCTGTTTTCCTTTTATATTCTACTTCTATTTTTGGACATGCTTTGTTATAAAGCAATGTTACCTCTGTTTATAATGCAAGGGAATGATTAAATGAAAGGAAGATACAAATTTAAAGTAAAATATAAGAGAAAGTGGATCTGAAAGATAAATTATTCAGAGAAAAAGAAAAGAAAGGTATGTTTAGTAGTTCAGATAAGTTATGGAAACTAAATTTTACAACATAGTAAAATATCTTTCAGGAATTAAAGTAGATTAAGATTTTGTAAACATTTTGTTTTAAAGCATTCATTTAAATTATAATCATGTACTGGCAATAGCACTCTTGTTTTCAGGGTCATTTCTTCTGGTGATACTACTGGATACTTCTAGGGGGTGTAGCTTTGTTTTTGCCATTTACTTAAAGTTTTGTGAAAAGCCTGGAATACAAAAAATAGTTTTTGAATTGCTATCTTCCAATTTTAAAGGTTGCAATGTTATTTAAAAGTAATAATAATGATAATAATAATATTCCCCACAGAATTCTCCTCAGGAAACTGGCTGCTCATGTCTTGGACTGGCATACGCTTCACTGGGTTAAGAGCTGGCTGGATGGCCGGGCCCAGAGAGTTGTGGTAAATGGAGTCAAATCCAGTTGGAGGCCGGTCACTAGTGGAGTCCCCCAGGGCTCGGTGCTGGGGCCAGTCCTCTTTAACATCTTTATCGATGATCTGGATGAGGAGATCGAGTGCACCCTCAGTAAGTTTGCAGATGACACCAAGTTAGGTGCGTGTGTCGATCTGCTCGAGGGTAGGAAAGCTCTGCAGGAGGATCTGGATAGGCTGCACCGATGGGCTGAGGTCAACTACATGAAGTTCAACAAGGCCAAGTGCCGGGTCCTGCACCTGGGGCGCAATAACCCCAAGCAGAGCTACAGGCTGGGAGATGAGTGGCTGGAGAGCTGCCAGGCAGAGAAGGACCTGGGAGTGATGGTTGATAGTCGGCTGAATATGAGCCAGCAGTGTGCTCAGGTGGCCAAGAAGGCCAACAGCATCCTGGCTTGTATCAGAAACACCGTGGCCAGCAGGTCCAGGGAAGTGATTGTACCCCTGTACTCAGCTCTGGTGAGGCCGTACCTCGAATACTGTGTTCAGTTTTGGGCCCCTCGCTACAACAAGGACATGGAGGTGCTTGAGTGGGTCCAGAGAAGGGCTATGAAGCTGGTGAGGGGTCTGGAGAACCAAGTCTTATGAGGAGCGGCTGAGGGAGCTGGGACTATTTAGCCTGGAGAAGAGGAGGCTCAGGGGCGACCTTATTGCACTCTACAGGTACCTTAAAGGAGGCTGTAGCGAGGTGGGGGTTGGTTGATTCTCCCACGTGCCTGGTGACAGGACGAGGGGGAATGGGCTAAAATTGTGCCAGGGGAGGTTTAGACTGGATATTAAGAAAAATTTATTTATGGAAAGGGTTGTTAGTCACTGGAATAGGCTGCCCCGGAAGTGGTGGAGTCACCATCCCTGGAGGACTTTAAAAGACATTTAGATGTAGAGCTTAGGGATATGGTTTAGTGGAGGACTTGTAAGCATTAGGTCAGAGGTAGGACTCAGTGATCTCGGAGGTCTCTTCTAACCTAGACTATTCTGTGATTCTGTGAATAATAAAAAGTCAGCAAAATCCTCACACCACTGAAGTCCATAGCAGTTTTATTGTTAGCTGTGACACAGGCACTGTTTCACCCTTAGTTTTATCTAGTCACTTAACAGAGTCAGAAGCTGTATTAGGGCCACTCTCATTATTAAAATAAGAATAGCAAAGCACAGTTTGGATATCTTCCTGAAAAATAACATGTTCAGTTACTTAAGTCTATTTTGGAGAAGTGAAACCATCTTCATTACTTCTAGATCTTCCATTTGAAGTACTGCAAATGTCAACCTGACCTTGTCAGTTTAAATACTGTGTTTTGCTGAAGAGTTCAGGCCATCTCCAATCTCAGAAGTCTGTCCTTACCATGCAATTACTGAAGTCCAGAAAGAATGAAGTGTTCTAGTCCACTGCTAAACTCTTTCTGTGGTCAGCACCTAACCTGAAAGACAGTGGTTTAGAATGGCTGAATTCTTCAACCACTACAGTACTTTGATAGAGCAAAGAGCAGCAGCAGTAAATACAATGATTTTTAAAACAACCTATAACAACAGGACTCCCATTGTTTTCAAAATAGATTTATTGAGGTTTATGGCAATAACATGGAATTAATTTCAGCCTAGGCTGGAAACAGTTAGCTAAGGACAAAACTTCTTTTGACAGCACTGTCTGTAATGGTGGGGCAGAATTTTGTGTCAGCTTCTGGAGAAAGGAGAGATTTCTCAACCCCTCCTTGTCTTACAAGGATTTTTTTTTTTTCCAGTAAGATTGGGAAGATTCAGTTCACCTTCTTATTCACAAGTTATTTACAGTGCAGGGTTATCTACTCTGAGACCACTACTCTATTTTTCTGTCACAAAATAATGGGAATTTGTCCATTCATCTTAGATTGTATCTAAGCGGTACACTGCAGCTTAGTATTAATTTTAGTAGGAAAATTCATAGGGGATATGCTTAACAATTGCATTTTAGATCAGCAGCTAACAATAACATTTTGATGACCAATTATAGGACTTCTCTGTTAGAGGACAGCAGAAAGATTTTCATAGGGACAATGGGGAGATAAGCGTACAAGTCCTACCTGAAACCAAAAAAGTAAGAAGCCTTTGAAAATCTTTCATAAACTTTTATCTTTTACTCCTAATTTATTGCAGATACCAACATACAGGATGCACAGCGGGTCTTCTGGGAATCAGACACACGTTACTGTATCGCTCTTCGTTCTGCTCTTTGTTATCCCAAAAGTCCGCTGAGGCTATTCTGAGAGGGTGCCAGTACTTCAAAGCCCACATCATATTTTTGTGCATCTTTGCGTATTTTACCTAAAAATAAATACAGAGAGTATTGATAACTTATCTTCTCTGTGAGATTAACAGGTAATTTTTGGATGCTTCTTATTAATAACTATATTTCCTGATAGACTTGTTAAATGATAACTTATTATCTCAACTAATAGCTTGATAATAACAGCAGCATAAGCTAATTATCTTCACGATACTGTTACTGAATTTTGTTGAATTAGTAATAAGGAGCATCTTCAGTGCAGTGATTCATTCTACACTGTATTCATGTTCATACAATTCCTTTCAGCTACAATAAGCCCTTCTCTTTTATTTGGATACTCTTCTCATTTTGTCATCCACGTACAGATGGTAAATGTTGCCATCTTAGCATCTGATCTCTTCACCTTCCCATAGCTCTGTATAACTCAGTCTCTTTCACGTGTCTTTTGAAGATAGTCAAGAGATTACCTTTTAACTCTTTATATTCCAATGGATAGATTCTAGTCTTAGAAGATTGTGTGGGTAAATCTGACATAACTATAGGGAATATGATGGATTTACTTAATATTCCAGATGTCATCCATAATACAATGAGTCTTTCCATGGTCCTTAACAGCAATGGACAGTGACTTAACAACTGGTAACAGAATCAAGTTGTTTAGTAATGTATAGTTATACGTTATTGTGGGTAAACTATTACTTTTATCAGTTGAGCTTGTATACGGGAAAGACCAGTGATAATACTCTTTAAAGAATATGTTCCCATTGTAATTCTCTAGTTCAAAATTTGATGAGCATTTTCTGTTCAGGACTATGTTTTTCATATTGGTTGTCTGCCTCATAACATGTTTTGATGTAAAATGAAAGGTGAAATACTTGTTGTTTGTTTGCTTGTTTCAAATAAAAAATAAAGGAGAAATACATTGTTAGCCCATGTAAAAGAAGATGGGACTTTTCCTATGAAAGGCTTGCTTAATTACCTTCTGTTTTGATTGCATTTAGCCAGGCTGTTTACATCTGAAAAAAAAAAAAACCACACATATACACACAAAAAACAGATTCAATGAACACAATGAGAAATCATAACGATGACAATTTCCAAAAACTTTGATCATCCTGAGTTTTTTTCATCTTAGTCTTCTGAAAGCAATCTGCTCTTTCTGGCTTTTGTAGACCATTTTGTCATATAAGGTACATGTCTCAGTCTTGATTTCCCACTGTTGATGTGCAGCTCTTGCAACAGAATGGCCTAAAACACAGGCATTGAGGAAGGCATTGACTGTGCAAGGGGCCTAGGGGAAGGAGAAATTGGAGCACAGGAAAAATAACACTAGAACTGGAAAACAGGTACTAGTTGAGGCCAGTGTCATAGTAAAATGTTATGCATGTGGGAATCAATAGGTAAAAACCTTGGAACAGCTTATAAGGAGCTTCATAAAGGCAGACCTGAGAACCAGGAAGACAAGAATTATGAGGCTACAACTTTGAAAATTTTGAAGAAAAGAAAAAAAAAGAAAGGCTACGATCAGAAGAAGCACTTATGTAGGGAAAATAGACATTTTTCTCAAGGAGATTGGTGCAGAAAACCCACAGTGCAGGGAAGGTGACAGGAGCAGAGTAAGGAGAGTAACAGTGTTAGTGGTAGTAACAGTGGCTGAGAGAGAAGCCTGGGAATATCTAGGGAAGGGGACAGACTGATTTGGGGAATACTCTGGGGAATAGGAGTGTCTACAGGAGAGGAATAGAATAGGATGCTGGGGAGATTCAGTTACAGAAGGATGGAGAGAGACAAAGGCTTGGCAGAGCATCAGTCTGGAAAAGACATGGAAAAAAAAAAGTACTCACTAGTCTGCTAAAATGGAACTTAGACTTTCTTCAGGATGACTCCTGCTGAAAAACATAGTGCCAAAATGTACTTAATATCATCCCAATTGGACAGCAACTCAAGTCTGTGCTTGTCAGAGACAGGTGTTGTACGTCTAGATGTGATATATTGTATAAACCCACATCATAATTCTGTGGATTTTTTATATATATATATAAAAAAAAAAAAAACAGAATTAGACATCTACACACACAAACAGCTGTACGATATTGACACTGTAAAACAAAAAGGTTTTTAAAGATAGAAAAGTCCAAAAAATCAGAATTGTCTTGGCAAATAGTTGCATGTTTATGTATGCTTTTTTTTTTTTTTTTTCATGGAATCTTTGCCTTACTCATGCCATGAGATGAAAAGTCTTATTGAATGAATATGTGTGCAATACTGTGTTCTATATACATTGCTTGGATTGTTGGCCCAAGATTTATTTAGTGTATGCTACAACAGCTCTATTATTTGAGCTCTGGAGTTACTCATTTCCATACTGACATTTCTGTGACATTCTTCAGTACACTGAGTGATCCAGGGACATGAATGAATTTCTATTCATAGCGTCCTTGTGATTCCAGTGATTGACTTCTTGAAAGCACATTAAAGTGGTTTTTTTTTTTTTTCTTTATATTCTTGTGTATAATCTTCAACTATCCTAGAAGAAGCTTTAAAAATCATTTATCTCTTTGCAAAACCACACTTACTTCTCCTGTTTAAAAAAAAGGGAGGAGGAAGGGAAGCTATTTGATTCTCTCCCAGTGTTCTTTAACGACTAATAGAAGCACAACTGCAGATAGCATGCATATCAGGCTTATTCAGCTTGTTGATCTATGTGATACCATGTCATGTTCAGTTTTACCTGCCTTACATATTGAACAGCATGCTCCTGCCTTATGAAATTCAATTAGACTTTGAAGTGTCAACTTCTTTGTGAATTTATCTGCTAAAGGTTGATTCTTAGGGGCTAAGCTAAATATAAATACGAGTTCAGGGATAGAAATGCTAGCATCTTGAGAAACTGGCAAAAAATTATGTTCAGCAATTAAGGTACCAAAAAAAACCCACATCTCTTTTCAAAAAATGACTTTAAATACTGCTCAGAATCTTTTCAGCAGCAGCAGGATTTTTTTTTTGGTAGAACTACTCAGGGAATCACAGTAAGATTTCTTGAATGTATCTGTCTTCATTGTCTTCCAGTATTTAAATTTTGGGCAGCCAAACCAAAAGGAGCTCTGAAAATCAAAAAACAGATTCTCTGTTTAGGCAGTACAGCTGACGTCAGTGGGACATATGAGAGGAGCATGTATGCTTGATTCCCCACTGCAGCATACAGAGAAAAAGTAAGTACTAATCTGATTCACCCAGCCTAGGGTCAAAACTCAAAATTAGAAATAAGAGAGGGGTTGTAATGCCCAATGGAAAGTGGTTGTGAATGAGGCAACAAGAAGGAATTATTAACTTTGCCCTGAGTACCTCAGGAAATCAGAAAACTCTATTTTCAAAGAGTAAGAAAGTTCTTGAGAATATCCAGCCTTTCTTCTATGAGAAAATAGACTGTGAAGCAAATAAAGAAGAGAGGAGCTTACAGTGATGTAACTTTCTCATTTTAGTCTTATGAGAAAGAATGTGGATCGAAGTGATACCTTCATTATTCCTTTTTGGGGAAAAAATAAAAATAAATCTCATTCTCCAGTACTCTGCTTTTTACGTTTTAGAAGGGATGGTGGCTGAGATGTGAGAAATGCAACCGTGTATGAATGATGCAGCTGCACATTTGGTTTGCAAAAAGAAAAACTTTTTATGGCCTACTAATGTTTCCCTACGCTAATCCATCAGTGAACACTACCAGTAACAGCAGCAGCAATGAAAAACCTTCTGGCTACAAAATCAAAATTGCGGGGAAGCTGTTTTATTTTTACTCCAGTTTAATCTCAAGCATTTTCTGTCTATAAACACGATTTACAAGCAGAACACATTCTCCTCTTGGATTTACGGAAATGTATTTTAGTTTCATGAAATGTCAGTTAAACAAGAGAGTGCAATTATCTGTTTACTGGCAAACAGGCAGTCCACATTAGTTCAGATCTGCTTCGCTGAACTGTGTTCAGCTGCTCAAAGCATTCAATTGTTTCATTACAAGATTTCATCAGACACCCATGGCTCCAGCACCATGGCACAGAAAAGAGCTGTGCACAATCCCCGCTGCTTTCCACATTTTGTCTGCTGCTGCTTAAAAGCTGCCCCTGCTCACTACAGAAACTGTTTACAAGATTTTCAAAGGTTATTGTAGCTTCATGTGTACATGGTTTGTATTACTTGTACCTTATCTAGGCTGTTCTCCCCCTCCATCCATTTTTTTTAACCTCATTTCAGTCCTAATGCCTAAAAATCAATAGGGATGGTTTTTGTACTATATTAACCACATGCAGCCTTACATTCTGATGTAAATCCCTACCGCTGCACATGAAGCTTCCGTGGGCTCTGCATGGGCAGAGCTGGCGTGCCATATGCTGACAGCACAAGGTGCATCTGATTGAAGTGCCATTTACACCTGAAACTGCTGATGGAGCCCAAAAGTCCTTGATCCTGGGAGATGTTTTAAGTGAGCCATCCCCTTCCCTGATGCAGATGCATCTTAGATCCAAAATGTCATGCACAATTACCCTAGAGTCCTTGACTCTGAATCTCCAAGTAACTCCTAGCATTACGCAGGCTCTCATATTCTCCCTGATAGCTTTCAGGATTTCATTTCAGTGAAGATTCATCCTTCCTAAGTACTGGCTCAGGAGAGAGCCAGGACCTAACATGGAAAAAGAAATACAGCATTCATTCTTACAAATTAAGTAGCAGAATACAAACTTCTAGGAAAAAGGCTGCACGGTGATGTATTCTTAGTGTTCTATCTAAAGATTTCCAGACTATTTTTAATTTCCATGGTTTGAGGCATCTACAGGACAAAACCCTCCTTTTTCATGACTGGAGCACCTAGAGACTGGGATTCAGTTTGTACTGTGATTCCACTGTGTATTACAATTGCTATCTCATACCTGTGTTGTGATTTCAGCATACTTCTGTATCTCACATATAAATCAAAATCCCACATAATGTTAAATATTTTCTGATAAGTGAATTCGGTATTAAACCCTCCCATCATCTCAGACCTATCGAATAGACCAGAGCCTGTAGTCAGGACGGGCAGCTCCCAAGTCCCCTTGGCACTAAGGAGCCTAAAAACATCTGGCCTATGACTTTCCAAACTCCTCATTGCTGTAGCATGAAGGAGACCTGAATCAAGTAGGATCCAGACAAGGAGAGGAGAGTGGCCTTCCCTTTGGGCAGTGCATCAAGGAGGTGCTTCGCTGAACCATGGACCAAATTGTTCAGCTGGGCAGGAAAAGGAGCACATCAGATATCAGTTTTCTGAAGCATCACTGGTGCTCCTGTAAATGATGACACAGTAGACACCATGAAGGAAAATGAGGGAGCTGAACCCATGGAGGTGGCCCCACAGGTATCCCTTGTAAGCACATGCTCTCACCCTCAACATGCACAGGCAAGAGGAATGGTCATTCATGTGATGGATGTATTAAACTCACTGTGCAGCTCGTCAGTGATTACTACTGCTGGTCTGAGTCCGGGGGTGGAATATCACTGGCCAAAACACCCCCTCCTTAGGAGGAGAATGGGCACAAGCAATGTGCTTATGAAGCTTTTGTTATGAGCTGCGTACAGTGATAATCAGATTATATCTATGTTAACAACAGAAGTAGACTGTAACAGCATACAGCAATAATGGTAAACTCCAGAACTGCAAACTGTAGACATAGAAAAGTTCATTTTCTCCAATTACTGAATGATGCCTAAACTGTAAGAACACCAGGCACAGTGCATCATTAAAGGAGCATCAGTCAGCATAATCTGCAGGCTCTTTCCCTCTTTTTACAATAAGCAGAAACAGGACTTTAGAAATGTCTGGTTTGTTTTGGATTGGTAGATTATTTTTTTCTTAAATATTTACAGTTTTACGTTCATTTTTCTCATGCTGTTTCTGCTTACAGCTTTCTCATTATGATTAAATCATTGATTTCCTTACTAACTTCTTAGTATTGCAGGGATACCAGCATTTCAGCTTTCAGAAGTGTTGCTTCTGATGATGAAAGCGTTTTTATCTTAGAAATTCTTAAAATTGTTTGTAATCAGATGACATCAGATGTCTGTAATCACTTGACCAAATTAATGGAAACAGAAGCATAAGCATTGAGAAAGCGCAGCAAGCAAGGCAGAAATCTACACAGTAAGCTAACACCACTTCTAGCATCCATTTCAGGCAGTATGTTATCCATATTATCTTCCCACTCCTTTTGCTTTGCTTTGACACAGATCGTGACCATCGAACGATAGATAAGGTACACGCTGTTGTTTTAAAGCATAAGCATATGGATACTTATGTAATCTCATTTAGTACTAGTTGGTAATGATAGTACTAATGCTTGGGCTTGGGGCCAGATTTAGGTGGAACTTCTGCTGTCCTATTTTTAGTCTAAGGCAGAGAAGAATGTAAGAAAATAAATTTGAATGTATCCCTATTTACACCTCTTTATTTCTTGAACATATTGAATCATTAGTGTATTTTACTAATAAAAACAAGTTTGGTAAACTGAAATTAACTAGTAAGCCTGTTTAATTAATTGGCCAGCAAGTAAATGTTATCCAGGTTAGAGGATAGTCTAAGGTATTTTAAAATGGTTGAATGTATGTCTCCACTGGGGTGATGTTATTGCAGCCATGAAAACAAACGTTCTCTCTCATACAAGCACAAAATTACCTTGTTTCTGCTCTTGATCCAAATTCCATTTGAACAAATCATTGTTCACTATTTCTCTTCTACTATTGGAGTGTCAGAAAAAAATCATGAATGCATAAATCAATCACATAATTGCTCAGGCTTTTTACTGATACTTCTTCCTCATGGTCTTTAAAACAAGTGGGGATAAAAATAAAATAAGTAATAAATTTGTTATTAAAAAAGGCACTGAGCATCTTCAAGCTGAATCTTTTATGAAGAGATAATTATTTGCCAGAAATGACCTGACCCTTACAAGAAAACTTTTGTATGCACAGTAAGACTGAAGTCAAGAAAACTACAGAACATACTCTACACAGAAATAGCATAAAACTGAATTGTTCCAATGGTTCAAATATTGTTCAAATAAACTTTAAAATATTTATTTTCTGATTTTGTTGTTGTTGTTGTTTTCTTATATAAAAATTACAAACAGTTGTGTCTTTTGAATATAACTTATTTTTCTCTGCAACTAATGCTTAGAGATCTAGTGCACTCAGTGTTTGGGGACTTATCACTTGGCACTGTCCAATCATGGCCCTAAATTTATTCAACCAGTTTACTGGTTCAACCAGTAAACAGTGCTGCAGCATGGACTTTGTCAACTGAAAGAAAAAAAAATAAAAAAAGGGGGGCAAAAAAAAAAGAGCAGGGTTTGACAGTGTTCCAGCTTGTAACAAGCTGATCACATGGGATGCTCTTCTCTTTTGTGTTTGAATCCTGATAACTGTTGGATTCAGGCATCCCAGTGCAGAACATTAATGGTTTGATTGTTTGTTTGTTTTCTAAAGGAATTTGTTTCCTCTTCTCAAATTCCTAGGTAAGAAGACTTTGTACCTTCACCAAAACTTGAGGTGCTTGCATTTTACCAGTTCTTTGGTTCACTGCTCATGCGTTCACCATATAGGAGGACCTACCTCTGCAAGCCTTTGCTTATGCAAGCACTCTGAGTGTGAGCGAAGTCAAAGGAACTATTCGCGTGTGTGGTGAGAAATCACAGGTGAGGATTTCCAGGAGGTTGCTGATAATTTATTAAATAAGTTTTTTTTTGTTTTTTTTTGTTTTTTTCTCCTTATCTTCATGTTCTATTATCTATTTTTGTCTCATATATCTTGTGTTGTCAGAACATTCTTCAAGCAACACTGCTCTGTGCTACAACAGGCAACATAAAGTTAGCAGTCAGTTTCCAATCATTAACTTGAGCTACTTCAAGAAATGCCTTTTTTAACTGTGTTTACTACTATTAAAAGCAATATAAATTCATTGCAACAGTTAACTTGCTTTCAGTATATTTTAGTTTTCGATAGTTATGCTAGTATAAGATCTTGAAGGGAAGCTTATAAATAGGAATTCCCTTGTCGTGATATTTCTCAAACTGCTACAGACATAATAACTATGAGATTGTTTTTTTTCTGGAATTTTTATGTTCTAGATTTCCACAAAATTATAGAACTATAAAGTTTCAATTTTATTAGGCATGAAAGATCTGTTTATAGAATAAGTATGTTGTTCATTGACTTCTGATGGAAAACTTGCATCTGTATGTAATAGCATTTGACTTCAAATGACAACAGCTGAAATTCTCAGTGTCAGATTTGAGTGGCCAGATATGATGGGACGAATTCATCGTTATAATCAACAAGAAATGATAAATTCTGGTGGAAGGTCTATGCTCAGGATGGAAACTGACTTTAGCAAAGGTATGTCTGTATCAACAGATAGACTCTGATCAAACATGTTTCTTTCATTTATGGATTTAGTTGCATTAGCTGACTACAGGAATTAAGTAGTTTGACTTAAGATATTTTCCCTACTATTATCAATAATTTTGTGCAAGATGAATTTGAAAAATTAAGTTGTTGATTAAAGAAGCTTCCAACAATGGCTTTCAGGTATACAGAATTAACTCAGTAAACAGCTAAATCTGGTGCTTCTGATTTCAAGCCAATGCCTTTGGGCTAGTAAACATATTTGTTGTACAATATTGAATGTTATTATAAAAATACATACATATATGTATATAACTTGTTGAAGAAAGTAAACAAAAACTTCACACACTACTTCAGTACAGTAGAAGATGCTATGAATTAGCGCATAGCACTAGGGAGATACTGATCTATCAAGCATGACATAATTATTCCTTCCTTCTATGTAACACAGATTAAGATGGGCCCGGACTAACAGAAAGTCAGAAAAATGCAATCGTCGTCTAAAGTTTAGACGTTCAATATGACTGAATAGGAGTGAAAATAATTACTGATTAAGCCCAGAACCAAGTGTGTAGTGAAGTCTTTTATTTTCTGAATCATTCATTTGCCACTAATCTACATACCAACTTCCTGCATTCATGACCTAGAAGAAAATTGTTAATAATCTTTTTTTTTACTCGTATAAGAAGGAGGCTAGCTTTGGAAGGACAGAACTGGCCTTTTAGCACCCTAGATGAACTTGTCTCGACTCTGAAGCATCAAAGTAGGCTAAATTCCATTTAAAACGACCTTTCTTACGGGTTACGTGGAAAGGTGCAGGGAGCTTGTAAATGCAGTAGGTGGCAGACTGCTCCCAGTAATCAGTCAGAAATCGTGATTCAAGCTTTTCTGAATGCCCATGGAGCCGTAGGTACAGGTGATGTGAATCTTTACTGTTTTCAAAGTCTTTCTGTATGGACAGTTGTTACAAGTACCGAGGAGCATCCTACCTGGTTTTATAAAGCGTGACAGGGACAGTGGTAAAGACTTGTCAGGAGGAGCTGTTGTTCCTACACACCCTGAGTTATCAACTCCTAAAATAACTGTGACTTCTTACCATGCCCTTTAGCAGCTGGGTGATGCTGATCTTGTTTTGGAGTATTTGCCACTGTTGATAGGAAACCAGTGCTCTCATGGTTTTGCCTCCCCTAGAGAACAGCATGTCTGTAGTTTACTCACTGCTCTTAAATCTCTCCAGATTAACTCCAGATACCCAAAGGACTTTTTTAAACCAACACAGAATTACCACATTGATTATAATTTCTACAGATAAACCAAGGTCTCCACTGCTCTCTGCATGCATATGAAATGGAAGTTGTGTCTAAACATTATCCAAACAGCAAACCATCCTGTTAAAATAGCTTTTGCATGATACTCAAAAGCTGGGATCCAGTCCTTTGACGAAGATTTTTTTCATGCTTGCTGTTCCATAAATGATGCTAATCTGGAACAAATCTCCTTTTCCCTACTCAGCAGATTTTTTTTTTTCAAGCTTTGATTCATCTGCTGCTAATAACGTAGTTAGGGAAATACCTGGTCCCTTACCTTTTGTCTCGTATGTTTTATTATAATGGAAGTTCGTGGTGCTTCCACAAACAAATGGGTTTTCGTGCTTTTGTTTTGCAGATTGCCAAAGCACTATCTAGTATATAATGAGACATTTCACTACCCATCTAGGACTAAGCTCTTGTACCAAGTAGGGCACTGCCAAAAGACTACTCAGAACAACATAACCCATTAGCTGGTAAACACTTGGGGGAGCTGCCCGTCCACTCTACAAAAAAGACTTACGGAATGGTATGCTTAGCACTCACCAGGTGAATTAAACAAAATGCTAAAACATCTAAACATCTATTTTTTTTTTTTTTTACTTTTGTGTAGTTTTTGGAAAAAAATGACATTTTTTCACAGAGTGTCGGGAGATATGCAGATGCTAGGAGAGCAGAAAGAATAGCTTCAGGATCATTCCAATCATTTTCTGACAGAAGATTTAATCTTATTTATTTACTTATTTGATTTTATTATTAGGAATCTCTGAAATTCATACTATTCTATGACTATTTCTATGGCATTTAACAGGTAAGAGTCTATAGCAGCTTTCTGACTCAGAAATGAAGTACTTTGATCATTGTGACTTCGGGATATTTGGTCTCTTTCTTGAGCAGTGAAGTTCTGTCATCACAGAACTTTATATGAGTCCTTGTATTTTCACTGATAACAAACATACTTAGGACTACATCCTAAAGCAGAGAGATAGGCTGTTATAAAATGACATATTCAAGAAGAGTCTGAGTGTTTGCACTTTATGTGCATTTGCACATAATGTGCATTTGCACATGAAGTGGCAGTTACTTCATTCAAGTATACAGGAAAGTTTGTTTAGAGCCCTTAGTTTGCTTTTGATAATGTAAGCTCTGGTTATGAAAATTTCACATTTTCTTCAGACATACTTGTCTGAAGCATCAGGTAAGTAATTATTAAGTACTTGTACTGACTGTATACTTGCCTGCAATTCTGCAGAAAATGGGATTCCTCTGAAGTCTCAAGTGAGACTGTCGTTAATGAAAACAGCATTTCATGATGGAGAATGGTCTTTGGTATTAAAATCATAATGAAACATCAACCAAACAGACCAACAAAAGCAGCTACAACTCAGCTAATGGCTTCTTTAAAATATTAATATCCCTAAGTATGTGGTCAGAAAGGGAGAGATATTAATCAGTAGAGACCGAATTTCAGTACATGTACTGTGGTCAGGTGTGGTCTTTAGAACGAAGAATTGAAGGGACTGAAGACCTGTTGGATTCCCATCTATGACCAAAGTTTTGGTGGTTAAAACATGCAAGAGTAAGCAACAACTGCTCATACTGATCACTACAGTTGGATATATTTATACTCTTTCCTACCTGTCCTGCATCCTACCAGCAGTTCAGAGGTGAGAGCAAATAGGCAGACAAAATAAAACAACTCAGTACCTATGCTGGAGACTGGCTGCTCACTGTACAGCACAGCTTAATATATCCTGTCTTTGCCAGCACTGTCTTTCCAAACGGTGAAGTGAAAATAAGACTTTTATTTGTCAGAAAGAGATTTACGTGCACTTACTTAAAGGGTCTTAACTTACAGACTAAGGTGTTTTAGATCTAGATGTTCCTTTATGAAGAAAAGAGGAGTCCTTATCTTTGATTCTTGTGCATAAGTTGTTTGATACAGCTCTCTTCTGCCAGGGTATTACAGAGGATACACAAGATTCTCATGCAGGGATGCTTCTATCAGTATCATATGTTCTCATCTTTTCACAGGAACATAACATGCTGTGTTTGAGTTCATTTAACTCATCTGATCTGGATAACGCTTTCCGTACTGTAAAAGAACTTCTGTATTAATTGCACAAGTGAGTAAACTGTAGAACAGCAAACAGCAGTTTACTAATCACAGCCATTTTCATCTTAAGTGTATGTGGTTCAAAACTTCTGAAAAATAAGTAGTCTTCAGATATGATTCAGCTTTTGCTGCTTCCTGAGAAGCAGTCAGAAGAAGCTCTGACAATGCCTTAGAGCTGAAAGAATATAGAAGACGAGATTCCAGGAAGTACTGGAAACATCCTCAGCTCAATAGCTGTAGGATTAGAGTTTTGCTAGTCTGCATGTAATTATTGATTGAAATGCAGTCATGACTAGTATTTTGTCCTCCACAGAGAATGGAGGGCATGTTCTTACCTATCTGGGCCTTAGGTTAAAGCACATTACAAGGTTTTAAAGTCCATATAATCCTTTCAATTATCATCTTACTAAAGAAAAGGCTTTATGATCATGCTGCATTTTATAACCATTCTTTCTGTAGTTTATAGGATAGATGAGCTAGCAGAATTCCTGTGTCCTGTAAAATCAGGGGCTCCTGGTAGGAAGAGGGCATGGACATGACTCCAGATAAATACAGAAAAAGAGAGCTGGAGCCAAGACTATTTTCTTTTGCCACTATCAATTTTGAAATGAAAAATAGTATCTTCCCTGTCTCCACATTACTTTATTTTTTTTAAAGATCATGGGAACCTCAGTCTGCAGGAAGGAAGGATTTGGCAGTGTCCTATAATTCTTAGGAGAGGAAGTAGTGGCATTCCTTTACTTGAAGAGAAATTAGAGAAAGTAGCACAAATGGAATTTGGGTATGTCTTTTTATCTGTTGATCCAAATTGCATCTGATCTACTAGATATGATCTTGCAGGCCTTGCCAGTGCTAAAATCCCTTTAGGAGTGAAGTTGCCTAGTAGTAGAAGAGACCATGTAATGCAATTGTTCATGTGATTTTCTCTTATTTCAGTAGCAACTCATGTTAATTTGTTTAAATGTTAATACCTTGCAATTTCTGATGAAGAAGCCTTATTGTATAACTCAATAAAGCTAGTCCTTTGTAGATAAACATCCACCTTTCATCCTTATCTTTCGTTATAAGAAGTGCTTTACGGAGTATAGGAGCTTCAGGCATTTCATGCCAAGATGCAATCCTGTGCAGTATTGCTAACATCACCTCAACATGGATTTGTAAAGGCCAAGATCATATGCCTAAGAATAAGACCTGTCATCACTATCAGATTCTACCAATGTAAATCTTCTTCACAGAGTAAAATTTTTAGCTTTTTTTTTGTTGTTTGTGGATAAAAAAATAAGAAACATAACCTTTTTCTTCTGTGGTTTAATTCAAACTCATAATTTTTTGTACTTGGCATTTTTTTAATGAATCCAGTGTATTTGTTATTCTGTTTTCTGCATCCTACCATACCTCAAAAAATGTATTTCAGTTAGAAGAAATAGTATCATTTGGATCAAGTGTTTCTACATTACAGGTATAAATGAAAAAGAGTGCTTTGAGTGCTTCAGAGTGATCTGGTATCACTCTGAAGTCAAATAGCTATGCTGTGCTGCCCCAGCGTGTGCAACATTCAGGACAGTGCATAAACAAGTTCCAGAATGAAGTCAATTCTGTAAGAGAAGGTTGTTGCTGATGGAGCTGGAAAGTGCTGTATATGCATTGCTGTCTGACATATGTACCAGGAAACCCTGCTGCAGAGCTGCATAGTCACTACAGTAATTATAGTAGAGGCAGATGTTGGCAGTGCTAGAGGGCAAAGGGAAGAGCTTGATGTCATTACTGTTAGTGTTATTCATGTCAAAGCATCAGTGCTTTAAAAGTCTGTTTTTACAGAAGGAGCAACACTAAGCATTCAATTTATATGAAAACTATAGGCATACCAAAAGTTGCATTGCTTTTCAGTCCACTATGATTACAAATTTTTTGTTTTTTTTTTTTTAATGTACTTTATTGCCATGCTACAGGTTGCTTGGAGGCGAGTTATTTTCTAATCACAGTCTGCAGATTCTACTGAGCAAATTGTAAGTGTGGCTAAAAAGTGAAAAAAAAAAAAAACACACACAAAAAAAACCCACAAGCTTGTGTAACACAACCTTTTACTCCACTGGAAAAATTATACTTGACTTAGAGCAAGACCAAGTGTCTTTACTATAAATGAGATTATGGGCTTATGTTACTAATGTATTGCATCTTTATTGTAACTTCATTAATTCTGAAGTTACAAGATCTGAATCTATCCATTACATTTTGTGCAACTTGCGTTCACTGCTATCTGTTAAGAAAAAAGGCGTGCCTTCAATAAAATTACTTCATGACAGCTTCTACTGCAACTAGAATTGCTTCATCTCCTGAAATCCTTTGTAAAAGCTTATGCTTGAGTAGCATAAGCCACAACAAATCACTCAAGCACTTCACTTTCTACTTTCTGCTGGATGTGCTTCTTTTTGTAAGAAGCAATGTTGGGAAAAGCATGCTTCATTCTGCTTCTTGTGGGGTGCAACTGAACAACTGTGTGATCTCTCAGAATTGCTTCTTACTACACATTATCAGTCAATGACATATTTACACTTGCAAGGATCTGACTACCTCTAATGAAAGACGTACTAAATCTATCTTTAAGTCAGTGCCAGTAGCACCGTGGTCGTGGTAACAGAGCTCAGCATCAGGTTGTCACTGAGTATATATTTTCAGGATCCAGGTTCAGTTTTGCAGTTTATGCTAAGCTCTGCCCTACTGTGATTCCACTGCTAACCAAAACATCCCAAACTTGTTTCTCAGAGCTGCTATAAAACTTTTGAATACAATATAGACATTTCTTTAAGTTTTTGCACCGAGGCTAAGAACTACTAGTTAAATTCTGGAGCCTGTATATCCAAAACATCCAATTTAAGGATAGCCTTTCACTTTTTGACAATTTTTCCCTCAATTGTTGTATGAGAAAAGATCCTTACCATGTAGGAATCAAATCCATCATGTGATTGTCATATTTCCTAAAATAGATGAAATGGAAATATTAGGGAAATTTCAGAAATAATCAGGAAATAGAAATACTAAAACCTTTTTACTAAGTGGGAAATATTTCTTCAAAAGGTGAATACCCCAGTAGCTGAAGGAAAACATGGTGATTCTTGGACAGTACTTTATTTCCAAAAGTTTTTGCTTTTCTGCTTGATTTTTGCTATTTAAAATCCATACATCTAATAATATCACATTTTAAATGTGTCCATTGCTGTAATATTGAGAGGTCTCTGTAGATCAGAGGTACTTCGCCTGAGGTCCTGTGCTTCAAATTGCAACCCACAGATGTGAGTCAAAGTCAGTCCACAAGCAGCATATCCACACTGGTGTGATGCTATGTGTGAGCTAAGCATCTCCATCTCAGCTTTTTCTAGGCTTCTGTACCTGAATAGGACTCATCAGCTTGAGCATGATTGCTCATTGTGTCTGTCAGGCTGAACTTGCTGTTGGCACCTGTCTGTATAGGTGTCTTGATTTTTAGAAAGGCTTCTCCACAGTAATGTAAGTCACAGTATCCTCTGCAGGACTACAGGATAAAAATGTTGGTTCAGAAGATATGATAATAAGCAGTATTTTATACAACGTCAGTGCTTATGAGACTAGTTCATGATACTAGAGAGCAATTATAGAAACACATTCCCTACCCCTAGGAGCTTACAATCTAAACAAATAAAACATATTTCACAGAAGAGATTAACATACAAAAAGCTGAATTATCCTTATTAATATTATTTTTTTCTTCTAGTGCATGTCCTGATATCTTGAGAACACAGGTGTTTTGAATTGAAGTTGAGCAAGGTTTTAAGTGCTTATTTATTTATTTAATTTTGTTTTTGAGTAAAGCAAGCATTAAAATGTTAAAATGATTAACAGAGTAATAGCCAGATGAATCATTCAAGAAGTGGCTCAAAGAACTAAGATTATAGAAGGGACCTGAATCAAGACAAAGTACAGATGCGTTGAAGAAAAGATGCAGGGCAAAGGGTCATCCGTGAATGAGAGCTCAGAAAAATAGGAAAGAAGTATTTTTACAGAAAATATTATTTGCCTATCTATATTATGGAATCTGTATTCACTGACCAAGACCCTGTTGCATTAAGCCTCTTGGTGCTTGGTTATGTGACAGTGCCCCCACTACATTCTGCAAATTTCAGTGAGAGCTGTAGTAGTATAACTCCTTTGAGAAACAAGCTGCAGGCTTTTATTAGCTGGAGGCCAGGGTGAAAATGCTGGTATGAATATTTCTCACACAGTACTTGCAGCTTCTGTTCACTGAAAACATTTTCCTATGTATCATCAAAATAGCCATTTATAGAAGTAAGAAAAATATTGCAGCCTGTGACTTTCAGGAAAGGTTCCTTGAGCAGGGTGAGAAAGAAGCAAAGGTCTAAAGGGTAGTAAGCAATAAAAAATAAATAAATAATAATAAAAAGGCAATAGTATCCCTTCACTCCAGTGTTTGATATAATCACAGAATTTCTAGGTTGGAAGAGACCTCAAGATCATCGAGTCCAAAAATGGACTCGATAATAATGTTTAATAGCAGTGGAAAACCTAAAGAAAATAATTGGAATAATTTCTTCTTCCTACAAATGTAAATGCTTAATAACAACATATTTCTACAGCGTTTCTCACTGTAGATATTGAGTCTTTTAGGAGCTAGGCCACAGATACCTCAGCTCTTCAAGTTTGTTGAACATGCTTTGGAGATTAATTCGGCCAGAGTAAACTGATGGATACAAACCAGAACAACTTAAGAGTTGTCTGATGTCTAGCTGCTCTCTCTCCCATTTCTTCACCTCTCCTTTAAATGTCTTGGTAATTGTTTCTGCGCCTGCAGCGTCCATAATGATAAAGGAGGTAGAGCAGTATAAGGTCAAAAATGAACAACAAGCCAACAGCAACATCAAATCCGATTAAAATATCTGTAAAGGAAAAAATAAAGGACAAGAGTATGAAGGAAAGACATATATGTGTGTCATCTTAGATACAAAGATAACAGTCTAATAACAAATGGGTGCAATGGAAATATTTTCATAGCTGAATTTTGTTTGTATTTCTGTCAAGATCCCATGGACTGCATTTACTGACATATGCAGTGTGGGTATGAAAATATACACTTAAATCCTGAAAACATGTAGACAGTTTCCTGTTCATGATCAGATCTTACTGCTAGGTTTTCAAGGGGCAAGTGTGACATTGCACATTTAGGTAATGCAAACAGGAGTTTCATCAGGGATCAGCAAAACCCTGAATATATGCAGGAAGGGGGAAATACCAGGACTAATGGAAAGCAGCAAGTGTTGCCTTGACCCTCACTTCCCTCCTGGAAATAATATCCAGGAAGGAAGAGAGTAATTTGGCAAAGGTTGTCAGCTGTCAGTAGTTCAAGGCAAACAGCTGCTGTACCTGCATGGATCAGCTGCACTGTACATGTATAGTGGAAGCTGAGGTATCATCAATACATGGTACGTGAGCCAGAAATTCAGATGCATCAATCTTACTGTGCATGTGCAAGCCATTTACGCTTTGTATCTGCAGAAAGTCTTGTACATCTAATATAAACAGGACTCCTTGCATAGCACCTACACCTGTATTTCTGTCATTTTCATCAACAGGAACTCTATTTTTGGTCATGTCATTACATAGCTCTTTATGTGAGTATGCTAATAATAGCACTAACTTCACACTGGTAGGCAAATCTAACCTTCACATTCTTAGAGAAATTTAATTTATATCTGCTTTCTTTGTCTATATTAAAGCTGGTCCATACTTGTTATAAGGAGATCAACGTATTTTGCGAAATGTTCAAAGTTTGGAGCCCTTGATACATCTTATATAGAAAAGACAGTGCTGTTACGCTACCTTTTGTTTTGTCTTTCTTCCCACATTCTTTTGACCAGCTTTCCGTAATTATAGGAGAAACTAATTCAGTGAACTTCTCAATTGGGCAAGAAGAGGTGCATCCTGGCAGAGTGAGCAGGTACGGGTCCTTTGAAGAGTCATTCCGATAATGCATTTCAATGCTATACTGCCTGATTAACGACATTGAAAAGATTTTATTTTTAAAAGTTCTTAAATAAAAGGTTTCTTAGGGAGAGACAGATGTTGCAAATAGGCCCTAATCTAGAATTTATTCTTTGAATGGAAGTTTTGTAAAAGATATTTAAAAGACACTTTGCAAAAGCCAGTTACTACGCAGATCACCAGTTAGGTCAAACTCTTAAGAAGAGCCTTCTGGCTCTTCCAGACCACCTGATTTACCTTGGGATTTATGAGATGTCTTGGAAAAGCTTGCTATCATTTGAAGAAACAGCTAAGTTTGTTTTACCACTTACTTCCAACTGATAAAACTGTTTTCCTTTTCTTCCTGTTTCTCAAAGCACACGGATACATGCATACCCAGCAAATGTAATTTTTCTTGTTTTTAATATAACATTGTGCCTGTGGACTACTCAATGAAATATCACTTTAAAACAAATTAGTATCTTTTCACAGTATCTGAGAGAAAAAGAATTTTAGGGGAAGAGGGAACCAAATTCCAAACACTCCTTGTTCTTACACAGATGAGAAGATACTTGCCCACTGCTTTCTTGGTAGAGTTCAAAAAACTGACAAGCAGCATATGGTGGCAGTTTTCCATTGAAAATATTGAGAGCGATCTGGAGGGCCCCAATTGTGGTGTCATGCTATTGGGAAAAAAAAAAAAAAATCCATCTTTGAAATACAGTGAAGTGTGAACTACCAGAATCATGAGAAGAGAAAAAAGACTAGAGAGAGAGAAGAAATCCAGGTAAAATAAAACCTGTTTAACAATAAGACCTTATTCAGTATATTCACCATCAGGCAAAATGTTAACAGAGTACTACAGACATCAGGGGGCATTTTCAAAGAGTTACTTCAGTATGTGTCTTACGTCTTTTGGCAGTATTTCAGAGAAGAAATACTGGAGGAAAACAAAATCTGATCTGAGAAATCAATTTTTTTTTTTCAGTGCATTTCCTCCCCACCCCTCTTCCTTCAGGAATGCTTTTTGGTTACAACTTCAGATTAAGACTGTACAAGGTAGTGCATCTCATCACATTTCAAGTAAAGATACAAGTCTTTTTGAAGATACTACACCAAATAGTTGCATACAAAGACTGTTCTCTTCACCCCTACGTATGCTCCAGAACTTTTTAAGATGTGGTTTCTTATGTTTTTACTTACACAGTAAAATCTCAGTTTGGCTTCTATTTTTGACAGAATCTGTTATCCTCCAACCACCCACCTGCAATCTCTTCCTCTTCCCATTATTCCTTCTTTTACAAAGAAATCCAGGAGGAGGTGTTGAATCAAAGGAAATCCAAACAACTTGATATCTAAACTTTGTAGGCATCTCTGTATATATGTTTGCTAGGCTTGTTTATACTATAGTCTAACATCTGCATTTTAATTATTATTCAGGATCAGTTTCAAAAATACTGAGTATACATGGCCCCACAATATTAAAACAGTAATGAAAATTCTGTATGCACTTCTTGTTCTTCCTTCTCAAAAATAATATATTAGAGCCAGAAAATACACAGAATATGCAGCAGTAAAAACTTAGTATATTGAGCAGATTCTGTATGAGAAAAGATTAAATACATTAGGACTCTGTCTCGGAAAAGGAAAGGTAGAAGAGATGAGACAGAAAACAGTAAATTCATGAGTGAACCAAGAGTGACCATTCCCTGTTTCTCACAACAGAGGTGCTAGGAGGGAGATACACCACTATTATGTTAAAAAAAAAATAAATAAAAGAAAATAAGTTTTTTTTCTTCCTTTTAAGTATAGAAGTCATTGCCACAGGATGCAGCAGAGGCCCAAAGTACAAATATATTTAAAAAGTGAGTAGATAAATTGTCAGAAGAAGGTCTGTCAAGAGCTATTAAAAAAAAATAAAAAAAATCTGTGACATATTCTGTCACGGGAAGTCCATAAACCACAGTTTGCTGGGAGGTTGTATCACAGGAAGAATCACCCCATGCTGGCATTATTCTCATGTTCTTCCCTGCCGCTGCCTGAGACAGGATTGCAAATAAGCTAAGTGGATCTTGGTCTGAATGAAATGACCCTCTTCAACCTATAAAATAATGCATATATATATATATACGTATGTATATACATATATATAAAGAAAAAGAATACTCATCTCTACTGTCCCTTTCACTTGTATATGTTTGGAGACACAGCTGGGGTTTTGCTATTTGTCAGTATCTCTGGGTTAGAAGCACTTAAAGCAAGATGTAACTTACAGAATCTGCATCAATAAGTTGCAGGAAAAAAAGGAAAGAAAAAGAAGATAAAATACACAGATATATTTACTAAATACCGTTTGACTGAAACTGAGGTGTGAATCATGGTCCTGATGTATTCTGGTACTGACCTGTGTTCAGCTTATTAGCAGAAATGAACTATTACATTATTTTCTCATTTAGCTTACATTGAGACTGATTATTCTCATTCAGAGACTTTTACTAGTGAAATCATAGCAATATTTATAAAAGGTGAAGATACTTACAGCAGAGTAGACCTCCATTTTTCTTTCTCTTGAAGAATTGGCAGCTTGTTTAAAACTATTTAGAATAATATTCACAAGGACACCTTAAAAAAAAAGATGGGGAAAAGGAAGAGGAAAATACCGATACCACATTTGCATAAAAACAAAAAAAGCGAAAGATTTTGAGTGTCAAACAGAACACGTCTACTCAGGTTTCACACTTTTTTTTTTTCCAGCTTTCCTCAAGAACATAACTAGAGAGAAGAATTTACAAAGGGGAAATACATTGTTCATTATCCAGGCCAACTGAAATGATGGGCTTTACAGAAATCAGAACTATGAGAATTATGCCTTATGACACTTCCAGTTTTGTTATGCTGAGACCTCTTTTTTTTTTTTTTTTTTTTTTTTGTGTGTGTGTGTGTGTTGCAATAATGACAGCTGTGCTAGCCTCTTCCTTTCTAGATGCTGAAGAAATATTTTAACAGTCCAGCCAGTCACACAGTATCGGATCTTGTTTTTTCCAAAGCTCTTTTGTACTTCTGGTCCAAACCAAAGATACTCCAAAGGCAGTGGAACTAAGGTAGCAGAAATTCCTTGCAGCACAATTTGTATCATCCTAGAGGAGAAAGGCGTTACTAGTATTCCTACTAACACTAAAACAGTTCTGACCTGGTGTTATGGCCAGCTACAGCTAGCGGGCTTTAGTGCAGGTCTCAGCCTGCAATTATTATATGGCTTGACCCAGTGATGTTTATGCTCAGATGATGAGGCTGGTAATAATTCTTTACCTAGGTTTAGACTGCAGGTTAGGTGCCTTGCACCAGACAGTCCAGACTGCGGACATTCAAGATCGCTTGTCTGGGTTTCCTGTTCATGGACACCAGGGGATTATATGCTGAATCTTGTTCTAGTCTTGTCCTAGTGTATAGCCAGAATGTGCACAGCCTCTGCACCCCAATTTTGGAGCTAATCAGCAGTCCCAGTTCTTGCAATATAGACATAACTTGAATTTCTCATCTTTCTCATTTTTCTCATCTTTCATTGTGATCAGACTGTGTTGGAGCTCTCACAGAGCTATCATTCATTTTTATACTTTCTTTCAGTACCCAATCCATACAAATCTCAGTATTCAGCACACATTATCATGTTCAATATGGCATCTACTGTCTATTGTTACAAATCAAGATTCTGATAAATAGTTTTGCATGAGCAAGGTGATGGTATGTTGTATGTTATTGGAAGCATTGTCTTCTCCTTTCTGAGAGCTAAGGATTTTTGATTTACCTCCTTGTAGTCGTGACTTCTCTTCTGTTTTATAAACCCCAAATAGTGATAATAAGGACAACTCTGCCAGTTTTTCCATCTTGTCCACTACATCTTTGGTGGCCCATACAGGGAGAGAATAATTGTGAATACCCTAGTGATAAAGGAAAACAAAATGATGTTGTTGTTTTTTCTTCTGTACCCTTCTGTATCTTTCTATTGTCCAACTTCACAGTACTATATATGGACTACGTGTGGCTGTCCTGCATTTCTTTGTTCATTTGTGGCTTCTATCATCAGCATGCCTTGAAATACCCTCTGCAGGAATGGGGATCAACCTGAGGGGGATGAACAGGAAGAGTTGAATCATCTGTGTAGAGGCAATCTCTTGTAGGTACAATATATTCTTGCTATAATGGTAGTTTCTGGGGGGGTTGCTGGTGTGAAAGACTGCAAACACATCCTCTTTCTGTCTTCTACTAGTTGGTCTTCAGGGTACGATCTAGCTCAAAATCGTCCCACCTTTTCTATGAGGTTGTCCAGATGCCAGTTCCATCCCTGGTCATTTACAGACAAGTGTCATTCTCCCATCACATAAGAATGACCGTGTCTTACAGTGCCTAGGTACCTCTAAATGGAGGGTATGTTCAACAACCTTCACATACTGCTAATATTGACTGGGACCAGATGAAATCATCCCATGCTTGGGGAGTCTGACTTCATTCACTCTGAGCTATCATCACCTCCTAATTTTCTAACTTGCAGATCATAATCTTACCTCTCGTTTTCAACATGTAAGTATTCTGATGTTTACCTTTTGATAGATTAAACCAAATAACCTCATTTTTCTTCTGTTAAAAATTCATAAATACAACCCAGCCAGCACGCTCAAATAATTCTATGACAACATATTAGAAAGGAAAAGGAGGGAACAAAGGGAGTAGATTTTGGTACCAGTGCCTCAGGGTAAAACATCAAATGAAAACAGTAGTTTTCCAATCTGTAAACCATGTTTTTGGGGTATCTTTTACCACTACACTAAAGTAGTATTCAGATTCAATGATAAAAATAATAAGCAAATTCAAGAGAGAAGGCAGCTCATTCCTATGAAACCATGTTGGCATTGTTTAATTAAAACATATCTTGGAGTTATTTTCTTTCCCAACCCCTACTGCATTGTTATTACCTCACAGTATAGTGTATCATATGTATTCCAGAGCTGGAAATTGTCGAGTATTTTAAGATGATTTAGTTCAAGTCCTGTGTTAACTGCCATTGTTTGTAAAAAATCCTGGGGGAAAAAGAAAAAAAAAAAAAAGAAGAATACACCACAGATACTCAGTGCATACAGAGCGTATATACATACAGATTCATTAGCATCCAACCTGGCAACACACTAGTATTTAATTTTATGCAGGTGAAACTATTACAAGGGAAGATTTTGATTGCAGTTTTCATTTTGTAACCATTTTAAGATGCTGATTTCTATTTCAGACACTGCTTCTTGCTCAGCCCTGCTATAGGTAAGTCTGGTGCTCTCACTGCTGCCACCTTCTCTCCCTCTTCCAACTGCTCTGTCACCTCAAAACTTCAGAAGTAAGGAAAAAGAAGGCACTAATGGCAAAGGAAGATGAGAAAATAGGTGTGGTAAAAATAGAAAGTATATATTAAAAAAAAAAAAAGCATAGACAAACACTCAAGATAAGGCAAAAAGAAACTGAAGAGGAAACAAGGTTTTCCTTCTCTTATTTAAAGGAGGCCGATTGTCTAAGTAATAGTTTCACAACAGTTCCCATAAGGATTCTTTCTATGTGCTACCACAGAAGAGTAAAGGCATTGGATAATATCCCTTATTCCTACATTACCTGCTTCATGCTGGCAGCTGAAAGAGAGGACTTCTATGAAGCTGTAATAACACCTCCCTGGCAGGTGAATGAATCTGACCAAAGTAATTGAGCTAGCAGAAAGTTAGAAGCCAAGAAAAAGGAAGGAAAAAAAAAAAAAAA
>CM021732.1:45534885-45586794 GCA_011075105.1 Heteronetta atricapilla | reverse complement strand
AAAGTTAGAAGCCAAGAAAAAGGAAGGAAAAAAAAAAAAAAGAAAAAGAAAAAGAAAAAGAAAAGTTGGGTTTAGCCCAACAAGCGTAGAAAGTAAACCTGAAGTGACTCTGAGAGAATGTCAGGGTGTGAGAAACACAAGACCCCTGCTTTATTAGTTCAGTAGTGCTATTACAAAGTGTACCGCACACAAATGAGAGCAGCAATAACCACTATGCAGAGCAACTACTGTCCACATGGTTGCTTGAGGCAGGTATGCCATCCATGTACCTACAGTCAGCAGTAGCGTTGGAATGAGAAATTTTGGATCACTGACTGTGAATATTTGTGTCAGAACCAAAACAGAAGTATATCTTATGATGGACCCAAAATGCATCTCTGAGAGAAATTTACACAAATCAAAGTGTTGCCTGGTTGGGCTTCTTTTACTTCTCTGTTATCATAGGATAGTTTGGGTTGGAAGGACCCTCAAAGATAACCTTGTTCCAATCCCCCTACCACTAGATCAGATTACTCAAAGATCCATCCAACTTGTCCTTGACCACCTCCAGGGATGGGGCATCCACAATTTCCCTGGGCAACCTGCTCTAGTGCCTCACCATTCTTAGAGTAAATAATTTCTTCCTAATATCTAATCTAAACCTAACCTCTTTTATTTTAAAGCCATTACCCCTTGTCCTATCACTACACCCCCTGACAATGGGTCCTTCTCCGCCTTTCCTGCAGGTCCCCTTTAGGTACTGGAAGGCCACTATAAGGTCTCCCCAGAGCCTTCCCGTTTCCAGGCTGAACAACCCCAACTCTCTCATCCTGTCTTCATAGGAGCATCTGTTGCAGTGTCAACTTCAGAAAGTCACAGCAGCAAGACCTAAACCTTCCTAAGTTTCAGGAGATTTACTAGATTTTTAGAATTGATTTTGTGCTGCCCTGCATAACTGAAAATTGCTGCATCCATGAATTTCTTTGCCCCTTGGATCACTGAACTTTAATTATATGCAGCTCTAACTAGGCTTAAGAAATGAATGTCAAATTAATATTTTAAAATACAAATTAGTATAAACAAACAAGCAAACATGAGAAATGCATAAATGTATCAAACATACGTTTAAATGTTATTGGCCTAAATTTCTAATTTTAAGAGAACCCTCAGGATTTCTTAGTCATTTTAGCAAAAAGTAACAACACAATTCCATCTTTATTTTAAATAAAGATTGATAAAGATAGATAAATATCTTTTAAATAAAGATAGATAAAGATTTAAATAAAGATATATTTAAATAAAGATTGAAAAAAAAAACATATTTATTTTGCCTTACCATGTATGGTTGTATTCTACTTTGAAATTCACTAGATGTTTGGGTTTCCTTCTGAAGTTCATCAAAACGGGGACAATCACTCAGAGGAAAATGCAGCCTCTGAAACAGGAGAAGTAAAACTTAAAATAGTTGTAGAACTAATGACCACACCTCTGGTTTTTCTGTTTCTGAGATTGCTGATGTAATATTTGTGAGATGAATGGTTAGTGACCCTGCTACAACTACTCCATAACAGTTCTTTTCAATACCTTGTTCATGAATTCATGAATAGAGGAAATGGACTGCAGTAGCTTTACTTTTCAGTGGCTACCTGTGGCTGTGATAGCTTTATTTCCATCAGTCTAACTGATTTTGAGAAGAATGCATGTCTGTCAGGGGTTTGCTTTGGAAAACTGGTCAGGGTTCGTGATCAGGAATTTTAAAAAGATACCATTTACCTCTTTTAATTTCTGAATCTCACTACGTGCAGCTTGATTGTACCAACTACTGGAATCTGAATTGCTTCTCAGTCTGCACGTCTTGCTCTCAGCTCTTTGGAGACAAGTGGTGCATTATGATAAGCATTTTAAGTACCACTTAATGGACAGAACTTGAAATATGAATGACAAATTGTGCCCCTGAAATATCCAAAAATATGAGCCTAATGGCTCTGCTCTTGTTTAGAGGCATTGTTTCATATTTAATAATTTTGAGTGTATGCATTATGAGGTCACCTGATAGTACGCATTTGATCTGAACTGTGTGTACATACATATGCATCCATCAAACTCTGTGCGCTGGCAAATATATGTTTTATGCCAGTTGAAGAAGGACAGATGGTAGCTAATCCAGATGATACCTAATAAAGTCTGCCAATAAAAAGTTATGATGAGCAAAGTAAGCTTGTGCTGGTTCAGCACTTTATGCCACATCACTAGAGCATTTTTAACCCAGCAGTAATATTATCCTGCAACCATACAAACTTTGTAATAGAACAGACTTAATGTACAGTAGATAAATTCTCTCTCAGTAGAGGCTCCTAGGAAAACCCCATGCTGTTGAAGTGGAATATCTATGGTTTATGTAGGACTTAAAGTGCAAGAAGTTCTACTCTGTCTTGGGATGAACATTAGCATGCAGCATTTAGAGTACATTTCTTTTCTCTTTGATTAATCAACATGAGGCTTGCAGCAGCCACCAACTGACAGTAGCACACTTTCACTTGGACAGATTTCCAAGGGTATATTTCCTCTGTAACAGAAGCACACTGCAGGTTGAAGTCTCAAAGCTGCAATATGAAGCTTGGGAATGTTTAATTACACAACAACAAATGTCTCTCTGGCTGTGTCTTAATTACCCCCTTCTAGGTCTTATTAATTAAGCCACTCCCTTTGGCTTCATTAAGCAGCGCTCAGTACTGTTGCCTGTCAGGTCTTGATAGATTTCAGTGGCTCAAAAATAAACTGTGATAGTTGTTTTTTTATTATTTTTATTTTATTTTATTTTTACAGGATTGTATTTGGCCTCCATTTCCCACTTCGTGTTGCGTAGGGCTTGAAAACACCTGGCTTAGCAAGGCAACAATGTTCAATGATTTTTTTTTATTTATTTTTTTTATTTTTTCCAGGTGGTCTGCATATTTAACATGATTTTTCAATTACTGCAGAGGTGTGTTTCATCACCCAAAGTGAAACATCAATACCCAGTCCCAAAGCAGCTGAAGAAGTGATGGGGTACTATACATTTCTACAGATGAGTCTGTAGTCAAACAGCTCATGGCACTCCCCTGCGATGCCCCTAATAACTTTGAGACTTAATTTGGCCAAAGCTCTGACCATTCTGATGCTTTTAACATGGGGTATAGGAGCTTCCCCTAATATTCCATTTTTCAATAATAGTGACAATATTTTATTTTGTTTAGGGGCAGAAGCAAGTTTCAAGCTAAATTATGTTGTGCCTAATCAAGTCTGCAGGAACCCCTTCTCCTTTTACCTGTTTTCAAGCATGGCTTTAAAATGGAGCAATGCCAATGGGCTGGCAAGTGTGGCCATCCCTAATGAAAGAGTCCATCTTCTGATGTTGGTGACTGGACAGGCAGTTATTTAATAGGTCTTTTGTGTACATTTCCTTTAAGTCAACTTCTATCCTCAAAGGCAGAACAAAATTAACTTCTCTGGCATGACATTCAATAACTTTTTGGTCCTTACTTAACATTTTTCCTTACACAGTCCTTGTCACAGGAGCCAGAGACATTAAAATCTAAATCTGAGTCAGCCAGGAAGAGATGCATACAGCAAAACTTCTACAAGACCTATCATTCAGGTAGGACTGCTCTTATTATGAACCGTAAGGCACATGCTAGTTTCATTAAGTGTTTGTATAGCACTGAGTATAAAAGGGCCCTTGTCTGTAATTAGAGTGCCTCAGTGTTACCAGAACAGGAAAGTAATAATTGAGAGGTCATCACAGTGGCTGATGTAAATCCCAGTCCTTAAATAAGCAAAGAGACAACATGCTAAGGAGGGGAAGGTCTGTCTAGCTGATTGGTGCTCAGAAAAACACCTGTTCTCTGCTGTTTTAGGGCAACTTCCTTGCAATACCGTCCAAAAGTGTCTCCTTTTCAAGGAGAAGTTGTAAGTTGTACCGTGAAGAAACTAGTAGTGTGGTTGACAAAACAGGTATTCTGCAACTATAGAACAAGGATTTTCATGCAGCTATTACAGTTGACCTGTGACATGCTTGTCAGCCAGTAGATGCTTTCTATTAGATTGAGCTCAAAGGGAATAGAATATTTATTTATTTATTTTCTCTTCTGGGGAAAGCCAAGACATTATAGGAAGTATTCAGATGGTACTCACCTGGTCTGTTGCTTTTGGCACAATATGAACAGGAATAGGTTGCCAGAGAAGCTCAGGGTTCCAAATTTGGCTGCTAGTTGGTGGAAAGAGGCCCGATAGGTATGACTGGCCACTCATAATGGTGCGATCATAATCTGTACTTTGGATATAAAACTGAAGATAGAATGGCAAAAAGTTAACAAACAAAACAACAAAAACAAAGAAACTTTGCTCAACTCATCAATCCTGGCTTCCTGTTTTCAGTTGCATGTTTTTGCATAGAATCAGAACAGTGAAGCTATTAGTTAGAACGTTATAGGGCTCTACTTCATTTGTATAAATGAAATTGCCGAAGCATCTTTCAGTTTGGGATCTAACCTTCCAACTGAACTAAAAAGTATAAGAAAACATGATTTTAAAGATGGAAGCTCTCCGTCTTCTGAGTGTCAGAGATACATTGATATGACCCACCTGCTATAACTCAGGGATAAAGGCACTTATAACCATAGTGGGTAACAAAGTCTTTCTTTGAAGCTATAGTCTTTTATGCCTTCCCATCATTGCATCCCCCCATGACCAAAATAGTAGTGGTATCTTCCCCCCAATAGATCCGTGCCATATGGCAAGCACATCCAAACAACTGTGAGACTTCTCATTCACAGGACAAAGTGTGTGAACATGGCCCTTCACATTCCCCATGCATTCATCTTAAAACAAGGTAGAAAAATATTAGGTCGCTATGGATAAATACCCAATTCATTCGATGGTGTGGAGCTGTTCAGACCCAAAAAACTGAGCTGTGGAAGAACCAAAATGAATGTAGGAACTGAAAGTTAAAGATTTGTGTCTATATTTTCACCTTGACATAAAAGCCTGACTTCCAAAAATGTTCTGCTACCTTAATTTTTGTCTTAATAAAAGGAATACGATGATGGATGTGCTTTTATCTATCACAAGTCCATAGCTCTGCTTTGCCGGAGAACTGTCCTCCAGACAGTTCTGCTATATACCTCTTTCCGGTTGTATGTGCTGTTCAGAAAGTTGGAATATCTCTTCCTCATGTACTGTCCAAGTTCATACAGCTGCTGCATTCCAGTCTGTGAGGCAAGTGTACAGATGGCTATTAAATTAAGGTGATTGGAGAATGTCAAATAAGTTTATTTTTTATTTCCTTTTTTGTATTCAGCAATTTCTTTTTACATGATTATTAACCACATTTATAGCATACTGTATATGTTGTAGGTAACCAAGAATTTTTAACAGAAATAATCATATCTATCAAAAATGATACATTCTGAAATTCTAAGACTTCAGCATCTGCTACAGGAGAAGCAATGCACCTGGTTCTATCTTAAATACTGTTTCCACAGTGCTGTAGCTCTGTAGATGCTGCTGGAGTTATTCATGAGCAACACCGTGAAGAGTATGTCAGTTGGTGACAGCTGAAAAAGGAGCATTACCTGGTATTCATTACTGTCATTGCTACACTAATTTATCAACCTGATAAATTATAGAAATAATTACAAAATAAATGATAAATTTGTGGTTTACATTCCAGGCATTTAAGATTTCTTTCCCCATCTTTGTTTTGATACACCTGAAGTTGTCTTAGACTGCACACTTTTTTATCATTCATTTCCAAGACTGTGAGCAGAACTTTGTAACTTTTAGCTGTCAGAGAAGTACATTCTTGCTACTGTTGCTAAGAAGATAATACAATAGAAAAAAGCTCTCAAAAAAAAATCTTTACAAAAGCAGCAACATTTTTTTTTCTTCTTCTTATAAGTTACTTACAGGGAGATAGTAACCTGTTGTATGAATGCCTGAAGTTTACAGATCTTTAAAGACTTAATTCAAATAATAAATGCTGAATTGTCTCCAATTCATGTTTCTGCATCATAATGACATATTGTTAAGGTATGCATTGGCTTCTCTTTGCTCCAGAATTTCATGTGCCAGATACAGTTAAAAAGCTAAGGCTTGATCTTAATGTTGAAATGCAAGAAGTAGGTTCTGTGTATCCCAGTGAAGGTCTGGGCTGAAAACAGCCTTACCAGAAAACACATTTCCTGAGAACCAACTTTCTCCTGCAAGACTTCCCTTTTTATTAATTATTTATTGGGGATTGGGGGGGCATCCTTTCCATGAAATATGAAATCAATATGAAATATGGATTCATGACTTGACCTGGTTGGAAGGTGTAATTCATTTATCTTGTCACAGATCCCAGTGCTTAATTATCATTAGACTTCAGCAATTTTAGATTAAGGATAATCTTTAAATTTGCCATTTGTTTGAAGGCAGACGCTGTCAGGAAGTTATTGTTTGTAAGGAGATAGTTATATAGCTATGATGAACAAGACTTTAGTGTACAGCAGCTGGATGAGTCTTGTTGCAAAAATATTTATGAATTACAGGGTATTGCTAATAGCCACTGTCAGTACTTGGAATTTGCTGATGTCTGCAGGGCACAAATCAACATCTGCCCATTTCCTATTTTTGTAGCATATGTAAGTGCTACTGAGAGAGTTAACATACCTTGGTAAGTTGTCCAAAACCTTGGGGCCATTCACTTTCTTTGTGTAGATCAGTTGGAAAGTTTACAATTGGCGTTCTGTCACCATGTCGGAAAACCTAGTAAAATTCCCATTAAGAAAAAAAACCACACACACACAAATTAATTACTGCTAGCATTCTCTTCTTTCCCATCTAGAAGACAAGCATAAAATTTCAGCTCCAGTGTCATTTTTCAAATAGAAATATTGGACAGTCTGCAGAAACCTAGTCAAGTAGGATTAGAGTACATTCTTTACACTCAAGAATAGGTATCAGTATGTTGTAATTTAGTGGGCATGAGTTTGATTATTCTTTCACCTAGAACATAAAATTAAGCAGCCAGAATGTCAGTGCTCAGGTTACATCCATAGCTCAGTAACCAGACAAGAAATCTGACTGAATTTTGGATACTCAGCAGCACCTCAGAATGTTATACCAGTTACAGATGTGTTTGTATGAGGATTTAATTACTTTGGCATACATACTTGAAATTTTTGGCAACTGTTTTTTCATAGCAGTATCTTTAAAAGTAATTCCTTGTACATTGTCTCATCTTTGAGTTCACACTCATGCCATGATATAAAGAAGAAAAAGTATACATAATCACACCATTGTCTTAATATTTATTAATAATTTTACTTATATTTATGAAAATTATATTTATGAAAATTATTTAAGAAAATTTCTAGGATTTTTTTTCTATTAACTTTAGCAACAGCAAAGAGTTTGGTTGCTTTGCTATCCTGGACAGTCAAGCACAGTGAATATTAGTGTGGTGTTTACAGTTATATGCTTTGTACATCAGAAACCTTAAATTAGCCCTTTTGTGTTTGTAATCCAGCATGCTAAGAAAGTACCAACCCTAGATTAAATAGTTCTGAAAATTTCTGAATTACCCTCCCTAAACACGTTATGTATAGCCAAGTTCAGGTTCTTGTTAAATTATCCAGCTTCACAGAAAATCACTTTTACAAGTGATTGACAGTCACTCAAACTGACATGATTATTTTGGTAATATGTAATAACAGGTCAAAACCTGGCCAAGTGGTAAGCCTTTTGTATTAGTGAAAAATGTGTCTGATTTCAAATACGAATTTACATTGCTGTATACTTAATATTCAACTTAACATGTTGTTATGTATGTCACTGTCACAAGAGTCAACTCCTAAAAACTTTCAGTACACCAGAACAGAGTAGCTTTTTACCTGGGTAGAGGCTAGAGGACAAAGAGGTAAAGATCCAAAGGTATTTGGATATATGTATGGAGATCTAAAGAATCCAAAGATTTCTCTTTTTTACTGTTAGAAATTGAAACAGTAGGATTGTTCTCTTCTAAAAAACAGCACAGATTATTTAAGTTGACATGAAAGAGAAGAAAGTTCAGTTCCTTCTTTGTATTTATGCATCTGTGTTGTACAGTGAAAAATAAATATGGTATTAACATTAAGTTGAAAGTAACAAGCAAGAAACAAAAACTACTAAGAACAAAACCCTAAGTCCTGTTTTTATTTTAACCCCTAAGCTTCTCAGACAGCTGACTTTTGTTTATGCTCAAACTTTCTCCTTGCTTTCTACTTCTGAAAATGACCTTGCTTCAGTTGCAATTGAAAATTAAATAATAGCCTCATGAACTACCACTCAACCTGAAAGTCTAACTCAGTCATAGTCATCTACATTTCAGGAGACTTTCTTTTCATTTTATTTATTTTTTTGTCTGAACTTCAAGAAGAACTTGTGTGTTTGAAAGATTTTCTTTTTCATGAGACTAACAACCTGATGCTGTTAGGGAAAGAAATGTTTCCCAACAAAGCTTGCTTTGGTCATCAAGATAGATTTCTCAATAATCATCATGAAATAATTGATCCTTCAAGTTCCTTTGAAAATTGTTGTGTACTGCAACATTTATTACTCCTGGGTTACAGATTACCTTCCTGGCCTGTTGAAAGACATGCAACACAGAAGGATGAGGGAAAAGAGGGAGGCATCATAAAATCAGAAAAGACAATGGAATGGTAAGGAGGACATACAAAAAAAGGACAAAGCACACCTGCTGGATGTATTCACTTCAGTTTCTTTATATGAAGTGCTTCACCTCAGTCTGTTCACAAAAGTAATAGATGGATAGTTATTAAATACCTGCTCCTTTAGTATAGCTTGAACCAGGTTTGGTATCTGAGTTCTCCCAGTCTTTCCTTACAACAGTGTGAGGGTGAGCATTTCAGATCAAAATGGCCACGTGACTCAGAGTTTGGCCAGCATTTGCTTCCATTGTTATCAGGTGAAAAATCATACTGGAGAAAAGCTAGGGCTGGGGAGAGGGTAAGCTGAGAATATGTCATGTATAGTATACAAAACATCTTCAGCCAGAAATACCACAAATTACAGTGAATCATGTGCTTCTAAGTAATAGTGGGCCTCATAGAGACATTTTTATTGATAGATTCAACTTCAAACAAAAAGATTTATTGTTTTGAAGCTAGCAGTAGGAATAGAAAAACAATTGATCAATGGAATTAGTCACGCTGCCAGTTCAGAGAAACCATAGATGCAGAAATAATGAGCTTGTTTAGTCAAGGTGTCAAACGGCTTGTGTTGATTAGACAAATATATAACAAGCTCAGTCAGCACTTCCTATCTTTACAAGAAGAAACACATGATGAAATGATTATACTTCAGAAAACCACACCTCTTTGTGTATATGACAGGTGAAATGAGTGCCTGTGTGGAGGCAGAAGTTACAGGTCAGAACTTCTTTATAGAGATGCAATAAATAAGTATTTCATTTCTACTTGGGTACCTGATGATCCTAGATATTTTTTTTCTCTTTTTTTTTTTTTCTTCTGTCATGTCTAATTCAAAATCAGTGCACAAGAATTATGCTGAAGATTAGTGTCTACATGTGAGATGGAAAGCTAAAATGGCATTTTGACAAATCGGCTGGTATTACAGCTTTTCAGCCAAAAGACTCATGGCCAATAATTAAAACACACAAAATCAGTGCAAAGATGGAAGTCATGAGGAGAGAGCAAGGCACCTTGCCATGGCACAGCACAAATCTGGAAGTGAGCAAAAGGGAACCTTTGTCTGGTTTCCCTCCCCCATGGGCATATTTTATCTTGTGCAGTTCTGCTAAGAAAGTTTAAAAGTCATTGTGACACATTTTCACAATGCAAAAATACTTTTGAGTGACAACATAGTAACTTAGACAGAATGGAAAATAACCACTGAATTATCTCAGAAAGTCATATTTTAGACTTGCATTGACTGTAGCCTGACTGTCATTTTATTCCATTGTATTAGTGATGTGTTCTGGGGCCAATTCCTATCTTACTAGGTTCAGTTTCTGCTAGCTATTCTGTTCCCATGTAAATTCAATGAGTGAGTTCAGAAGACAAAATTTAATTGAACACACAGAATCCATGTCTTGAGGAAGGAGATATATATTGATAATAAGACTAAATCTATAGTAACTTTTTAGGCAGTCCGTCTAAGAAAAAGGATCAGGGATAAAAGGAACACAGTTAAGATGAAATTTACACATTATTTTAGCTTTAATTGTGGCAAGTTACTCTATAAATGGATATAATGGTATCTGTTTTTGTTTTCTTTTTTCCTCATTTTGGTGGTTGGGGAAGGTGGCTGCATAGGTGTGATAAGGAAGATGATTTAAGATAGGAAGGCTCCTATATCCAAATGTTGAGCATTTCCTGTTTCTTTTTTCTTATTTATTTTCAGGACCGTTGCTTGTTAGATCACAGTAACAGCTGCAACTAACAGCTTGTTTTCTTCAGCAAGTTACATCTCGAAAGCCTTCTAGCTGTCTGATTTTACCCGTGTCTAGTTGTCCCTCTTAAATTGAAATACTTGAGGATAATGCTGTACGCAGAACGTTACCGGAATGAGGGTTGAGTCCCTGCCTTGTGCGCTGTCTGATAGAGCAGTAAGGCTCAAAAACAATGGGAACTGGTTTTTCCTGTGTACTCTGGCCTTTCTCCAAGTGACACATCTACATAATCCAGCCAATAAACAACTAACTATTAAGTACTTTATCTAAATCTAGATCATATGTTTTGGGCACACTACTTCTGTCTGTTATGTGCGCATTCTCAGATACAGGAAGGTGGAAGAATACCTTTAAAGTAAAATTCCTATTTATAAATGTCAATTCCAATCCCCTCAACTTTGTGTTGAAAATACAACTCTAGCCTAACTGTTCTTTATCAGTACACCTCTCAGTAAAAGATAAATAAATTCAGATGAAAGGGCTGTGATGCAACCTTCACCATCCAAAATACTTTATTGAATTAATCGCTCATTTTCCTCAGCTATTGAGGAAACTGATGCGGAAGTACTATCTAGTTGCTTTAAAACAAGTGACGACCCAGCAAAAAATAATAATACAGTCCATTAACAAAATACTCAAAGTTAATGCAACTTATATCTCAAATTTCTAGACAAAATGACCTTTTCTGTTTCTTAATATACTACTGTGCCCATTCAGTTCTTCTGAAGTGGAAAATACTTCTCTTCTTATGGTGTCTTCTATTTTGGAATGTCAAAGCACCTTGTAACATAAGCTTCCAAGCCCTAAGAAGATAGGCTAGAATCGCCAGTTCCAACTAAGCAAGAGTGTCAGCTAAATCAAGCAAAGACAGGTGGACTAGACCTCAGATCTCTGAAATCCTGTGCACTATGCATCTACTACAAAGCCAAGTGGCTCAGTTATCCTGAAAACAAACCTACCAACCAACAAAACAAACAAAAACAAACAAACAAACAAACAAACCAACTCAGTGGTTAGGAGATGAAAACTCTTATAACTAGAATCATTTTATCTCAAGTTTTTAAACTCTGTAAGCCAAAGGGCAGTAGTGTTTCTAAGTCAAAAACACTCAAAGCAACTGCACACCTTCTTTGATTCGACAGCCAGATCAAATTCCCCATATTCCCCCCCACTACTGAACAGAAAACAAATCTACTTACTACAGCCACAAACTTCAGTTCTCTTTCTGCGGTAGCCTGCTGAAGTAGGGTGAAGATAATATAGAAAGCAAAACACAGAATCCTAGATGGGTTGGGAAGCTGTATCACTCTCATCCTGGCAGCAGATGAAAAAAGCCTTTGTAGCTCCAGCAGCTGTTCAGGCTGAGCAGCCCAGACTCGAGGCTGTACTTCAAAAGGGGTGGAACTGCTGGTGGTGAATTTCAAATCCAGAAGGAATGTTGTGTGACTGTGCAACAAATCCCAACGCCCTTTGTTTTCAAATTACTGTTTACATTCCATTTAATCAAATCATAATTCATTTCCTTTTTCTCTCTGAGATTTTTCTCCTTTGGAGTTGAAGGATGAGGTTGAAATACGAAGGAGTTGTTAGGCATTTGTAATGCTTCAACCTACCTGTTCTACTTCCTCTTCTTAGGGCTTTGAATTTTTCCAGACTACAGCACAGCTGAAAGGATGAACTCAGAGCCAAGAGCTAGGCAATACTGTTTTGCTGTTCAGTTCATCCTCTTTTCAGGTTTCTTTTTTTCTCTTTTTTTTTTTTTTTTTTTTTTTTCATCTACACTGTCACTGCAAAATCAGCATAATTATTTTAAACAGGACTTCATATAGGTTAAAATTGCCCATCCTGGAGATAAAATAGTTAAATAATCCTTAGAACAAATGCATTCTTTAAGCTGCTTTCTGGGCAGTTTTTTGCTCTTCAATTTGAGTGTGATGTTTTTCTTTTCCATTGGAACATGTTTATACTTTGCCTTTTGGAACTAATTATGTCCAGTTCTCTTTTGGCCTCAATTTCTCATGAATGGGCCCTGGAGCTCACTTTTCTTTTATTATTTTTTATTTTATTTTTTTAATTGTTCCTGATTAAGAACACTGTTTCTGACACCAACTGGCTTTGAGCAGATTGCTCAGCTTGTCTCTCCTGACTTTCTGTGTATACAAGAGTAAGCATAGCATTATTTCTAGACTTCATATGGATTTTTGGAGCAAATGAATTACAGTTTGCATAGGCCTATAAATACATGTTCCGAAATGTTAAAACTTAAAATAACTTGTATGTTGTCTGAGTCATACCATTCCTGTCTTTTTGAAAACAAATGTAAGTTGGTCATCTTCCTGTATTATTTAAGAGTGCAGATCAAAAAATATACTTTCTTCAGAACATTTGAAGATGCCTATAAATTTAAGAAAGAGTGCCCTGCTTTTTTAATCTATATAACCTTTACAGTAGGTGTGAAGTCCTAAGCTTTTTGTATCAAGGAATCCTTGTTTCTCAGATTTTTTTCTCATCCTTCGTAAACCCTTACCATGAAATTCAAAACTCATGAGTTTTTTTTTAAGTTTACTGTTTCATTGTGTTTGTGTGATGAGTGGCTGTGACTAATGAAGGTGCGCATGCCATAGCTTGAGAGTCTAATTATTATACAACCCTTACAGTAGCCTCACTTTAGAAATGAACTAATTTGTTTGTGATGCTGGATGGCATTATTTAGGAATGTTTAAAGATGCATAATGACTGCATTTTGTAGAATACCTTTGCTAACATCTCTTGAAAATGACAGTTCAACCTGAAATCAAGCATATGATATAGTTCTACGTCGTGTGGCTTCATTCTTCCTTTTGGCATGTATATTTTACTAGTAGGATTTTTTAACAGAAAAATCCCTATACCTTGCAAAATGAAAAAGAAAAAAAAAGTGTCCTTCATGTGCAACAGTCATTAAGACAGGGTCCTGTTGGTAACCTTTAAGTATGTTAGTAGTATGTATTTCATTTGGAAAATTCCTTGCTTGTCTTGAATTGTAATTCCAGTTTGGGGTATGGGAAGACGTCAATTTCTACTATGATTTTGACAGCTATAAACTTGTCATATTCTGCAACAAGTAAATCCTTACTTTCTGGTTAGGCAAAGTTGCTTCAAAATAAAATTAAAAAAAAAATGTTCCAAACTTAGACATTAAAATTGCTCAAGTATCTCAATGTAAATACACATCAACTTTTTGAATAATGATAATGCTTTATGCTAAATTGACTCAATGGCGTATATCATAATTATTAAATTATGGCATTAAGTGGAATTAACTTATTCAGAATTGTCTATTTTAAGAGCTTGTATTTATCTTGAAGGCTCGCTGAAGCATAGCTAAAGTGGCTTTGAAATGCAAAAGTTGCAAAAGAACCCATTCATTAATGTATGCAAGGGTAATCTTAGCTACCTGCTGTTGGTGTAGTGCAACCTGTGCACTCTCTGGGTCATTGCATTCAAGGCAATCAGAGGTGAAACTTCTGCCTGCACTCTTGGACAAGCCTACTTACATGGGGAAGCACTTCAAGTTTGGTCACTGACAGAATTTGCAGATTGGCACTTAAATTGGTATTTATATGTAATCATTTTATTCAACTTTTTTTTTTTAAGTAAAAAAAAAGAGAGGAAAATAAAAATTTTGGATTCAGTAAACAACATGACACATTTTCCAAGCACAATTTTGAAGCACTTATGACAAAAGCAAATGGCTAGGTCATAGTGTTGTGATTTTTACCCAGTTGTGCATGAGGAGGATGCAGAATAGCTTTATGACACAAGAAGAATTAATGTACTTAGACTGATGACTAGACATGAAGCTACATCTTGCACCATGGAAGAAAATTCCATGAGCACAAAATTACTTTCTTAAGATGGGAAGGGGGAAATAATCAACTCAGAGTCCTCTAATACTCTCTAATATATATATATATATATTTAATAATTTCAGTTTGTCCAAAATTTGTATTATTTCTCTAGTTACAGAGCACTCAGGGAATTTTTTTTTTTTTTTTTTTTTTTTCTTTTTTTTTTTTAATATGAAGATGTTTGCCTGAAACATAGGAACCCTAGTTTGCACTCCAGGAAATATATAAACAGAATGAACAACAGTGAGAAAGAGACAGAAAACGCTATTTATCTTCACTTTCCTCTTTAAAACTCTCCAGCCTGGTGGTCATTTTATTTTCTGGAAGATGTAGTGTTTGATCCCTTTGGCAAAACAGGGTTTTGAACTTACCTGCCACATCTCAGATGTGTACCCAAAGTACTGAGTAAAAAAGGAGTTATATCTACTGGTAGCAGTCCCGTGAAACAAATCAAACATAGTCAATGAATTTGATCCATACTTGTGAATTTGGGGAAATTTTTAAAAAAATGTTCTTATTTTTTGTAGTCACTCATCTCTGTAAATAATCCAAAGAGAAAAGGAGGCGGTGAAAATAACAAAATTTTAAACCAGGCCACTCAGTACCACATTGCCGAAGCAGCATAAAATTTCTGTTGCTTTTCTTCTATTGTTCATTCCCCACCTCGTTGCCACTGTTTCTGTGTATGATGGGAAAAATAGTGAACATCGCAAGCTATATCTCAGCTAAAATATGGTACCTGTGACTATTCAGGTGTTATGTTACATCAAGTTTTCTTTAATATGTGGCCTGACTGTTTGTGCATTGTTTGTGAAAGAGGGGAGGGAGTTCCATTTTCATGTGATCCTTCCATTGCAACATTATATATATATATATTTAAACAAAACAACAACAAATTCCTTTTCATTCTAAATAACTCCAAAGCTGAACTGTAGTTTGCTTATTTTTATTTTAAGAGAAACTGAAATTGCTAGTGATTTAATACCAGCAAAAGACTCTGGTACAGGTGTTTCAAATGGAGTTAACTGGTACAGTTGCAGAAAAACAACATTTTAAGTGTTTTGCCAATATTATTCATTCACTGGCATCTTCAATTTATATTCATGCAAAATATCTGTGTTTGATGGTTCAGCTTTAATGAACACTGACATTAATTTTTGTTTACAGTGAGCAGGGAATAAAGAACATCTTTTTTGTGTTGCTCTAGTGATGGTCTTAAGAACAAAAAAAGCATCAAAAAGAATGGGTGTGATGGGGTTTCTGTTGAACGGGAAGAAGGGCAATAAAATAATTTAGAAGTAGTTTAGATTTTTTTTTCTCTATAGAATTCAGAATGCTCTAAGTGTATTTTGCTAAGTCATGTAACAGGGAAGAAAACATGGTCTGATGATGTAATGTTAAAGGGGGACCTTTTTGTGCAGTTCTGTGAACTGTTGGTTCAGCTAGGATGCACGTCCATATAGCTGTGAAGTACTGTAGCCAGGCTCTAGCTCCATGGTCCCCGTACCCCAAGACAAAACTGTGGGATGGAAGAAAGGTCTTGATGTGGTTCTGAACATTTCTGAGAGGTGGATTTGAGTGAGGAAGGAAACGAGGAACAAGGAACTGGGTGCTACAGAGAAACGTGAAGTATTTCTCAGCCGTGTGAGTATTGCACTCTCTGAGTCTGATCAGGCCTAAGAAAACAGCAGAGAGGTTACCCTTGACTTTAGTGGGAGAAGAATGAGTCCACCTTTACAGCACTTGAACTTCCACTTAAAAATATCTAGCCAACAAAACATTGAAAGCAACTCAAACTCTGGTTCAGGGAGAAAAAAAAAAAAAAAAAAAAAAAAAACTAAAAAGGAGAAAGGAGAAAGAAGAACAGGCTCAGAATAAAAGAAAGGTCACCTAGAAATTTGGTTATGGAAGCCAAGGTTATGATCTTGTTAGTATTCCAATGCTGATAAAAATGGTCTTAAATTCTCCTCTCTATTTTCCTTTACCATTTTTCTTTAATTATTATTATTTGTTTTCTGTTAAAGGAGTTGTGATGATCAGCTTCACAGTTTTGAAATGCATCATTCAAAGAGTTTACGCTGACTCTTTTGTGAGGGCTGGGAAAGCTCTCTGTTATTATGAACTTTAAGGTAATACGCAACAAGCAAACAAAAAACAACAACAACAAAACTTGTTCTACTTTCCATTAGGAAGCAGCTACAACTGGTTGTCTTACTGTGTTAGAAAACATTTTACCCTTGTTTAGATGCTACGGTAAAAGGGTCTGCTTTTTATTCACAAATAGCAATAATTTGTTTTTGTCATATTTTTTAACTCTTTTGCTGTGAAATCTAATTTTAGCTGTTCTTCCTGAACTGTGTTTCCTGTCCTGCCTTAGGAAGCACAAGAGCTGTTGCTTGGGCCCTGCTGATCAGAGAATGGGCTTTTAACATCGAGCATTCTGAAACCTAGATTCTTCCTAGAGGGAAAAGGGAACTTTTAATTTATTTATTTATTTTGATCCTTTTGTAGGGATGGAGTAGCAGTTATCTGCTTATGCTGTAATTCTAAAAAAAAGAATATACATTTCATAAGCTTAGCCTCCATTTTCAAAGCTTGGTGCAAGGAAAGGAAGCCATAATGCTTTCATTTTTGGCATCTCATCTATTACTCTGTTTCTCTGTGAAATTACCTGTGGGCAACAAGGCTGTTGACAAAGCTTCTATCCTTTGTGAGAAAATAAAACATAGAAAATAAAAAGGCTAGTTTTTCAAGCAAAGGAGTATCCACTATCTTCAGAAGTCAGTTGCATCTGATAGTTCCAATCTGGTGTTTGTAGTAACAGCACAAGTAGTTTTCACAACAGCAACATTAGAAAACATAACTAGTGAAGGATTGCCCGGCATGTTCTGCATGTTTTAACTAGCACACAGCTGTAGAGTCTTTTTTGTTGTGTCAGTAGGATCTTTTTGTTAATGACAAAAACAACACAGGCTGATTTCTCAGAAGCACAGACTTTATATTATCAGATCAGAGTATATTATGAAAGTAACATAACAGAAGGAAGGTGATGGTAAAGCTATTTGAAGTCACAAATTATTTTGCTTTTGAAGTGGACAATTATCCTTGCTGTCTTTTTGGAAAGAGACAGCACGGCTCAGTATCTGAAAGCCTAGTTGGGTCAACCAATTGCCTGACAGGTGTTAATGGTAGCCAGATTGACTGTAAGATTCTTTTAGGTCAAACTCCATGGTCCATTCTATTTGTAACTGTCATCCTCCTATATAGAGGTGTAATATTTGTGTAGGTACATGACAGAAAAAAATATCTCTTCAATAAGTAAACAGCCATTACCCGTATTTTTTATAGCTTCTGAGATCTCTTTGTGTGAAATACTTTATTACTTCTTGAATAAAATAACATATGATGAAACTGGAATCATTCCCATTATTGTGAGCTCCTTCTGAAGCACTGCTTTCCTCATCAGTTCTGTAAGTTGTTGTCCCAGTCTTCAAAAGAGAACAACACTCCTTCAGAGGTATTTTCCAACTTTGCAGCAAATTAAGGCTATAACTTTTCAAAACACTATACCTAAAATTGTGTTCTTGAAGTATTTCTGCCAACTCACTTTGTAACACATAGACCTTAAAAAATTACTCCATTTTCACAATGCATTTGATTTTCCTACTTGATAAAACAAAACTAATGTTCATGAAAGATAAATCACTTCTTTCTGTAATTATGCAATGTAGCTGTACTGAGGCATGTTTTCATTCGTTACAGATCAGGAGACTGTTGGTCATGCTGATGGGAGTCAATGAGAAATGTTAGACTGTAGTAACATCACATCGTGGGAGGAGAATTTTTAAAAATGCTGAATGTCCTGGAGGGTACACCTAAAGGTAAGAGAAAAAAAGAGTGTAATTCTCAGGGAAAAAAAAAAAAAGAAAAAAAAGGAAATGTCTTGATACTACTTGAACAAGTGGATAGATCAGACTAAGCACAGAAGGGTTGACAAATTTGATCCCGTTTGGATGGAAGTAGGATGCAAGTAAGAAAAGTCAGTTGAAATGGTTAGCTGATCCACCCTGAAAACTTCCTGAGAAGACAAATGAGCACAGAGAAATGTTTGGTCCCCTTCCCCAATAAGCTGAGCTGTCTTAACTTCCTGTGTTCCACACTGTAGTCATCATCATATGGGGAAACTTGACTCTGACTTATATGACTCTCAAAATACTGCTACCACTCTCTTGTGTGACCTGTACTAACAATGCTTCCCCAGTCTCTGTATTTCCCTATACTGGGGACATAAGTCATCTCCATGAACCTTCACTTAAGCATTTTGTGGAAACAGCTCTGTGTGGGAAATGTTGTCTCCTTGTAGAATAGCTATGTAAGGTTAATTTTTGAGTGCAGTCACAACCCTGGACTTCATTCCAAAAAATTATATTTATAAGCTCTGTTCGTCAAATACTCTGATGCCAGTGTAATCAAAGTATTAACAAATGCATTAACACAGAACAATATTTGAGATTATTTTTGACAAATCTGGAAACTGCTGAATCAGTGATGTTTTAGTTGTGTATTGCAGGTGTGAATGTGATCTGTAATCTCTGCATTACTCCTCAGCTTGGTTTTTCTTCCTGGTGTTACAGACCAATAGGTCAAGCCTATCTGCATTCACTGAGAATTGGTAATACATTTCATCACTGCTCACACAAATTTAGCCCAGTAAGGTCCATCTGAGAGTTTGCTGTGCTGTGCAGGTTGTGGAGAAGTGTGTCCAGGTGACTGCCTTTTCCCAAGTGTCAGTCAAGCACATCAGAGTCTAAAACTTCTTCCTGCAGTTGTTATGAATTAAGACCCCCCTAGGTAGGAGCTGATCCCAGTAGTTACTGGGATGGAATCATTCTGAACCAGGACAAAATACAGGAAAGTGTCAAATTTCGCTATGACAATATGGCAAATATTTTGACTGGAGAGTCAGTTGTGATTGTACTCTCTGTTGTGGCCCACGTACGTCTTCCATACTCAGGATTGCTGATGAAAGCAGTTGTGAGCAGCACTGCTGGACTTGGTTTAAGAAGTCTGGATACCCTCTAACTTTTACTTAGGCAAAATTTGAGAATTGAAACAATGTGCAGCCTTTGTGTTGAACTTGAAGGCTAAATATTTGGGTCTTTATTAACGACAATCTTTGATAGATGGTAGATATTTTTTCTATTTATTTATTTGGTCAGTTACACCATTTACTCTCTGAAGGAAGGGAACTAATTTCCAGCAGACTTAGATTGCTAAATGCTATAGTATAAACATTAAGTATTTATCACTGTTTGCGATGACTAGATTAGTTGCTTGGCTAAAAATAAAAATAAAAAAAAATCCTAAGTACCAACCTTCTCCTCCTACCCCCCATTCCCCCTGAATTATGTTTTGCATGTGGCAATTTCCTGATGCATTTCCTGAGAATTTGTGAGCAGTGAATACAGTTAAACATATTTAGGGAACCATTATTTTCTAATCATTCATCCATTCTAGCTGCAGTATCTCCATTCTGTTTATGGATTCAAGAAATATATCAGGAAAGGCTTTGCATCAGAATGAGTTGGTCTGCCTGCATTCTTCTAATCTCTGAAATTTTGAATTCTTCTGGAGATCAGTGGTACAGAAAGACATATGGGATGATCATGAAGAAAAAAAAAAGGGGGGGACATGAATCCTGGGGCCTCTTTGCTTTTCATTTCTCTTAATAAATACAGAGCTGCATACATGAGAGACATTTCTGCCTTCCTGCTACTTCTTTCTGCAAATGTAAATATAATCAGTGGTCAAAATGGAAAGCTAGAAATTCTAATATGGAGATATAGACAACCTACTAGGGAATGAATTAGTATTTCCCATGTGTATCTATATATGTTTGATAATCTGGTAAGTACCAGTTCGATATACTATTCCATATTCATCTGCTTTGATCTCTGAATGTCTCCTAAAATCAAGAGAATGCATGATGATGGTAATCAGCTTGGACAAATACTCTACAGTTAGAAAAGATGAGGTGAATTAACACAGTTAGCACATTTGTATATGCTTACTCGGTAACTGGAGGTCTTTTTGATTGCACAAAAACTAAACAAAAAAAAGACCCCATGAAAAATAGTATCCTAAAGTATAATCAGCCTTGATTCCATTTCAGCAGAAAGTTGGGTGGAGATAGATAAATCTATCAATGGAGCAACAACTATGGCCATGGATACAATTCTTTCTTACTGGAATCTGATTTTTTTTTTCATTTTGGACCAGACCTTTACAAAAAAGACTGTAACTTCAAATGAGCTCTTCGCAGAAGATGTAATGGCTTTAATTTTGGGTACATGTACCCAAAGCACTTAACTTACCTTTTAATGTCCTATACCCTACATTCTCTTGTCCAATGTTGTGTGAGGACTGGGGAAACCAAATGAGTAAATCTCTCTAGTGGACAGTGAAATTTGCAGCCAGGAAGAGTGAGGGGGTGGGGATCTCTCAAAGAATTATTCCGATAGTACATTTCTATGGTGTATTGCCTGTTTAAAAATACAGAAGGGTCAAAATAAAGTTAGGTGTGCACAACAGAATTTCCATATTATAGAATAGGGATTATATTTTGAGATGTAGGTGGTTTTTTTGTTTGTTTGTTTTGTTTTATTTTGTCTTGCTAATAATACATATCATTATTAATCGGACATTATCTTTTAAAATAACAGATGGTCAATACCAATTTGCATGTAGATTGTCTTATTGGTAAAGAGTTAAGGAATTAAATAGATAAAGGTGGTAGATTAAAATATCTCAACTATAATGAAGCAATAGATAGAGAAGTTTCAGACTGCAATGATGTGGTTCTGCTTCTGTCAATAACTTCTCAAATGAGTCCAATTATAATAATTAAAATCAATCTGTGATCTTTTTCTGTGTAGTGAACCTTGTGTATCCAGTTTAATTAGTCTGGCATATTAGTAAACTGCATTTAGGAAAAAAAAAAAGTATATGTTAGAAGTACAGCTTACAGATACTTGCCCATTTTTTTCTTGGTAAAGTTCAAAAAAATGGCAGGCGCTGTAAGGAGGCAATTTCCCATTGAAAACATTGAGTGCCATCTGTAAGGCAACAATGGTGGCTGCATGCTGTAAATAGAAGAAACATTTAATTAAAGGTCTAATGAAAATGATTGCATGCATCTATTATTTAACATTATGTCCAATACATTATCTATACATTTAACATTACTTATATGATCTTCATTAATTCTTCCCCTCTGCCCTCTGCAGTGTTGAGCAAGTACTGTTCTTTTATGGGTGTACAAACTGAAATGCTGCACGTATGGAATATATACATATTTAAATATTTAAAATGTATTAAGTACCTGAAGTTCTTACCAAAGTTAGTAGGATATGTGAAAACTTCTTTTAATAACAACTGGTGGTTTTGCATGGTGGTTTTGCATGGTATCAGCTCTTTTGCTGATACACATCTAATACTTCATTATCAAATTGCAATTTAGCAATAGGAGCTTTTTACACAGAGCAGTCTAAGAATTTCCATTTGAGAGTCTCTGCTCATTCTAAACAAAAATATAAGGTCACAATTGAGAAACTGCTTTCATTATACCTTCTAAAATAACTTACTTAATTTTTATCTTCCTTTTTTTTTATCTTTTGCATATGAAAAAGGTACAGGAAGCAGGAGTTTTGTTTCTAAATTATCTTTGTGATATGGTTTCAATAAAACAGAGGTCTTTTCAGTTCTCTGCTCAATCAAAACAATATTACAATGAAATAGACACTGCCATCAGGTAGAAAATGGAATGCTGCAGGTTTCAAAGTAGTCTCTATTCATTAAAGAGGGGGAATAATCCAATGATACTGAAGGTCAACCAAATAAAAATGTTTGTATCTGAATTTCATAAAGGAAATGTTTTCACTGCATTTAACAACTGCAGAAAAGTAACATAAAAGAAACAGCAAGGACTCACCGCAGAATACATAACCATTTTTTGTTGATGTGAAGGCCTTCTAGCATCTGAGATATGCTTTAGAATAGTTTTTAAAAGAATGCCTGAAAGAAAATGGGGAAGCAATGACAATGACTGAAAGAGATGCTTTTGTTAACGTCCTTCTTGTTACTATTTTGATACTATCTGTCTTTAAATGCACCAGATTTATTCTATTGCTTTTATGGGTAATTTGTACACAGTGGCCTGATAAGTCTGATATTAATTTTTACATGAACAGTGGGCCTGCTTTACACTCAGGTCCATGTAAAATATTTCTGGGATCCCTAATAGCCTCAAGAGCTTTAAACAATCTGTTCACAGCTGCTCTGTGTCACCAGAACAGTTCAAGAAAATCACTGTAATGAATACTACCCTTTTTTGTGTATAACTCTATTGATTTCCCAATTTCCAGAGAAGAAGAGCAAATTCTTTGGGCTCTTGGCCTTCTTAAATTATATGATTTTATTTTGTTAACTTCTGAAAAATTTTGAGACAAACTGTATGAATTAAATCAATGTCAGTGCTAATATGTTAACAAAAGATTGAAATCTTCCAGGAATTAAAGTCCTAAAATGAGAACTGTATATGCTAGTAGAATTAAACATACCTGTTGTCTTCAGCTACTGGAACAAATTTTAATAACAATTGGTAGTGAAGCAGAGGTTTGAGTTTCATACTTAGTTTTGTATGTTGGAGCTCCAAGAAGGCAAACAAATTAATCCTTGCTTAGATGTGATTTGTCCTTGTAGCTCACAGAACCTAACTGTACGGTGGCCACATATAAAATGAAAATCAGGCCAAACAGTTGACAGTGGATGAATCCAGTGGATTAAAAAGGTATAAGCTATCTTAAAATTTCAGTTAAATTTTGTTAAGCAGAATAATAAAGCTTAGAATACTCATTTTAGTACTCTCAGCAATGGAAAATGAAGACTCTTAGGAAACAAAGTTAGCATCCTAGAGATTATTACAAATAATATTTTGTAAGTTAAGCATAGTGGCTTATGTCAATTTCAGAGTTGATTAATTTCAGCAATAATCTGTACATTACTTTGGGTTTCTTATACAATATAATCAAAATGCTAGCTCCTTTATTATGTAGAATTAGTATATTTGTGATTCATATCCTCAACATCTCTCATCCCATTAGTCAAAATCTCTCAGTGCTGATCACCAATATCCAAATCATGGCATCTTTCATGTTCATGGTTATACATTTTTACTTCTTTCCCATTCTACTCTTGATTTTAAATGGGGTAATAATTTGGCTTACCTCCCTGCAAACGTGATTTTTGTACTTGTTTGTGGAACCCGAATTCTGCCTGTAATAACAATTCTGAGAGCTTTATCAGCTTGGTCCTGACGCCACGAGTAGCCCAAACAGGTAAAGTGTAATTGTTAGTATCCTACAGTGAAGAAAGAAAACATGATGATTTTCTTGTTGGTTCCTACTGCTAATGGTTAGTTCTTTTGGTACAAAATACTTGTCAGAACAAAGTCTGAATAATTTGCTCAAATAAATCTTTTTCTGCACAATAACTATATTTTGCATTTAGACAGCTGTGGAATTCTTTTTTATAGCATCACGCTGCTTAAAACAAATTTGAAAGGCAGTGTTAAACAAGAAGAGGAAATATAATGCTGAAAATTATTATGTAAAAAGCCAATGGCACTATTTATGACAATTTCCAATGCAGTTGTCAGTTGCAAAATTTCATGTTATGACTCTTCTTCAGCCATCTGCTGGAATACATCCTGAGATATGTATTGAAACATACCCTACATAGATGTCAGGATTTAAGGGTCAGGACTTCTGACAAATTAATGAGATCCAGTGATTAAGTAGGAACCTGTATAACTGCAGTTTGGATATACTGGAATATGACGTACATGTATACAGATTAGACGTGTGGATGGCATTCATACCTACTTGTACCAGCTCTGTTGGATACTGATGCAGTCCACAAGGTAAAGTAGAATGGATATATTTTTCTTTTGGGAAGCTGCCCAAGTTAAGTTAAGGGTGTCTACTGTGAGAAGTAAATATACGCCAGAACTCCTGGTTTGCACTGCAATGAATTCCAGTTTAAATAAAGTTGGCATCCTTTCTGTATATCAATGTAATCTCTATGTCTGTGAGTTGCTGGGCTGAGCTCACCAGGTGGAGTTCTAAAGGAAAATACCAACTACTTAAAGACAGGATTTGTTTAGATAAGTGAAACAGAGCAACATGTTAGGTTAAACCAGCTCAGCTCACTTTTTCTTTTAACAAATGAGATTTGCGTCTTGAGAAATGAATTGCCTAGTTACATGCTATTTAAGACAGTGCTGTAGGCAAGCAAGCACCTCAGTCTTCAAGTTACCTGAAAATCAGATGACAACCAATAATAACAAATACGGAGATGTGTGCTAATGCAGTTTGTTGGATTTTGTTTTAAAAACTATGTAAGAAATCTCTTTCAAGTGGCACACTTGAAAAGGTAAAAGTGATTTTTTGTGGCAGACATCTTAATTTATACCTCCAAAGTCTTCATTGAGTAGTATGAGAGACCAAAGCTCAACAAATTTACTACTAGAATGAATGACCCAAATAACTGGTTTTGTCTTCCAACATTTAGCTTGCTCCCTGATGAGAGCTGCCAGTTTTTCACATTTCTCAGGTCACACAGGTTTATCACTGTAACGACTGAATCTAAAAGTTGTGGTCCTGAGCTGTCCTGAATTTGAGCAACATGGAAAGGTAATCTAGCTGAAATTACAGTGAGGTACACCAAAATTTTAACACTTCACTTAACTCAAGGCTCTGGCTAGCACTGCAGTTAAGACTTGATCAAAGTTTGACCTGCTCAGAAACCGCAGGACAGAAGTTAAGCACATTAACATCACACCCAAGTCCAACACGTTGGGTGTGAAATACATCTTAAAACTGTTTCAGTTTTCCAGGGCTATCCCAGTATTAATGACAAATTTATTATTAATATTTGAATTTAAAAATAATTATGCTGTTAAGCAATTTTTACCAAGTGCTGCCTGCAACAATACCATAGACATTTTTTACACAAGACCTGTAATTTTCACTTGCTTCAGCTGAGGTAAGTCTTGACTTGGAAACGGCATGGAGTGGGGTTTGTTGCTAAATTAATTATTATTATTAATCAATTAATTTGATTTTGATTGAGGGTTCCTGAGTAAGAAGCTGAAAATAGACTGTGGTTCAGAAAAAAAAAAAAAAAAAAAGTAGAGATTTACCTTCTTTTGATGTCTTTCAAACAGTAGAAGTAGAAGCTGAGACTAGTTTTAAAAAAGTGCAAGTATTTCTATTGGACCTTGATAATTTTTGTATTATTTACCTCATATTGTAAAATGTCAGAGAGCTTCCAAATTGTTTCAGTGTTCAACTTCTTCAGTGGGTATCCAGTGTGAGATGCTAAAAATTTGAGAAATGGCTGGAATACAAAAAAGCAAACTTTTATGTTGCACACGGGGACTTTCTACATTGTTTCTACACACTTCCATACTAGCACACAGCAATTTTTAGAAAACAAGATAGTCTTTGCATGTAGTGCCTATGCACCGTACCATTTTCTAGTGGTACTCACAGGCAGACAGTTACTACCTATTACAGTGGATCCTTTTCCTTTCTTCATGCCCTGTTCGTATAATCACCTGGCAGACATAAAATGAATGCTTGTACAAAAATTCATAGTGATCTTGTGAAACCTAGCTTTCATCCCAGTTTCGAGTTGCACCTTCCCTTCTGCTTCTACATTCCAGTTACAGGTTCACATTTCTGGTCCTTCTTCCAGATGTTTTCTTTCTCTGATACATACTTCATGTGTATGTCTTGCTTTTGTGTTGCTAAGCACATGGATTCTCCATTCCTACCTTGGGTTTTTCTTAATTACAACCCAATCTACTATTTCAGTCCACATCCTGATCTTATTTTTAGCCACATCCCGGTCTTACCAAGCCATAAGATGTAGTATCACATAGTGATATTAGGGAAATTATGATATTGAGCAATGGGACAGGACACATACACCAAGAAAGCTTAAAGAAACAGATTTATACCTGCTGCATACCAGTAGTTTTTCTTGAAAAAGAAACATCAAGATTTTCTTTTAGGCTGAAAAGAGAGTTTGGCCTATTAATCTAGAAGAGATTGGTGATCTGAGTTTAGGGTTGATGTACATGTATAGTTTTTGCTTGGTGGGAATATTCAGAAGTGGGTAGAGGAGATGCAGGTGTATGAGGAAGTCTGGCAGAAATCCAAAAAGGGTTCAGAGTAAGTGTGATAAACACTTTTATTGTGATATTGCTACTGAGTAGAAGGGAGGTATGATATAACTTTGTTAAAACTGGGAATTATGATTAATTTGACTGTAATATATAAATGCAGGGCCATAGGTAGATGGCTGTTACAGTGGTTAAAGATTAGAGAAGAACAAGTGAGTTTGGTAGTTCCATTATGAATAAATCCCTGAAGAAAGTTGCAACAGAATAGACAAATTATTATGTACTCATGGCAAAGAATTTGGTGGTGGAGAAAGCAAGGGAGACATTAAGAATGAACTGTAAGTGAGTGTCTGAATGAAGATTTCATGTGTGAGATAACTGGTACTTGAGGAAAGCACTGAGGCTATTATAAAGAATTGAGGAATTGAGCTGTGAGAATTTCGTGGTGGAAGAGGAATCTGAACTCGCAAGGAGTTATACAGAGATGTCAAAGGAATTACTAACGTGAGACTGAAGAGAGAGAAGTACTGAAGTGAGACACTGATTTGATCTAAGTTTTTGTTTGCTCTGTTCTCCTAAAAGGTAGGCGTAGTAGGTTTTTTTGCAAGGTAGCCAACAATTTATCTTTTTTATGACTTGCAATTTTCAGTTGATGGGGATAGTCCAGTCCAGCTGGCTCTGTAATGTAATTGTATTTTGGGTGAGACGTTTACACCCACTTTGAAGATGAGATATCTGGAAGAAGCATATTAACTGCCATTTTTTAAACCTACCTGTTAGATATTTTTGCCAGAAGTTGTACATTTGAATTAGAAGATTTCCAGAACTAAAAATACCTTACCCTGTACTGCTTGAACTGCCTTTGGAAATCCCTTGTTGCAAAGGTTTCTCTTAGAAGTTTGTTGTATTTTGGGCAGTGTGAGAAAGGTAAGTAGAGCAACTGAAAATAAAATTGCAAAACATTAGTTAGGCAAGGTACTTCTTGTTCTGCAATTCAGTATACACTTTGAGGATTGTCGTTCTGATTGGCTGCACTAATTAGGACAAGCTGCAGAAGTTTTGGGGAATGTTGTTTTCAAGGATATTCATCTTCAGAACCATAAGAGTCATATTGATGACTACTTACAAAATTACTTACAAAATAATCTTTAAATGTTCAGAGGAGTAATAGTTACAGCAGTTCAAAGGTGAAGGACTCATCTACACAAGTTTAAATTTGTCCTTTGACAGAAGACTAACATAAGCCCTCATGTATTTCTTTGTACTTGGCTTCCTCAGGAGTGATTTTACTTGTTAAGTTTTTTTAAACATACCATCATCTTTTTACAACAAATTACCAGCTGGACTACAAAAGGAGTCTTTGTGCATACTCAGCTCTGTTAAGTGGACTTAGCACAGCTCCATTTAGTTCAGACAAAGTAAAGAAACTTAAGTTTCCATAACTCAGATTTTTCTTTAATTCAAGGTACTTGAAGGTTAAATGTTACATGTGAGACGGATAATTTAACAATTCGTTAATTCATTTATCCAAGCTGAGTTTATTCTTGTTTGAAGTTTTTGGTATTCAATTTTAAAGAAAAGTTAAAACAAATTTTTACACTGAGATATTAGCATTTTTCTCTTTCTTTTTTTTTTTTTCCCAGAAATAAAGCTCTATCTAATCTATGCAGTCCCACAGTTAAAAGAGTTTAAAGATTAAAAAAAAAAAAAAGAGATTCCTGATGGTATAATTACCTAGGATAGCTTCACAGCAGTTTCTGTCTTTTTTAAAAAATAATCTATCCTATTCAGAAAGTAGGAAAGTATTTCTGAATTATAACCATAGGCTCATGAACAGGCCTGACTTTAGCAATAAATACATGATGAACCTTTTTCTTGGGGGATGGAAGGATATATGTGGTCTCAATCTTACATGTATATGCAGTAAAGATGAATATAGCTAAAACACAAATATTAGGAAAAAAAAGTAGGAAAAAAGCATATATGTTTGTGACTATGATTTTGTTTTATTTTTTAAATAAACTTACTTTATCCCTGAGGTGTGAGTGAGGTGCAGTACCTGCTTGCTGAGGGTGATAGCAGTATTGATACTGGCCAGGTGTTTTTGACTGTTTGCTGGAGTTCTACTGTCTGTGACAGTGTCAGAAGAAGCTCCTGACTCTACACCAGGGCCATGTGCCTGCACAGTAAGATGTATGTCTCCACAGCCTCCATCTTCATACTCTCATCACCTCGAGGTGAGAACCAGAGTTCCATGTCCCTGTTTAACCTTATTTCCCTATCACACACTGTGTTAACTAGACTTGTAAACCCATGCAATTTATCTCACATCACATGTGAATGTCCTCTCCCATAATGGGACTTACATTGTACACTCCTGATTTTTTTTAGCTTTTTACCATAGATTTTCCACAAATGGGGAACTCCAGCACTACTCATCTGTCCAACTTTCTGCTCTAGGACAGGTGTATGCATATTACAGAGCTGCTATCCACACAGCTCTGAGGTGAGGAGTAGAGGAAGGAAGATGAACAAGTATATTATGCTATGAATTCATGCTCTTAAAGCTCTTAGTCATCTTTCCTTTTCTCTTTACTTTTTCTGCCAAACCTCAAAATGCATGCACTGGCTTTCAAAGTGCAAGAAAAACAATACTGTGACACAATTCTCGCTGTATTGAATATCACAAAATAATTATTTTACCTTTTTAGTTGTCTGGAGCCCCAAAAAAGGTGAAGCACTAGTAAGAATAGATATGCTTCCTCTTCTCACATGAAGAAAGCCATGGTTGTGATAACACTAAGTACAGGATCAATCTGTTACTACTTCTAAGGTGTTTTACTCTCATCATAAGAGTTTTGTTCTGTTTTGTTTTTCTCTATTTTTTTTACTTCTTTCTCTCTTTTTTTTCACTTTCTTTTTTTTTTTTTCACTAACTCCAGGTCTCTGTTATGTTCCATTGTTGTGGAAAATCTTGACAGTATTTCTACTCAGATTATTAGTCCTTTTTGCCCAATGCTTGTAACTTGATACACTTTTATTTGTTATTACCCTGCCCTTTTTCCTGTTCCTTCATCTATTTTTGGATATTTTACTAATGCTTAAGGAAAAAGAGTTAAACCCAGTTTATACTCACATTATCATGTGACAGTGGCACTGTGTGAACTGGAATTGGCTGCCAAAGGATTCTGGGGTTCCAAATCTCGCCTTGTGTCAGTGGATACAGCCCAGCAAGACTCGCCTGAGCACTCATAAGCGTTTGATCACAGTCAGTACTTTGCACATAAATCTGAAGGATGAAAAGAAAATAAAAGTTTTTTTATTTTGGGGGTGGATATAGGTTTACTTCTGTTAGTTTTCTTCTCTTGGTAGAAAAGAAGGGGACTGGTACTGTACTGGGGAAGCTGGCATTAAAGTAGAGTAGAGTAAAGAAAGAAAGATGGGGGAGTGAGAAAGAAAAAAGCTGGAATAGGGCCTTGGAATATAATTTTGGTGGTGTGGCAGCTTTTCCCTTTGGCTCCTAATGAAAAATGTAAAACTGACTCCATTTGGCCAACTAGGCTTTGGGATGTGATGGATGCACTGAGCAACTGGAAATGAAAAGTAAGCTGTATCTGCACTGCACATGGAAGTGTAGAATTGGAGATATCCAACACAGATACTCTGTCATGTGAGGCATCTGAACCTTTTTACAGCCTTAAAAACCTTGTGCATGGTTTTCAACTAACCATCAGCTTGAACTGAAGTTGAGCCACAGCTTCAGGGATACTTTGAAACCACATTGAATTCAGTGGGTTACCTCCAAGCATACCAGGTTCAGACTCTCATGGATTCAGGAGGTTCCGACATGCATGAAAAACATCCTACCTCCCAGATCCAGTACTTGCCTCACTCTGCTTGTAAACAACACTCAGGAAATGAGAGTATCTTCTCCGCATGTACTGTCCAAGCTCATACTGTTGCTGTATGCCAAGCTGTAGAAGTGACAGAAGAGTGTAAGAAGATCAAGAAGTGTGCTGTGCATCTATTCCTATAAACCAAAATTTAAATAATCTTTAATAAATACTTTTAATAGAGATCTTAAAATATTTCATTTCTAAAGGGGAGATGGAAAGAGAGCAGGAGAAAAAAATCAGTAAAGTTACCATGTTGACAGTTATTTTCTGACTTGCACTCTGAAACAAGGCCACTGTGTGAACATAGTCTCATTAACACTTACTTTCTTTAGCCATGGGGGAAAAAAAAAAAAGTAGAGAAAAGCTGTTTGCACTCAATCTAGATATTGCATGCAAATGGAGATCATCACTATTCATCTCTGAAACTCACATTTTAATGAGTTAAGCTGAAACTCGTATCTTAATGGACAAGTAGTCACAGTCCCCTGTGCATATGGCTGTAGTTTAGGTAGATGCCGCTTTCTGCAAAGGGACTTAATTAGGGAGTAGCATGTCTAGTTATCCTAATGCATCCGTCATAGGAAAAGGATTGCATTTTTCACCTAAGAATGCCTGAATCCTTGCTGAGTAAATACTAAAGAAAATAAAAGTGTAATGTCCTTGATTAGAGAGGCATGGGAGTTTATCTTATTTAAAAGAGATTATCAGGCAAATGGACAGTATTTGTACTAAAATAAATGAATATGAATTAGCCATGAGCATATTTGAAATAGAAATTAGAAGGACCATCAGGGTGAAGTTTAACAACCTTTCAGTGAGAGCAATGGAAGCAAAAATACCTGACTAGTTTGAAAGCAGAGTTTGCTAAATGTATGAAAGCAGATTGTATGATATGGCTTTTTGCCATGACAAAAGATTGGATTTGATTGCTTAAAAGGCCCCTCCTATTTCTGTGTGATAAGAGTTGTCATATTAAAAGCTGCTTATTAATTAATGTTATCTTCACAATAGGTTTTACTGTAAATGTTATTTGCATACTTACTGGTCATATGGCAAGAGTGGGAAGAGTGAGCCATAAGGATAATATCAGATATGTCTTCCTGGCAGATACAGTTTTGCATTTTGTTTTACAGAAAGCTATGTGGTTGTTTATCCAAGCTAGTGAGATTAGCTGAGGGACAGGGTTACTTAAAGCAGGCACAGAGATGTCCCAACAACGTTGTCTAGTTCCTGTTGTTTTGCTGGCTCACAACTAATTAACTGGGAGTGCAGGCACAGCAACCAGCTGGCTATGAGGATATGCCCAGGATATGAATCCCACAGAATAACACCAGTGATTCCATACAGAAGCTACACTTTCAGCATGAGCAAGATCTTCTTTTTTGGGGGAAGACAGAAAATCTTGAACAAAAGACTTTGAGTAAAAGTCCTTCATGCCTTTGGGTCTTTTGTTACAATGGTTAATTGTTATCTACAGTCTAAAACTTTTGGTTCTTAATTCTGGCATATGTCCCCAGCTTTCAGTCCCTGGATCTTGTTACCCTTTTGAATGACACATTCTTCGCAATCACAAACCTTATTCCCAGTAAGATAATAAACAATAAAATGGAATCAAGTCACTTAATCTCTATGTTAAACTACCTAGATGACAGTTCTCTACTCACACTGCCAAGCAGTTTTTCTAACCTTAGCATTTTTGTAGCTCTTTGCTGAACCTTTTCCAATTTACCATCATCATTTTGTAGACATAACATGAGAATCACATACAATGTCCTTGTAATGGTCTCAGTGGTTATGATTTTCTTACTTGTATGTGGTGTTTCCTAGACTAAGTTGAAATATATGCGACTATGCTCACTTAATCTTTATTCTGCACTGGGATCTGGAGTACAGTGATTATTCATTGCTTCCCAAAGTCCACAATTCAGGTTGAAATAGACCTCAGGAGGCTTCTAGTCCAACCTCGTGCTCAAAGCGGAGTCAGCTAGAAGGTCAGACCAGGTTACTCAGGGCTTTATCCAAAATGCCAGTCATGGCCCAAAATGCGTGTATGTGATCGCCTCTTTCAGTTTCTGGAATTGTGCGTAGAGATTTCCTAGGAAATATGCTAGGCGTAGGCTTCTGCCCTAACTTGCCAAATATGTGTGTTGTTAAATCCTGATGCCTGGGCCTTGAACCCCTCCAGAGCTTACGTGGCCTGGAGCAAGCTGGCATGTAACACTGAAGTGTTCGTGTGTACATGTGAAATGATTGATTCATAGCCGAATTAAGGTATGAGAATCTGATCTTAACTGCCTTTGAGACATTCACTGTTGCTTTCTGCCTGATAATGAGCTTTGCTGCAAAGCTATTGCTCCTTTTTTTTCAAGGGAAGTGGTGTGAGAGGAAGTAGGCCTGGCCTTGCCTCAGAGGTTGGTGTGGCCTCCTGAGAACAGAGCAGAGGAGAGGCCCTGTGTGCTGTTTGTTCTCTTCTGATTTTATTGGAGACCTGGTAAGTGACAAGTTCTCCTCAGAGACAGAAACATGCATTGTGCTGGACTTACTGGATATAATATTATGAGCAAACATTCTGTACGGCCGCCTCACAGAGGCACACACACTGAGCAGCCTGCAAACACATGCACAATAGCCATTTGTCTGGGAGTTTCAGGCTTTTGGCACATCAAAACCTCTAAACCACTTCAGTGAGGCTTCTGGGTTCCCAGAATACTGGACAAAAGCCTAGTGCTTTTTTTGGATACAAACAGCTTATCTTGGGGAATAAGGAATGAAGCACAGACACAATGGATTGTGCTGGTGGGAGCAGAGCAGAAGGAGGGTTAAAATATCTCATATTGCCCCCATATTCATTTGGAGCCTGATAGTATAGGAGCTCACCCTCTGTACCATTCACAGGAAGAGGAAGCTAATACTAATGAAAGATAATGTAGATACATGGTTTCTGCAGCTGGGATCTGCAGTTGCCTTAGCTGTTGCTAATCAATACCATCAGGTGATATTTACATGATATTTCTGCTAGGACTGATCTTAGTAGTTCATGAGCCAGGAATCTACTCAGCAGACATTGAGGGTGGTCTGTGAGTGCTTCTGCCACCTTGTTCTGTGGTTGAAGTTATGTGTTTAGGCTCAGGTGAACTGTGGTGCTGCTGGTACCTGTCTCCTCTTGGAAGACCCTGGTCTACAGACAAACATCTCAACATGTGCAGCTATCGGACCAGAATAAGCCATTTTGGTGACAGAGAAATGGATGACTACTCACAGATGTACCTTCCCAGTATATTCTTTGTCTGTTCTACAAGATATATATATATACCAACTTACTAGGGACTTTCTCAAGTTAAAACAAAGTGCTAAAATACAAATATCAGCAGACCATATTCTAATATTTCTGTATTTTGGCCCTGGTAAACAAACACACCTTGGTAAGCTGTCCATATCCATGCTGCTTTGCAACGTCTTTGTGTTTGTCAGTTGGAAAAAACTCCTGTGGGGTAAGATCACCGTGGCGGAACACCTGGTAAAATAGACAGAATTCCCTCCATGTTACTGGGCTTTTTATGGTGGATATAGTTAGTGCAGTCCCAAGGATTATGCAGTGATAGAGAATACTTTATCTAGCAGATACTAAATATACTCATGGTACTTATCTTGGATCTACATAAGTACAATACCTGTTACTAGACAACGTAACTCCTGTTTTTTCCTGGCATTTGGAAAGCAGTTAGCTCAAATAAATTTTTACAAGTTATAAAAAATTCATAATATTGTATATAGTGTACAGAGTTTTTTTTGCATTTTTGGAGGTCCAGACTACAACAATAACAGACGGTAAACAAACAGAAGCATATAAATAATTTTTCAGGAATATTGGAACATTAATATTTTGGTAGGACTAACTGGGAGTTCAAAAGGAAGGAAAAAAAAAAAAAAAAAAAAAACTACTGCTCAGCAGTACTTTGAGCAGTATTTTGAGAATTAAAATAAATTAGTCTTAAAAAGCCACATGCTGACTTTTTCATCACAAGAGGTGATGAATGTGTCATCTAATATCGAAATGTAGGTTAAACTCTTACTTGGAAAACACTGAACATGGTATGGAATTTCACTTCATACAAAAGATATATTGAGATTTTTCATTCCTGTGATGAATTCTCTCACTGCCCAGCATAATTCCTGTAAAAATATGTCATAAAATTGTAAAATTTTACCACCAGATTTATCTATCTATTTATTTATTTAATTTCTTTGGCCAAATAGGGAAAAATAAAATTGAATCTGCAGGAAAAAAAAATACAAGTGACTTACAAGCTTGTGCGATATTCAGAACAGACCAAATTCAGGCCTCCTGCATACAACAGTATGTCATAATCATTGCAAATAACATTTCTTTTACAGCATGGGTTCTATGTTGCATATTCAGTTCTATTGTACACTTGTTTAGGTTTCACATGGTTAAATTTCATTACTTGTTAATGCAATGAAACCAGTAGAATAGAAGAAACTCTTCTATGGTGAAGAGGATTTCATTAATGCAGTGAAAATAGCTAAACAGCAAAACTCTGCCAAGGTGAAGAGGGTTTTGCAGGCCATTGAAATTTAGTTATGAAATCCTATTTTGCAATTTAAAAGTAATGATATTCAGTTCCTCTCTGATGTAAAAATAATAATTAAAACAAACAAACAAAAAACACTCATAGTCATTCCAGAAAGTTACCTTCAGTTACTTCCATCCAGGACTGCACAAAGGAGATAACATTATAAAATCTTATTTTTAAAATGAGGCTTTTTTTTACAATGTAATAGTGAATTCTGAGTATGCAGTACACGCTCGAGTATTCACAAAGTACCCTGCTCCCACACTCCAGACCATAGGAAGAGCAGTAAGTGACAGGTTTGAGGTCCATTCATCCATGAGCCATATACTTACTACAGACACAAACTTCAGTTTTCTTTTTGCCGTGGTTTGGTGAAGAAAGACGCAGAAAAGGCAGAACGTGAAGCACAGACTCCAGATCCCACACACCAGCCGCCTTGACCTCATTCTGAGGGCAGCGTTCAGTTATTTTGCACCCTGGAGCCCCTGGCTGAACGTGGTACAGTGGATATGTGGCTAAGAGGGGAGGAGCCAGTGGCATTTGGTGGCGTCCAAAAGTGGGCTGTGTTTTTGCCTCTGCCCGTGGATCCATGAAATGAAAAGTGCATTTGGCACTAGCACTCAGTTTCTGTGTCCCACGTATAATGGGAAGCAGAATTTTTGAGCCCTCCAATTCCTGTGCGAGGCACCTGCAATACAGGTGAATGTAAAGATCTATAAATTGCCTTCTATCAGTTAAGCTAGGATTTAGTATGAGTCAGTCAGCCTTCTCAAATGTGAAAATGCTGCACATACGTTGTCTCTTGCTATAACAATGCTCACACAGTCCTCTTTGATAATTTTGAATTAGAAAGTGAGAGAGTACGGTGCTGGCAATTGTTCTCTAATCAAGGACCTCTGGAATTGCCCCTAGATTTGGCTGTGGTCTTTAGCAGAAATAAGTAGCAGAGGACTTTCTTGCATGGCAGCAGGGATCAGCCTAAACTGACTGCAAAAAAATAATGACACAACTATGAACTTTTCATCTTGATAGTAGGTCCACGATGTGCTTAGTGGCAAAGTGTGTGCCACTGTTCTCTAAAACTATGCCTAAATTTTCAGCCTGGTAAACCTTTAGTTTTCAAATTTCTTTTGCTGCAGATGCTCTTGCTATGACATGCATAAATGAAGAGTTTTCTCTGTCATTTCCCCTGTATCTTTTAGATAAAGAAAAAAATCTAGCTCACAGACTTGCAAGAGACAGAATTGATCCTACAAGCTTGGTCTGAGCATATAGGTTCAGTCACAGCGCTGTTTTATTAAAAGCCCTATTAACATGTAAAAATTGAGGGCAATTTCTGAGTAATCAAAAGCTCTCTGTGTGTAAGAATTTTAAAGGTATTGCTGAAAAAATTTTGTTGCTACCCCAAAAGGTTATGTAATCTCAAGCTAGTTTAAAGCACAAATAACAAACTTTCCCTTGTAATTATTAGACATGGGATTGCCTAGAGGGATCAGTTCTCTTTCCTGAAGTAACAATGCCATATATTTCACATGTCAGAGCTGAACAGATTCCTCTATGAAACATTCAGAGGTCAGACTTTCTTGGTGCGAGATGGCTCATATGTCATTTTTGCTTTTGTGCCTGACAAGTCTAACCTATTCATGCAAAAATAGATGGATATAGGGAGTTGCTCACATTTCTTGAGAAAGAGAATTCTTTTTATTATTATTATTATTTAATAAGAGCCCTCAGGGAGATATGGGTCAACTGATTAAAGCTATCCGCACTCTGTATGGTTTCCTGTCTCCCCTGTCTGTAAAACTTCAAAAATCTCTTTGAATTGACTGTGTGAGTCAAAGAACTTGTAAAAAAAATTTGTAGAAATTGACTTTCTAGAGGACATGACATCTGAAGACGCTCCTAAAATATACTGCTTTGCACGGCAAGTTTTTTTAGTTATACAAACTGGTATCAGTGAGAAAAAAATACATGTTTTCAGAATTGCAGGGCTCCATTCAGGTTGTTCAGATACTGTAGATAAGCCTAGCAGGGACAACAGATACATGATAGGAGTGGGAAGTTTTAACTTTATTCTTTTCCCAGCGCTCATTGTCTCCCACGTTTTGTGAGATTTCTGAAACAAGGAAGACAAAACTACTCTTACATTGGAGATGACAAAATATTAAGGTAAAACCTGATCTCAGTGCTGCTGATTCTGTGGGAAGGGACACATAGAGTGCTGGAGTTATTTTAAAGTACACCACATTGGTGTAAATCTGTTCCTGATGAAGGTTGCGGAAGGAAAATGAAACTGTGCTGCATCACATACCCTCCTTCCTGAGAGTGAAACTCAGGAGATGGCAGCTATCTCACACCTGCAGAAATCCTCTGTTGTGGGTGGTGAGTGATGTAAAAACTACAGCTGGTTTCAAAGTCAAGGTAACAGATTCTTTTGTATGCCTGCAGACAGTGTTAAAACAGAAGAAGGTGGAAGAGGAGGAGATAATGATAAAGACAATAAACGAACCTCCCTGGCTACAATGAAAGTACAAAGGAAAACATACCAGGTATGTGTAGATTATATGCCTTTATCTAACTAGTGAAGTTGATGAAATACGTATTAGATGATGTTAAACATCATTATTAAGTAAAGGTACAAGTTTGTGTTGTCATGTACTGTGATACCTGAAAAGTCGGTGCTGAAAAGTCAGTTATGCTGCTGACTCTTTGAATTGTTTAGGGAATGCAAGTTTCATTAATGGACCTTCAGCCCTTCTCAGTAGGTTCACGTTTTGTTCTGTTGTTTTTAAAAGCTCTTTCATCCAAAGGATAAAAATTGTAACCCTTACCCCCAAACTTCAATGTAAAGAATTTTCTCCTAGGTGTGATGCTTGTCCCTTGCCACCAGGTTTTATTAAGTGTAGGGTTAAATCTGTCTGGTATTTAAACACAGTATGAGATTGGACGTGCACCCTGATAAGCAGCTTCTCCACTGGCAAAGGGGGATCAGGAGCAGTGGAAGATACACTGATAAGTATGTTAAGAGAAAGCTCCAGTGTGGAATTGGTGGGGGTAGAAGGAGGAAGGTATTGGAAGACTCCAGACTTCTTGCCCGGCCTCCTCTCCTTCCTCCTCTATGAAGTCTACCCCGGTAGGATACTTGCTCCAGCCTCCAGCGTTGAAGTCCTGACTCTGTGGCTTTTGCAGGGTTGATACCTATGTCCACTTCCATGTCTTTTCCGTGTCTTCTCTCCCCAGCTCCACTCAGATCAGGGTTGTGTCTCTCCCCCAGCAGAGTTCAATGTAAGGATGTTTCCTCTGGCTTGTAGTGCTCCTGTTTATCTCTTGCTTGCACACCGTGAGCAAACAATAAAGAACACCGAGGGCGTCATTCACTCAGCTGCAATAAACTTATGGCCAGAACAAAAGAGTTCCAACTCCAAATCATTTTCTTAATGTCTAAATAGATAGGTATCAACTGCCTCTGTTTGGCTGAACACAGACTTCTTTGATCCTTTATGGTAGGAGAACAAAGGCATGTCATGTCACCATGCCTGTGTCACAGGGACACCTTACACCCACCTCAAAAAGAATTCTGCCCTAATCAGATGTGCACTTTCTGTTAATGATTGCAGTGCTGGCATGCAGTATTCTCTCAACCCATTTTAAGGCTGGGTTAGAGGTATGTTCACCTTCCCTAGGGAGCTGGATCAAGGTTTGTCAGCAGCATGAAAAAAATAGAGCATCCACAGCCTGCAAATAAAGAAATCGGCAATGGTAACGGGATCTCTAGAGAGCTCTGAATGATGTTTTTGATGCTGCTGGCAGGAGCCATCGTTTTCCTTCAATGGCATCAGAAACAGGAGACAGCAGTTGGTGTTGGGACTTGTAAGCTCTGGGATTGTGGTCATTCTTAGGCCATTCATCCTTCTCTGGTTGGGTCCAAAGCTGTACTCCTGACATCAATCAATCTGAGATAAAGAAAAAACTTTTGTACAGTGGCCAGCTTATTCTCTATTATACTTATGATGATGGAGTTATTCCAGATGCATGTCCCTTGAGGTTTACACAGCTGTTCTTCCACGGATATTACCCTCAGCATCTTCTGATCTCCATTTTGTGGCCGTGTTTGACATAAGAACATCAGGTCCTCCAGATCATCACTCAGTATGATTTCAATTAGCTCTTTATCTTTGATAGAGTTACACTGGTTTGCAGGAGCTTCAAAATACAAGAGAAGGAGAACACAAAAATGGTTTTCCTCCAGCTGCTCTGAAGAAAAAGCATTATCAAAAAAATGGGAAGCTGATGTTTAGGCAAAAAGAGATCAAATTCCAGATCCAATCTTCATCCAATGTTTTGCTGTATTTTAAAGCACCTTCCTTTCAAATGTAAGCACTTTTTTCCAGTTTCATGTGATTCAGCTTTGTCATCATAAAGCATGCAACTCAAGAGAAACAAGGCTGATGCAGAGGAGATGAAGATGCAGCTTGGTAGTTGTGTCTTAACAGGTGATGACTCTAACATCAGATTGAAGGTGGTATTATTCCACTTCATGGTGGTGTTTATTTTGGCCTTTGGCCAACTCTAAGACACAAACCTAAGTTCTGCACAGTGTAAACCATCTTTATTCTTTTGTCACAATTTCCATGAATGAATTCAAGCAACATGTCATGGACCAGATCACGTAAGTGGACTACCACTGCAGGAAAGAGGTAAGGTTTGTAGCAAATTTTTAGGACACAAAGGTCTTTAGACCACTAACACTATCTAATCATCAAGACTTACTAATTACTTGTATGGGACTGTCAGGCTTCATGTCATTTTGACAGTAGAAGGTGAGATATTTCTTGTACTGGAGGAAGAGAAAAACATTTTCTTCTAGCTAGCCATCATTGCAGCTAGCTATCTTGGGTTAAAGCCAGAAGTGTTTCATCTGGGTGCTGACATAAGTTCAAACAACCTCCCGGTGTTTAATCAAGCGTCAAGCTATTGTCCTTATGTGCCTTAGAATACCTGAGGGGTTTGGGCTCCTGCTTTCCTTAATTTTTAATAATTACGTTTAACTTTGAAGTAACACACAGTAACTATGATTAAAGCAATTGTTCTGCTCAGCTGGAATGATTTCTGATCATGCCCTAGCACAATGCTGCAAGATTTGAAATGTAAATATGTGGAAGTGAAGATACGTTCTTTCACTATATTTTTTTTTATTTTCACTGGAATGAAACAAAAAGTACTTTATAAAAACACAAGCTGAGGTCAAATGCAAGTCCAAAATTTTTCATAAGTATTACATCTTGCTGGTGATGAGTGTAATCTACCCGCGGAGATAGTTTCAGTTTTGGCACTTAAATCCTCAATTAGGAGTGAAAAAATTAATAAATGAGCTGTTTGCTTCAGCAAACTGTTCTCTCCCTCTTCTCCCGTCTCATTCTGCTTCTGTATTGTTACCATACTTCGGTCTTTTTGGATTTCTGGTACTTCTTGTTATTTTTGCTTTTGTTTATTTTAACTATTGAAGCATTTTATGCTAAGATATAAGCATTCTGTAATGACACATTGCAAATCTGTTTTGGCCAAGTGTTTTCTTGAGAGAGTAGTGGTTGATTGAAATAATGACACAAACATTTTCTGAATGAAACTAGCAGAACTGTTACAATGGAGGACTGTTACCAAACTATCAAAGTTCTTGATATTTCCAGTGTGACTTTTATCACGCTGGATTTTCACTGACTCACCAATATGGTTGTTATAACCAAATTATGTATGTTTCAGGGCAAATATCCATTTTGTCTCACATTAAATCAAACTAGAATAAGTACTAAATATCATGGTGATGGAGGTTGAGAAGTTTTGGAGACAAAATTCTTTAATTTGGTGACATTGAGTTGCTTCTGTCAGATATTTTGATATTCTCTATAATATACATATATATATAAATATATAAAAGCGATGTTCCATCTTCTTACCTCCCATGTTGTCCATATAAAGTACAAAAGGTGTGAAAGTGTATTCTGTAAAACTATGGAGCAAGCTTCCCATAGGGCACTAGCTGAAGTGATGAACAGACAATTGTGGCAAGTAATCTGCGGTTTTGTTCTGGGATCTTCTACCTTCTTGGTAGAAAGGAGGGTAAGTTGGGTGGGTGAGTCAGCTTCAAGAACCCATTTTCATAGAAAAAGAAGGGACAGTAACAGGAAGATAGGCTTGAATTCATTCAGAGAGGTGGCCAAGGCCTTTGTGAAGTTCTTTCATCACTGAAACAGATTAATGAACAGCATCGCTGAGACAGATTAATGACAGCAACGAAGATGGTCAGGGGTCTGGAGAATAAGTCTTATGAGGAGCAGCTGAGGGAGCTGGGATTGTTCACCCTGGAGAAGAGGAGGCTCAGGGATGACCTGACCACACTCTACAGGTACCTTAAAGGAGGCTGCAGTCAGGTGGGGGTTGGTCTGTTCTCCCACGTGCCTGGTGACAGGATGAGGGGGAATGGGCTAAAGTTGCACCAGGGGAGGTTTAGGTTGGATATTAGGAAGAACTTTACTGAAAGGGTTATTAGGCATTGGAATTGGCTGCTCAGGTAACTGGTTGAGTCATCATTCCTGGAGGTCTTTAAAGGACGTTTAGATGTAGAGCTTAGCGATATGGTTTAGTGGAGGACTTGTTAGTGTTAGGTCAGAGGTTGGACTCGGTGGAGGTCCCTTCCAACCTAGGTGATTCTGTGATTCTATGTAGCACTACCCTCAAATGCTACCCAACCAAGCTACCCAACAATTAGTAGCTTAGTTGATAATTATAATGTGGGTTTAGTTTTACAAAGCGTGGCTTTATAGGTTTGATTTACAACATGTTGGGCTTTCCAAGGAACTTGGCAAAGTGCAGCACCAAATACAAGTAATTCAGCCAAAGTACTCTGGTTAACTGTGGTACAATCCTCTCTATTCTACCTGAATAATTGGTCTTCAGAAGAGGCTACATGCTCAGGCATGAGCACAAAATGGAGAAGCAATGTTAAAGCTTCAGGTACTGGAATTAAAGGCTACCCAAAGGAATCCTGAGTTTAATACATAGCTTAATGACTAAGCTCATGTCCTGATTGACATCAGTAGATGGAAGGTGGTAGCCCACAAAAACAAGTTTTGTTGTGATATACATTTCTCCAAGCATGAATTGGTCAGGTTTCATCATGTGGTTCTTCATGTTTTCCACATACAATGAATAGTGAATAATGTATAACATCCTCTCAGTCAAACTGTGAATCTCTTCTGTTTTGTCAGCTCTAGAACAGAGTAGTGTCTTACCTTAGTTCAAAGCATGAAATGAGAACAATGCAATAGTATAAAAGGAATGTTTATTTTAGTGTAAACCAAATTAAAAATGTATGCCTAAACCCACAAAAGAACCCAGTAGAGGTACAGAGGTTAGAAAAATGTTTGCATATATCTACAGACACCTTAGAGAATTATTTTACAAAGGTATATTGCCATCTAGTGCTAAACTCTCATCTGTTCATTGTACTTTGAGCATTTGTATTTGCAGTAGATGCCTGACTGACACTTCTATGAGAATCATCAGAAATTCAGTGATATATTGAGAAATGCAGAATAGCAGAACCACAGCCAGATATTAAGAATGCATGACCCCATTTCCAAATCTACATAAAGGTTAAGTTCAGTGATTTTTCACTTCTACAGCCAGGGTTGCTAGCAATATAAATTTACTGTCCAGAAAGGGAGAGTTTGTTAAAGTTGGTGGCATGTCCTTGTTTCAACATTAAAAGAAGTAATGAAAAAAGTATTTATTTATATATATATATATATATTTGTAGTACTAAACCTTAGAAAATTTTTCTTTGTATGTTTCATTTGTATACCACAAGAATTCAACATCTTCATAGAGAGAGATGAGTCTCAATTAATTTTACAAAGTAAGAGAATTTGATTAACCCAGCTTGATCTTTCTGGTCAATGTAGCTTCTTCTTTTTTTACATGTTGGTAAAGAGTGTGGCCAATTTTATGGCACATTCTTTGCCTCCAGTCGGTAATGGTCTAACATAATCACTTCCAAGATGTCTCTTTAACTTCATTATCACCTTATGAAGCAAAGTGTATCTAAATCTACATCCTGCTGTTTAGTGTTTAGTTTCCTGGAAACAATATTTCATGATGTATTGAAAGGCTTAATATGGCTTGATCGGCTTCTAAATTGTTAAATATTCTATTGGAAATCTATATTTTACTGTAGTCACTGCACTGCAAAGTTTTGATAATGACATAGGCAGTCTTGGTGATTTTGGAAAGATTGCAAGTAAATGCAGTTTGGGGACGGATATGAATGATTTCCCTTTGGGGAAAAAAAAAAAAAGGAAAGGGAGAGATCTCATTGGCAGATACCAGAATGTGTTTCTAACTGATTTACCGTCCTTCTCCAAAACTATGAGACAAACACAATGTTCTGGAACTGACTTGTTTGTTGTTTTTATTTATAAGCGCTCCAGAATTATTTCAAAGTGACACTACTATGGAGGTAAACCAGCAGATCGTTGTTGATATACCTTCTCCGGTATCATCTCATCTCCTGGAGACATATAATATAGAAGGACCTGTGTGACTTTTATTTCATGGAGCTCTACATTTGCTCAGTGGTTAAAACTTAAAAGTACAACTCCCCAAAGTGTAAACTAAACTCTGCTGTTTTATGTGTAGTGTTTGCTACACAGTCCTGTTCACGTAGTCTGGTTACACTTACTGAATATTCGCTAAAACAAAACCACCATGAGCTGGTGACCTTAGCACCTCTGGCCTCTTAAGTGATGGCCTCTTAAACAAGACATCTTAAGCCACCTCTGATGTGAGATTTGTTTATGCACAGAGGCATAAAGTCCCCTACCAGAAGGGATATATAAGTGTATTACAAAGAATGCATTTTTTTTTTCCCTGCTTAAATACACACTAAAGCAGAAAGAAGCAAAAAAAAGAAAAAAGTGAGAAAACATCAGGCAATGCTTATGAACATTGAAATGTCCCGTCTTTTGAAAAAGCAAGACAAAAAGCATATTTCTGGTACAAAACATCCTGGTACTTCTGCCTGTTCCTAAGACTTCGTAATTCCCTGTACCGAGTGTGCTCAGGAATTGGAAGAGGCTGCCCAAAGAAGTGGTGGAGTCACCATCCCTGCAGGTATTTAAGAGATGCGTGGATGTGGTGCTCAGGGACATGGTTTAGTGGTGGGCTCTGTAGTGTTAGATTGGACTGTGATTTCAAGTCCAAGGTGATTGGACTTGATGGACTTAAGGATCTTTTCCAACCTAAATGATTCTGTGATTCTGTAATTTCTAACAAGTCAGCTCTACCAAGACTCAAACATTGTGTCTTGGTATACAAAGGAGTGTGAGAGTCCTGTGGCTTCCCATGGCTCTGATCAGAACAACATTTTACAGAATCTTTACTCTTTGAAACAAAATGACTGCAAGTGGGAAATCTCTTGGAGGAATGTGAAGTTTGGCTTGCAGTTCTGACTAGGCAACTGTTTATTTTACTGTTACCAAATTCCTCTCAAAAATCAAGGGCAGTATTATAATGCTACATGCAAATACATTTTCCACCTCTGTTCTTCAGGAAAGAAGAATCCTTTTCACTGTACTCTTTTCTATTGAATACTAAAAAAGATAAAAGTGAAAACCAAAATGAAATTCTGTATATGAGATACACTGAAAAGGTTGAAAGTTTTTTATATCTTTTTCGGAGCTCTTGAAATTTGAATGTTCATGTTCACCACCATTTAAGGGCTGAAAGATGTAGGGCTGTTTAAAGTAAAGATGACATGACAATAGTTTTCAAATATTTAAAGGCTGCAGCTAAGAGGAAAGTAATAAACTTGCCCATGCTGGGCAAGGAAAAAACCAAACAAAACACAGACTGGAATTGCAGAGAGGCAGACTGAGCTTATACATCAGCAAAGCCAAAAATAAGAAGAGTGAAGCACTGCCTGTGAAGCCCTGCCTATGGAAACTGAAATTTCCATCATTTAAGATGTTTGAAAGTGAGTTATGTGACTTTCCAGTAGATAAATAGTTACACATCTGCTGTGTGGAGTTGGAAATAGGTTAGATTATTTCCTGGTGTCCCTTTCACTTCCATTTTTCACTAATTTTATGATTTCATAACACAAATGTCTTGGCATGTACTATTCACTAATTCTTAGTCTGAGGGAGCTGATGTTCTTTTGGGACTGAAAACTCTTGCAGCTGAAAAGTTTTGTGTTGGGTCTGGGTAGCATAAAATAGTTATATTCTGCTATATTTAGAGATAACTTAAAAGCACCATCCCCTGTATGCTTTTAATTTCTATACATTGCACAGTAATGTTTTTTGTCTCTTTCTAATTAATGAAGTTCAGTTTAAAAAACTGAGTTCATTTTCATCTGCTTAGTATTTACCTCTGTTCTGGCACAGTGATGTAGAATATTTGAAGCTAATGAGTTGGTTGAAGGCAATGAAGCCAAATTCAAAGTATAGCCCACTGGCTAGCTCCTCCCCATTATGATACAGATAAGAGATTACATTCCCTGCTGACAATTTATTTTTTTTTTCAGTTGTGTTAATGAAGAATATTGTGGATGTTTCTGTAGAAATGAATTTTGTCCTCAAACCACTTTCTGGTATTTTGCCAAACACTCTAAGTGTTTTTTATAACTTAAGCCTCTGCAGTCAAATTGTAAAAGATGACAGCATAATAAGAAGAAGTCTAGATAATTGTGCATAGTGTGGATTTCATGCCCATCAATTCCATGCTACAGCTGGTCCTCAGATGTATGACTGTCTCTAATACCTGCTGGCTGTTGATTTCAATATTGTCAGGCTTCTGGAATAACTGATATTTAACCTTAGTCAGAAAATGACAAGAGTCTGGACAAACTGTATGTGGAGCAAGCTGTAATATTCTGAAGAAATTATTTTTGTGGTTGAAGCCCCAAGCTTCAGACACCTGGCAGACACCTGGCTCGAGTTTAAGACCACACTTGGTTTCCTGTGTGACTTCTGATGTGAGCTTTCCGAGGCAGTGGAAGCAGGGTTATGGGGCCTGGGAAGAGTAAGGGGATGCTGCCTGAAAGTGCAGGGATGGGATCAGGAAAGCCTGTGACTGCAGTGCAGAGACTGCTCCTGTTAACACGGAGCTAAGCTGAGCTGCCTGAGAAGCCCAGTGAATGAGCTGAGTCAGGGTGCTGATACCGTGACTGAGATCTCTCTATGAGCCAGCCTCACTAGCTTGTTTCTGCTGCAGTTTCAGTCCGTCCAGAAGCTAGATCTGTTACTACTGATGAGGTATTTTATTTGTTTTGAGGAAGAAAAGTAGGAAACATGCCTGCTTCATTTCCCATTTTTTCCCCTGATTATGTTTTGCTTGCATTTTAACCGAATATTAAACTTTTCTATAATTACCATTTTTTAAAAGCTCAGACTGGTGACTTTTCTGAATAGGTCCTCTACAGTAGTGCTCAGAAAGCAATCTCTCACTTGGATGTCCTGAGCATTAGCTGATCATCAGATCGTAAAGAAATGTGTTCCCCTGGTATGTTATTACATGATTACAGGCCATAATTTGTTTTTTTTTTTACAGATTTTCTTTTTTTTTTGGTGGCCTACTATTAACAGACAACGCTGAGTTTTAAGCTAGATTGCACTGCCTTATGCTGATCTTCACTGCCAAGATCTTTCTACTAGATCAATTTCTGCTTCTGCTCACATGGGTAAAACTCGTATAAGACAGTGCTGTTACTACAGCCACTGAACTGACTTGTTAGAAACGTCACACTTAAATAGAATACCTCTGTAAGTGAAAACCTGAGTTAGTATAAAGATGTTAACCATGAGAAATAATCATGTTAGGAAAGGTCAGGCATGTCAACTGTATTGTTAAATCATACAGACGATCCTCATCTCTATAAATGCCGATCCCAACTTTCTTCCCACTTCAGGGAATCCATGTGTGGATATATCATCCTGAAACTGCATCTTTGTTCTTATCTCTACCGCCTTATGCATAAACATTTCCCTACCTCCCCTAGTAACACTTATTTCAAGGACAGACACTAGTAGGTAATAGAGTTCAAAGCTGCAACACCTTTTACCATGTACACAGAGAGAAAAAAAATTGCTGCCATACATCCTTTTTCTCCATTCTCAGAAGGGGGGGGAAACCCTTTGGATTTCAAGCCTACAGACCTGAGGGTGAGACAATTCAGCCTTTGGCTTCTTCCCGATTGTACTGCCTGGAAAGCAACATTTGGAGGTTGAAGAGTGGAGGGGGTGCAACTTTGAGTCCCTGTGAGTCACAGCCTGAGATTTTCATGTGGCTGTAGGGTGTATGGCTCAGAGACCTGAGGGCAGACACTCTGGGAGTGTTTCAGAGGGAAGGAAAAGCTTCTCTCTTAGCGTCACACACCTTGCTGTAAGAAGAGATAGCCTGAATATGCAGCTGGAAGGCATGCTTTCTCAGCACTCTTTGCACCAGAAGTTCATGCTGGTTCATTACTTAACATAGCCAGGGGTTTGGATAAACTTTTCCCCCTAGTACTTATTGCTGCTGGTTAAAGGTTGTTGTTGTAGCCTGGGAGCCTTTTTTTTTTGGTAAGCGGAATATTGATTCCTGGAAAGAAAAAGGAAGTTGTCTTATCCTCAGGACCAAAAAATAAAAATAATAATGTCCTTTGTGTGAACACTGTCCTGCTGCATTAAGAAATGTCAGTCACATCAACAGTGTGAAAGTACCCTGGAAACTGTGACATATCCCACTGTTAAGCTGTGGGAAAACTGTAACAGCTCATACTCAAGGGAGAAAGGCAGTTAAAGAAATGGCTGCTACAATAGCCAAGGATTTAAGCAAATGAAAGGTCCTTTCAAACACTTCTTCATAACATTCTGGCCACAGGAATGATGAACAGTGCATATGGGATAGGCTGCCTCAGTGGAACAGAAATTATAACAGCTGTTTAACAAGGAAGCAGGGTCCCATAACCTCGTTTTCAGAGGAAGAACTCCAGTTAAATGGTAAAAAAATATGAGTATGGATATCTATAGGCTATTCATTTACCTCTGCAAACAGTTACAAGGTGGGGTTGAAGGGCCCAAATGTGCATATGAGATTTGTCTGCTATAAAATTGCTGCATAGAGACAGTTTGTGTAGTGCTTGAGATACGTTCCTCTTTATAAAACTCAAGGAATCATTGATAGAAACTAGATAAGAATAAAGCTCCTGAATTAACTGTTCATTTTTATAGTATGTCTGATCTCTGCTACTATTTTTTCTTTAATTTGCAGGTAATCCTAGATGTATCTGGCAAAACTAATCTGAAAATAGTTTCTATTTACAGCTGGTAACAAAGGTGTTCCTTTTCTGAGACATGTCTGTACAGTTTTGGACTGGTATGTTGACCATGACACCAGTATTACCTGGAAAACTGAGGACCTTATTTGGAAAACTAACACAGGATAGAATGAAATGTAAAAAAAATAAGTATATGCTGTAGTCAAACAGCACATTTGTTGTATTCTGCCTCTGTCTTAATAATTGTTTGTGATCACTTCTGTGACTCAGCTGTAATCTCTATATTCATACATGCTTGTATATGCCCAGAGACACACATACATAGAAATGCATTCAAACTGTTGGTCTCCAGTAGTCCCAGTGACCTTACTTGCAAGAAATTATAAATTGTTATGCTCTGATACAGAGAAACGTATGAGACTTGCTTGCATGCTTCTGACTCTGATATCTCTGATCTGTAAAATGTGTAGGTTGCTTTCCACTGGGTTTGTCCCTTGAGGAACATAGGACTATCTTTAATGTTCTTCTGCTGTGTAGAGAGCCAGTCAGTGCTGTCCTTGAACTGCAGTGAAAGTGAGGCTGTGGAATATCAACTGTGAGCCTTCTCTCTTTCTGATAATTGCATTGTGCAACCTGAAAATTAATATTCACCTTGTGTTTTTTGTAAGAATCACAAGTTAATTAGTCAATGCATAATTCAGTGTGTTAATTTTCAACTTCTGAAAAACATGCATTTTCTGCTGTAGACCCTTATAGTTCCATTAAGGCACAGAATATCTTCCCTGGGCACGTAGGGATGTGAAAGGTATGCTCCAGTCTGCAGTGACAACAGCCTTCCACAAGCCAGCTCCTTACCCCATGCTAATGGACAATCCTTGATCAGGAACTACTGCTGATGTAGACAGCTAAATATTCTGATACCATGGGTTGTGACTATAAAAATGTAACTGGGATTCTTCCTGTAAATAGATGTTCCTGCATGTGAGTGAGGGAAAAGAATGCATGAATAAGTAGGAACAAATACCTGTGTAGTGCTACCCCTTTCCAGTCTTCACCATTGAAACATTTGTGCTTCCACATGGTATGTGATCCCTTTTCCCCCTGTTGAATGGGATCCATCCAACAATCTGATCTCATTCACAATGCCTCTGTAGTCATCTTCAGCTTCTTGTAGCCTATTCTGTGTTAGTACGATGTACAACGCACTTCTCAAAGTACCAACCTGTGACTGCTTTTCAGACCAGATGTATGTTCTATCAAAAAGAAAGTATGGTTTCCAGGAATTAAAGGGAAAATAAGTAGTATCAGTGTTTTCTGCTAGGCACTTCACTAGATCAGAAATCTGCTAGACTTCTTCAAAGTCTTTTTTTTTCTCTTTGTTTATTGATCTTATTAGCATATTTTACAGCTGAAAACCATCAATTACTGTGTGGTATGATTTCTGTGCTTTAGAAATGGTCTCCTTCCTTAGTGAACAGCAATACACTGTTTGTCCTTGGTTTTGAAGCATTAGCCAACTGGTAGCTTGGCAGCCCCTGTACTGTATTTCTAGTTAGGTGGCAGCATAATGGCCCAGACATAATTTCCAAGCTACCCAACAGTTACAAAATAAAACTTTCTCTCTTGAGAGTGGAAATAACTGATCCTGGTTGTGAATAAATGCAATTTTCATTAAACAAATAACAGGTTGATCCTCCCCTTCATACTCCTCTGATCAGAAGCCTAGAAAGGGCTACAACTGCTGCAGTTCTGCAGCATTCCTATAGGAGATTTTGAAAAGCTTTTCAATCGGCAGTTACAAATACTGTGGCAAAATGTTAATTCTAACCCTCCTTGGTCATGTCTGATCAGACATGACCGTGACTTTGTCTGGCGCAGGTGAAAAAATGTGTCTGTCATAACCACAATTCATTCTTCTACTACATGGAGCAAGGTTCCAAATGGAATAATGAATCTGGTCAATATTGTTCATAATGTAGCAAAGGGTGTTCTTGTTTGATTGTGAGGTTTTACTTGTTGTTTATTTTCTTTTACATATGTAACTCCACACTGCTCAAGGCATATCTCTTCTGTTCTTTTTTCATATGGTTTAAGCACATCTAGACTGATTGTCTGCACAGTGATATTTCTACCTTGTAGGACATCCACTAATCATGTTTTTGCAGAAGTTTTATATGGAGCTTGCTCTCTCAGGACATAAGTATTCCCTTACCTCCTCTTACTCTTTTTATTTTATTTCAGAGAATTTTAAATTAATTCTATACAAACTGTATTTTCTATCTGCCTCTTTTAAAATATTCTGACTTAATTCTACATGCTGTCATTATTTCATTGTTTCATTATCTTCTTTTCAGTAGGAGATATTTTGTAAATACTGCACAGAGTGAAGGAGTACAGCTTGATTAATATAAATTATTGTGAAATGGCATGTGTCAGAAATCAAAAAGAACATTCTGCAAGCAGAGCTATAATAAGAAAAGTTTTTTCAAGACTGGAAATAACTTTTGCAGGTCTAGTATTGAGTCATCACTACATGACTGACTTGGGCTTGAAGAGAGCTAATTATCCTCCCAGTACCTGGTATGGAGCTGGGTTCTGGATTTTGGATGACAGTGATGCTGACAACACACCGATCTTTTAGCTGTCGCAGAGCACTGCTTACACAGAGTCAAGGACGTTCCAGCTGCCCATACCGCACAGCCAGCGAGGAGGCGGCGGGTGCCCCAGGAGCTGGGAGGGGTCGCAGGCAGGACGGCTGTCCCAAACTGGCCAGAGCCACGTCCCATGCTGTATGGGGTTGTGCTGAAGACCGGGACTGAGCGGGTTGGCCGGAGTGTGCGTGCCGCCGCGCGGGGTCTGTGGACATCATCACTCCGGGGGTAGCGAGCGATTGCATTGTGCATCACTGTGCATTCATCCTGGAGGAGAGAAGGCTCAGAGGGATCATAGCAATGTTTAGACATCCCCAGAGGGAGGATGCGAAGAAGACGGAGCCGAGCTCTAGTCAGCGGTGCCCAGTGGCCGTACAGCTCTCGGTGGCCCTGCTTCAGCAGGGGGATTGGAGCTGATGACCTCCAGAGGTTGCTTGCATCCCCAACCCTTCTGGGATCTTCCTTCTGAGTAAAAAACAGGCCCTTTTATACCACTGACACAGAAGATGGCATAGGACATCACCACCTCAAGTAGCCAGGGAGGTGCTGCTCATTTCTATCGTCCCCCTGAGACAGCCAAGAGGTGGCGATGTTCCTGGTTTTCTCTGAACAACCCTAGGTTTCTCAGTCACGTTCCCACTGTCTCTGGCCAATTTCCACCTTCCCAGGTGATAAGTTGTTCCTCAGTTTCTTGTTGTGTCCTCATCAATGGTGGAACGCAAAAAGCAGTGTCACTTTCCAAGACTCCTTTGGGAGAATTAGAAAGCAGGTATTCTTTATTAACAGCGCTGGGTGTGGGGGGGATAATTCCACCCAACACGTACACCTAAGCAAGACCAGGAGT
>CM021732.1:45346611-45521918 GCA_011075105.1 Heteronetta atricapilla | reverse complement strand
GAGCTGATGACCTCCAGAGGTTGCTTGCATCCCCAACCCTTCTGGGACATTCCTTCTGCTCCTGATGGGGGTTGGCTGTTGGTGGTGGTTCCAGGACAGGACAGCTGGCCCAATCTTGCCAGAACCATGTCCCATACCAGATGAGGTTGTATTTAGCAGTTAACTTGGTTTGGCTTGTTGGGGTGGGAGGGAGAGCTGCTTGGGAATGGGCTGAGCATCAGTCAGCAGGTAGTGAGAATTCCATTGTACATTACTTGCTTTGTACATTTTACTAATCTTATTATTGTCATCATCATCATCATTTCCTTTCCTTTTCTGTCCTATTAAACTGTCTTTATCTCAACCCATGAACTCTTTCTCCCATCCCACTGAGGGGAGGAGATGAGAGAATGCCTCTGTGGTTCTGTGATGCTAGCTGCCTGCTGGTTTAAATCACAACAACAACACATCTTTTTGATACAATTCCTTTTTTTTTTAATGTATTGTAATGAGTTTCATGTAGGAAGGTATGACCCTATGGAAATTATTATTGCTGTTTTTGGATTAATTATGCAGTATAAAATCAAGGTAGAATGAAAAACAGAACATGGAGAAACACTGGGATTTGGTAAGAAAGATGCCAAGGAGGGATGATGACAAAAATATTAATAATGATGGGAATTTATTTGCTTCTACAAAGCACAGAAATTTTGTGGAAGACACTTCTTCCAGGAAGTATTCCCAAGAAGTCAAAAAAACATTCATAATTAATATTATTTGAAAATCCTAATTTACATGAAATTAAATTAAACTAAGTATACATGGAAATGGTTAAACATTGGGGTATAACCCAATGTGAAAAAATAGGAAGAAGTTTCAACTGTGGCCAATCTGTTTCCACATTATCTTTCTTTTCTTTCATATTGTCCCCAAAGGACCCACTTCTCTTCAGGGATTCTTGTCTATACAGAGAGATAGTTTTTTGTGTAGTAGTTTTGGAATGACTGAACAGTTTACTATTCACCAAAAATGTCCGAGACAATGTGTTTATGTCATCATCTTGCAATGTTGTATTAGTATGAGTGTTTTTTTTTTTTTAAGCCCATTTGTACAAGCAGCTTTGTTTTGTATGTTTGAAACATTAAATTTTTTTCTTTTCATATTTATTGATTTTTATTTATTTATTTTTAAATCTCCACAGAAATACAGATAGTAAGAAATGACCTAAAGAGGTGATTGAGTGCTTAGCTTCAATAACATTCAGCAGTAGCAAGCCTCCACTCATCACTTTCACACCCCCCCCCAAAAAAAAAAAAAAAAAACTGTCAAGAAGAAAACACCTGATGGTGGAAAAAGGAGAAAAAGATTAGTGACATTAACGATGGAGAAGTATTAAGTATTAATGGATGACATTTATACTCTCCTAATTAAGTAAGAGGCTTGCTTGGTTTAACAGCACTTATTCAGAAATACACTGGTTTACCACAATGAATCGTCTTCAGGCACACAAGCAAGGTAAATGGCACATCTTGATGCTGAGAAAGCCTATCTCATGTGGTTTTAGTATCCTAACTGGCAATACTTAAAGGAAATGAAACAGCTCTTTTGAATTATGGATGAACTCTTCCTCTTTTTACATAGGGGCACAGTTTGTCAGTCATCTGTTGTGAACGCATCTAAGGATATATTTCTCACAGTTCATGTTATAAAAGATTCTCCTATTGTCAGCAAAATTTGAAATACTTTACCTAACTTCTGCCACAATGTAGATTTTTTTTCATCATTTTTAATGCCAAAATTTTACCAGGTGAGTTCAGTGAAGGAACAGGTATTTTTACCACATCTGCATTTGGCTCATAACACATTACAGTAATGTTCCCTGAAGAAAGAGCTGGTAGAAGACTCCAATCCTTTGTTCTGCCTTGTTGCTGTTCTACTTTTTGACATTAAATTACTCAGGCAAGATGTTTCATTTGAATATCTATGGTATAAATTACCAGTGTTGTTCTTCCCTAGCATTTGCTTGACAAATTAATTACCAATACAGTTTTGTGCAGCCTGTGCATTTGCAAGGCTGTGTAAGGTGGCAGCTGATCGTTCAGCTTGTGTAAATTAATTATAGGTGCAATTGACCTTGTGTGAATGTGGCTGTGGCACACATAAGATTAAGAACCATTGTGTTAGGCTGTCACTGGGAAGCACCTGCTCTTTTTCATTCTGATTCAGTCAGTGTAATGAGTGGGATTGTTTCTAATGAGCGTCTGTGGTATCTCACCCTGGGAAGTGGGAGAGCAAGGGAGGGGTTTTAATTTGGGAAGAGACTGTACCTCAGGTGCATCCATTACCTGATGCAGATGTGTCGAGGAGGTTATGATCCAACTTTTTTTCCCAAAGGGTGTGGAGTAAATGGCAATGTGGGGATGTTAAGACTGGCCTAACTCATCTGCTGTGGAGGATAGCAGTGCTACATGGAGTTATGCTAATTTTCCACTCATAGGTGATACGCATCAGTTGGTGGTACGGTACCCATGAAGCCTTCTAAGCTCCCCTGATATACCTTTCTGTGTAGGAAGAAGGAGTGTTCTGATCAATGAAAATCAGGCAAGCAGAGGACAAAATGTAGCTATAAATTGGCCTCAGTTCAGAGAGACATCTGCTTAGCAGCCCTAATGTGCCTCAAATTGTCCAGATACTCCTGTACTTTGCTGAATTATGACTATCATTTGCCTCCTTGCTTCTCAAAAAAAGTTTGGCAATTGTTACATATGTACTTTGCCTGCTGTTCTGCTTTTTAGCTTAGGACAGTCAAAAGTTTTCAAGGATTTTTTTTTTTTTTCCTGCAGATTTCCTCATCTTCTGCTTATTCCTCAGCTGAAAGAATAATCTATGAGATCAGTTGATTGCTACAGGAAGGATTATTCACTTTGGGATAATTATGATTTCAGGTAGGGAATAAAAACAGGATCAGACACTTTGCAAAGAATAAGTAGCTTATAAAATTTCAGGTGTCCTTGGCAAAAATACATACCTAGTACTTAAAAAAAAAAAATATCTGAGTGTAGCAATGCCTTCTAAGTCTTACCTGGGGCAGAATTACAAATACAACCATCAAAATTATAGCATGCATAAGCTTTTACAGTAAGACCTGAAATGCTGAACACTGCTGAGGCAAAGTGCCAGTGACACGCTGGATGGGGTGATGCTTTATAGAAAACTTTGGAAAATTCTCTAGAAAGGATTTGATTTCTACCTACATCAGCATCAATTGCAATACATTTCCTGGAGATGACAGCAAGGCCCGGTGCTGAGATGAGAAATGAGAAATATGTTTGTGTACAAAGAGCCCCACACATATTATTTTTTTTTTCCTTACTAGACTGAAAATGCCCAAGGTCTCCTCTCACCTTGGGAATTTTCCTTTTAAAATCTTCCTTCTGGCTTCCATTTTCTGGTCAAATGAACATCATGACCCCAGTGTGACAAGGCTGAATGTGGTGGGACTCACACTGACATAGGTGCAGGGAAGGAAGTCACCTCTGGAGGATTTTCATCCAACCCTTTGCTCAAAACAAGTCCAATCCCACAATCTCTCACTGTACCAGTGTTTGACCACTCCCACAGTTTAATAATAATAATAATAATAATAATAATAGATGTTGCCTAAGTTCTAGCTTGTGGTTATTGCTTCTCCTCTACCTACTTTTTAACTGAAGAGTCTCCCTCTCTTTTCTATACTTCCCATCAGGCAGTTGTAGACAGAAATAAAGTGTCCCCAAGCCTTCTCTTAAGGTTAGACAAACCAAACTCTCTCAGGCTTCTGTCAGACATCACATGTTTATCCTCATCTTTAATGTTTTAAATACCTCTACTGCTGCCCACTTTCTGCCGAGCCCTGTGGGCACCACTAGTCCTAGCTGTCACTGCCCAGCCACTCCAGCCCACCTGTCCATCCCTGCCTTCCTGGAGGTGCTCGATGCCTTTTCTGCTCCTACCTGGGGCAGTGGGATGGGCTCTGACTGGTGAGATCTGGCGCTGATGGGCTCCTCAGGAAGCCCCTGCTGCTCTAAGCCCCCCAAGGGAGCTGCTTCCCCTGCAGGACCCTAATACACCTCATCTTCTACAAGGGAATCCTTCTTTCCTGCTCATCATCATCTTCCAGGTTTCCATTAATTCCTTCCTCTTCCCAGTAACAGTTTCTCAGACCTCTCCCCATAGATCTGCATGTGCTAGGGTCAGATCACAGCCGCTGTTGGGATGTACTAATGTCCTTTGCTGCCATAAAACAAAAGCTCATGTATAACACTAAGGCAGGGTGTGCTGTTTACCTGACTGAATGATGAGCCTCCTTCCCTTTCTTCTCATCTTTGCTGACCAGTTTCAGTGCAGGGAGTGGATCGGTACCTGCCTCAAGCTGAGGCAGTCCCTGTGCATAACTGATAACCTGGAGGGCCCAGACCCAGCTCACAGGCACTGCCCTTTCTGCCTCTCTCTTCCCTCTTATTTTTCAACAGGGGAATTCATCATTGATGCTTTCTTACGTGGATGAGGGATATGCCAGAGGAGGAAACAAACGGATAACGTTACCTCATTTTATATAGATTATAACTAACTGATACTAAAATGCTGTGTGAACACTAGCAGGCTTTGCTTGTTTCAATGAGTGAGCCTAACGGTGAGAATCTTCATACTCTATTATAGTCCTACCTCATTGGAGTAAACGGAATTTTTCCTTTAACTGTTTCCATTCAACATTCAAGAAAGCAGATAGAATTTTGCTGCTGAATTAGGTGGGTCCAGGATTAAATATTTATACTGCACAAAGCTGCTTGGAATATGGTAATTTCAGAGATTTCTGCTGCCAAAGGGCAGCTTGAACTGCTGGGGGACTGTACAGGGAACTGAGTAATATTTAACAACAAATGAAGTCATGATGGTAATGAAAAACCAGATGAGAGGAAAAATGCACTCGTTCTCAGAAATTCAGCACAAAACTAAAGAAGAATTAAATTATTTGAGGCACCTCAGATGTACATGAGCAGCACACTGTGCCTAGCTCTTCCAGAGCTCTTTCATTTAATATGTCCTTCATATTAGTGCTTTAGAATTAGTTTATGTTCCACAGGGTCAAATATCAGCATTTCAAATTCTGTAACAACAATTTAACTCAGGAACACATTTATCATCCTTCAGCTCTGCAATTGTTTAGATACAAAAGTACAGGGAAAAGGATGGCTTTTATTATTATTATTATTATTATTATTCACAAAACTTGATCAAGAGCAGTTTACACTGAGTCTTTAGAAGTCTGTATGCATTTAGGCAGCATAATGTTGCTGATGTATACAAATGCAACTACTCCACCAGGGACAAATCATTATTTGTGTTTGTAACTGACTTTCTTGGTCACCTGATGATAGCTGCTAGATTGCTGATATGTGTTAGTTCACCTGCAGCTAATGCCCTTGAAAAGCACTCAGAGGGAAGCCTTGTAGAGCTATATTGCTGTTTTACCTGCCTTTCTGTTACCTCCAGATAGCATTTGGAAATGCCTGAACATACTGATGAAATTCTATACTGTGAGGGTGATGAGGCACTGGAACAGGCTGCCTGGAGAAGCTGTGGATGCCCCATCCCTAGAAGTGTTCAAAGCCAGGTTGGATGGGGCTTTGGGCAAGCTGGTCTGGCGGGAGGTGTCCCTGCCCATGGCAGGGGGGTTGAATTAGATGATTTTTATGGTCCCTTCCAACCCAAACCTATGATCCTATGATATGGTGAGTAGCAGTTCTTCCAGCATCCAGTGTGCCCCGTGAAAATAGAAATGGAGAAAGCGCATCTACCTGGAAATAAAAGGATCCAACACTAATGCTTTAAGCCAAAGCCATTGCACGAGTTTGGTTCTCTGAGATCTCTGCCATCACAGATGAATGCATGCAGACCTGGGGTCTCCACCCACATCCTCTGCCCATGGACCCTAGAGCTCCATTAAAGCCCAGCACACCACCTTCAATTTCATCCTGAGTTATGTTGTAGATGTGCTTGTTTTTTTTTTTTGCTGTGCCTCCTGGCTGGACCTTCATCTTCTGCTCCAGGTAGGTTGTTTCTGGACTGAGCACCTTAGTTTTATGTTGTAGTCTTGTCTCCTTTTACTCCTGACTGGACTCTCTGCTTGGACACCAGACCTCATTCATTGCTTGATGTATATATAGGTGGTTATTGAAGGAGTCTTTAACCTGCCCTTTGGTCTGCCCACTGTGTTTGTGCCCTGGATGGCTGTGCCTAGTTAGCGAGGGCACAGCCTACACTGGGGTCACCTTTGACATCTGGTTCCTTTTTTGCACCCCTTGCCTCTCTCTGATGCTTCTGGGGAAACTTACAATTAAAATTAGGCTAAACACTCCTTAGATTGCTTCTTGTACCTTGTTCGTAGCATTGTGGGACTGGTTCCCCAGTCTAGAGTAGATCCATAGCTGATCCCACATGAATGTTATAACGCTGGTTATTCTCCCACATGTGTTCATACATCACTTTCAGACTCTTAAGATTTGCAAAGTATCAAATCTGGTATGAATTTTCATAGAAAAAAAGAAGAAGAAAAACTGAAAATAAAATGAAAATTGCATTGTGGCTTACATGCAGTATAACAAAGAGATAAATGGCTTATTTTTAAAATATGTATTGTATTACTTGACTAAAATATTAATATGAATCTTCAGAAACAACATTCTCAGCTCAATTTATGTAACACTAATCTGAGTCAGAATAGTGGGGTAGGTGTCTGTCACGTTTTAGGTGCTGAGCACATACAAATTCTGTGGTGTTTGGTGCTAATGGTGTTCACTTACTGTGTTGCTGATTATTCTTTCTTTTCCTCTTTTATTTTTTCAAAGAAATTAATGGTCTTGTGTGATTTGGGGTTGTTTCCAGTTTGATGGGCTGTTAAATTCTATTCCCAATATGTGGAAAGCCCAAAACTTTGGGAATTCCAGATTTAGTTTAACAAGAACACAAAAACCTACCAGGTGTGCACTGCTGATTTATAGCAAACGTTGTGAGTGAACTCTGATTGAATGAACTCTCAAATGCAAAAAAAAAAAAAAAAAAAAAAAAAGTAGTGAACTCTCAAAACGCAAAAATCCTGGAAGAGCAGGGGACAAATGTTTCACAAAGCTGTGTGAGTACAGGAGAGGATAGGTGGCAATGGGTCAACCAGAAACGGAGTTATACTTCAAAATGAGGTTGGAAATGAATGGGGTAGGAGGTGTTACATTTCTTCCAGGCATGTAAATCTTATTTTTTATATAAGCCAAATACCAGGTTTGTTCAAGGGAAGAAATACTGTTAGATTCTTATATGAAAGATCACATCAGAAATAAGCCCTTAAAAATCAAAACACATTTTGTACCTGAAACAAAACGTGCCTTATTATTTGAATTTATAAAAAAAAAGAAATGAAAGGTACAAGGAAATGACTTTGAATGTTTGGAATAAAGGTGGTTTTTTTTTGTTTGTTTGTTTGTTTTTTTTTCCTGTTGTCCTTCTCTGAAGGACTGTAATTTCTGTGTCCACATCTGGGCCTTCAACTCATAAATATATGTGCATGTATATACAGTAATATATGCAGTGCAGTAGTATGGTAATGGGCAGCAGTACTGTGAGATATTATTGTGAAATATTCATAGAATATCCTGAGTTGGAAGGGACCCTCAAGGATCATCAAATCCAACACCTGAGTCTGCACAGGACCACCCAAAAACCAACTCATATACCTGATAGCAATGTCCAAATGCTTTCAACAGGGTTGGTGCAGTGACCACTTCCCTGGGGAGAATATTCTAGTGTCCAACCCTCTACGTGAAGAACCTTTTCCTAATGTCCAGCCTGGACATCCCCGTCACAGCTTCATGCTCTTCCCTTGGGTCCTGACACTGTCACCAGAGAGAAGGGATCAATGCCTGACCCACTGCTTCCCCTTTTGAGTAAAACGTAGATTGCCATGAGGCTTCTCTTCAATCTCTCTTCTCTAGGCTGAACAAACCAAGTGACTTCAGCTGTTCCACGTATGTCTTGCACTCTAGACCCTTTACCATCTTTGTAGCACTCCTTTGAATGCTCTCCAGTAGTTTTATAGTCCTTCTTATACTGTGGTGCCCAAAACTGGATTTAGTACTCAAGGTGAGGCTGCACCAGTGCAGAGCAGAGTGGGACAACCACTTCCCTCCACTATGCTAGGTATTGTTAGAGTTGGAGATCCTTATTCTCTGTATTCTGGTGATGATAACTGGTTAGCATGAGACATCTTTGTTTGTTTGTTTGTTTGTTTGTTTTTGTAGGTCTTCTGTCCTATCATCTCCTCTGGGGATTTTTCCTTTTGGAGACACATGACAGTGAAGAGTCATTCCGTATTTGATGTGTTTGGTGTATGGTTTATTTCTATCTTCTCTTTCTCAGGTTTGCTTGGTGTAGTGTGAGGATTCAAATAGCCACTTTATGACTGGCCTTCATTCTCTTAAGACTATGCAACAATGTACTTCTAGTTTAACATAAACTCTAGTCCTTCTCCATTTGAGGAAAGGAGATGCTCAGGAAGTTGGTTCAGTTGCAAGAAGGGTATTTTACATCTTTTTCTGTCTTGCAGTGGTTTCACTAATCATTGAAATTTACTGAACTGCTTTTGAAGGTTTTCAATCAAAGTTACCAAAATTAACTTTTAAAATTTCCAATTATATAAAATGTAAGTTTATTTTTAAGCATGATAACCACTTGAAAAATATTTCTGTAAATGATCATGAAAAAACAAACAGTGTTTTTTAAACTTGGGTAAGCAATGCACTTTTGAGGAAAATCATTAATTTAAAGGAAAAAAAAAAAAAGTTTGGCTAGATGAGATTGACCGTTTCCTTTGAATAACTACAAGATACCTTTCTGCAAGCACCCAGATGAAAAGCTTGCCTAGGGAGATATTTTGCCATTGTCTCCCAGTCATAAATGTACTCTGCCCCTATACCTGGCTTTCCACCATGGATGTTTTCTGCTGTTCTAATGCCCTTAATATGCCTATGAGGTGGTGAGCAAAAACTGCACTTTAAAGAAGTTAGCAGTTCTATACAACCCAGGTTTGACTCTCTAAATATTCTGCCATTTGACTCTTATGAGGTTGGTTTCTTCATTCTTTTTTCCAATGGAAGTTATTTGGTGTTGGATATTTGGGGTTGTAGTGCTTTCTCAGTAGTTTCTTCCATAGCAGAAAATAATTCCCTTCTTACATTCTTCATTTCACCTCTCTAACTGTGGCCTGTGTATTCACCAGGGAATGGAGATTCTGATGGTTGTTCTTGGCTGTTTTAACCATAGTCTCTTTAGAAAAATGAACTTCATTCTTTTGGGAGAATCACATGAGATTTTATGGTATTTTCTTTATAAGATCTGTGCTTCACAAAGAGCTACATGTAGAGTACCAGACCAAAATTTTTTGGCATATGTTAGTGATACCACATCAGCTGCCTCTTATTTTAATTCTGTAAATGAATTAATGAATAGACACTTACAGTAACTTAATTTTCAGTAATTTGAACTGTTTTTTTCAGAAACTTTAAACTGCTTAGGTAATTTAAATTTTCAGTGATTTTAAACTCTTAATTTTTTTTATTAAATTGAGAAACAATGCTGTTGGGATTCAGGCAACAGTAGGAGGGATCGATGAAATCCTAATGTCTTTATGGTAAAATAACTTATTTAAAATGTTAAATTATCTGTCATCTTCACATGTTTTAATGCAGTATTTCCATGAATGTCTGTGATAGTCCCAGTCCCATTTAACTATGCCTCTGACCCTGAAGCCCATCTGGGCTTCATGTTAACTACACAGTCAAAGGAAGGAATTTTACTGTGTTCTGCACAGTTTTCTTTAATTGCTTTTTATTTTTTTTTTCCTGAAAGGAGTATGGGGTGCTGCCACTGGATATGTTTAGCAATGTGGCCAGTTGCCAGTAATGATAAGCTATCAGCAAAGAAAAGGCTGGGAGGTGTTAGCATTGGTAAGAGTTAGTACTGAGAGGATGGATAATAACATTGGTGTGTCAGGACGCAGATAGGGAGTTGTAGCCAGGACCAAATCTTTCTATTCTCTACTGCTGTTTGAGACATCTTAATTCCCCCCTTGCTTTCTGTGTGATGAATTAACTATACAGTCCACGGTCAACTGGAAGAAGTCTGTGCAGTGACTAGAACTACTCTGTTCTTGTTAAATCCCATTGAGTTGCTGACAATTATTTCTGTAGCAATTTTGTAACACTAAATTTTTAGGTTTAATCCTTGAAGTTGTCAAACTTGGGTGGCCAGGAGCAGGCATTGAGAGCTGGTGGCTGCATCAACATGCCTGGTAATGTACTGAAGCTACAGAGCTCCTCAGCACTAGCCCACAGGGCTTCTGCATGAATCCTGAATTTGGGGAACAGCCTCCAGAGAGGATGCATTTGAGGGAAGCAAAATAGGAGAAACCCTACTGCAGGGGTCTTCTGCACTAAGACAGTTGATATATGCAGCCCAAACTCCACCTTCGTCTTGGGAGTTTCTTCTGCCTCTAAAATTTGACCTAAGTGGAAGCCAACGCTGCTGTTAGCATACTGCACAGGAGGCCACTTGTTTCCACAGATAATTAGTTCCTCAACTAATATCTTCAATTATATTTTATTTCTAAGGATTTGTAACTTAGTATTTCAAAAAGGCACTTGGAGAGCTTTCTCTTTTCTGAATTAATTAGTCTGTACCTGATTTTGTTTCTCTTATTAAATTCTATTTAGCAATTTTGAAATTGCTGTTTCTGGGAATGCAATGAATGTAAGTACTTCGAGACTTTCCTTCTGAGATTTTTCATACTTTGGGCAGAGCACGCAGTTGCTAACATACAAATGTGGAAGAATGCTGTGGTTTTGTCAGTGCATACTTCTAGCTCACCATTTTCACTTTTGCCTTCAGGTTCACTTTTGTCGTGTTAGCAAAACTGTCAAGATAGTTTTGTGTGAGGATAAAGTAGTATGTTAAAGGGATTGTCAGCTCAGCCCCTAGACATAGTAAAACAATATTTTACCATGAAAATTCAAACAAGGAAGGGTTCAGAAAGACAGCCAGAACAGAAAATCTATTACATATTCTTATATTCTACTGGTATGCTCTTTTGGCCAGATTCCATGGATGTCAAGGTCAGAAGCAGGAGTTGTGGTATGGATGGATAATGCAGACTATATTCCCTTCCTATGACAATCTCTTCAAAAGTGGTTCTTGACAGGATGAAGCTGTTCAGGACATTCCTGTAAGGAAGATATGATGTATAGCCCTTTCCTCCCACTTTATATACTTTTTTTCTGTAAGTATCAATATCAAATCATTCATTTTATTTTTGAGATGATATGACCAAGAACTAATGTTCTGGAGAAGTTTAAGCTGCATCTGCTCTATTCCTGGGATGCTATTAAGCTGTCACAGATAACTACAGGGTGTCACATAGCATTTATATTTCACTCACTGGCTTTGTATGTTAGTGTATTTCATATCCTGAATGCTTTTACCTGTCATGGTACAGAGCTTTGGTTCAAATAAATATTTAGGAACCTAGGTGCTTTGTCTTGAACTTCTTCAAACACAATTGGTTAGAAATACATCTTGATAAACTTCTTGGACTTCCTTCAGCAAGGACTCTCTTGAGGAGAACCTTTCAATATTTCAATCTTTCATCCTGTGTGAAACAGGCACACGTAACTATGGAATATAAGTTTGCTTCACCGTTAAGTTTGAAGCAAAACTTTTGGTTTCACTGGTAAATACTGATGTATATATTTTTTCATGGGAAATGGAAAAAAAAAAGGTGACTTTTTAAAGGTAAAAAGCATGGAGTTTGCTGCTTTGTTTCATTATTTAAAAAGTGAAAAAGGAAGGAAAGGTGGTTTTCCTTTTGGTATAATATAACTGACTTCAGTAGAACTATATTGATTACAAGGTGGCAGAGTTTAAGTTGGTGTCTTGCCTCAACAAAAAAGTTAAATTCCTGTACTGTTAATTTCAATGAAAAGAAAATGCTCTGAAGCTTGTACTCTTTTTTTTTTTTTTTTTTTGGGGGGGGGGTGGGGGAGGAGATATGAAATGTCCAATACAATTAGTTTGTCTTCTGAATATGAAAAATCCTGAAAATATACATCCCAAATAGCATAACTGCAATTTCCAAACACAAAAACTAATAATTACACAGACTTTGTTCTTTCAGTGTTTCACTTTCTTTCTTGGGCAAGAACCAGTTGAGGGAAGACTTGGTTAGGGTGGAAAGTCTACTGAGATCGTGTTGCATTAAAGGAGGATTTATCAGAGCACAGTGTTTGCCTTTTCCAGAGCCCTTCTAAGGGCTTTCACTGAGACAGTTTCACAAAGTTGAATGTATTTAATAAGGTGACATATAACAGATTTGGAGTTGCCATTGATCTATACACTTCCTGCAGTAGTGCTAATATATGGTAATAGTGCTAGCAAAATGCTGTCCTGGGTATTCCACACCAAAGGAAGAAGGTGCAGAGCTTACAAAGAAGGTGTTCTTGTCTTGGAGGAGAAAGGGCACAGCCTATTCTCTTTCTAGTTTCTTTCCCCAAGCCCCTTTTTTTCCCCTCGCTCTAACTTCATCTTTATTATTTTTTTTGTACTCTATTTTTTTTTCTTCTATATTTACACTGACTCCTAGGACTCATATCCTAATCTTATCTGTTCCCTTTTTGGGATGATGTCTCTCATGATTTGGGTGAAGAGTTGTCATATATAGTCATATATGTTTATATATGTTTAGCATGTACTTCTTTGAACTCATTATCATATTCGGAGATGTGAACTTTAACATTAATTTTATGTGTAATGGAGCAAAAGGTTTCACTTGGGCATCATGGCCATCAAGATTCTGTTCTGCTGCCAGAATGGGGCTGTCCCACCAACACAAGACTCTTTCCTTCAGCAGCGTCTCATACCAAGCTTGTGGACTTCCATCCACAGTTTGTATAAGAGATAAATAGGAGGAAGCTGCTCAATTCCCTTTTGCAAAAGGATGGTGCTTATCATTGACACTAACATGTCTGACTGTTCTCCACAGATCATATGTAAACACTTGAAGAAGGACCCAGTGTCCAAAGAGATCTTGAGCTTTTACATTTTGCTCATCATCAAGCACTAGCCAAAACTAGCCACAAGCTGTCAGACAGATATAACTGAACCTTTTAGGCAGCTTTAAGGAAGAAGTGCAAGTCTAGATCCTGATATGACAATATCAACCTAAGCTTATGTCTGAAGGTGTTGTGGAGGCTGAAATACTTTGCCCTTGAGAATTTGCAATGTGATTAACAGCATGGATGTATCTTCTCTGCTTTTGGGATGATTACAGGTCAGACTTCCCTAAGCAGAAGAATTATAAAATCAGTCCCTCATGTTTTGAGGAGCACTAACTTAATTTTTAAAACAAACACCTGAAAACAGAAGTATATTATAGGAGAAATAAATATTAGGTCAGAGGCAAGCATCTTTTGCCAGTAATCTGTCCTGAAAACCCAACATTTTTCAAATGTAGATTTTGCTCAGACAAGGAAAAGTTCAGGTTTGTTTTCTGATGAAGTTGTGGGAGGTAGAGACCATACTCAAGTGATTCACTGATCAATCCAAGATGGTCCACAGACGTAGGGTAAATATGTTTGGTTCTGCAGCTCAGCATGGAATATGTGGTTTGCAGGCTGACTGGAGCACCCTGACACGGAAAGGGTTAGGGTTAAAATCGAGGAAGATATTTCATTTATTCAGTCTTCTAACACCAATCTGGTAAATACTGGATTGTGGTTTCCATGAGTCAGTGTTACATATGGAACCCGAGTAAAATGGAAGTCTCACAGCCAGAGGAAAACAGAGCTGAGGGCAGGTGCTAATATTGAAAGTAAGAGTAAAGGATGTGATTTTTGTGTGAATACTGAAAACCTTTGAAGAGAGGACTTAGTATTTACATAGGACTGTGTTGATTGTTTAACTTACTGATGGTCGGAATCACTTCAATGGATATAAATCAAAGCTTAAGGTTGCAAAAGACAGAAGCAAAATGTAGTTTATTGACAGACTATTGAATTCAGTAGAATTAAACTAGGTATTTTCAGGGAAGAAAAAATGTATCTCTGTACCATCTCTGATCACAGCTTGGCAATGCTGGAGGATGTGGCCATAAACTTGTGGGCTTCTCCTTCTTTTAAGCCTAAACCAAATCTTTTTCCATGGGATTTGTAATCAAACGTGCACAGGGAAAAGGGGAGCCTTGTCTTTGATACAATTCCAGTAAAAACTGGTATATCCAGTGTAAATTTGGTTCTTCAGTCCTGGAAGCAGTATGCTTTCAGCATAGGAAGAAAGTAATTTTGCTTGCTCCATTTATGATCTAATAATACTAGGTTATATTTCTGACCTAGTCATCTTGCACAAGAAATGTTTGTTGCACATGAAAACATGTCCAGATTGAATTTGATAGTTATCTAGTATGAATTTGATTTTTATTCACTTTTTCAGCTGTCCAGATATCTAAGAATGGATGCTGGAAACATTTCTAGAGCTGCAATACCATCAGATATATATCATAAAAAAAATGCTTCTGTAATAGAAATTTTACGTTAGTACAACTAAAAAAGAAATGTTTTGTGTGCATGGGTATTTATGGGGGGATATAGAAAGAAGGTTCCAAGCAGTGCTGGGAATTTGATGGTAGACTACTGAAAGAAATTATTTTTTCGCTCACTTTAAAATGTAAAAGTATTTTGGGAATGTCAGGCAGAAGTACTTTTCCCCTTACAATGATGTGATGCAGCTTATCCCCTGGCAGGAAAAGAATGAACAAAGCACTTCGAGTAGATGCTGACTGCTGATGGCAACTTCAGGGGAAAATATGGTTTATCACTACTCAGCACTTGTCTTTTTGACTTTAGTGAGTAATTAGGTTGCAGTGGCCCTTTTAGTGAATCCGAGCTAGGCACAAGAGACTCCATGTCCAAAATCCAATAGTGTGTGGTCTCTTGTTTCCTTACTAATCCTATAAGGTGCAGTGGGATGAATGGATGATCTAATAAAAGAATATAACTGCAGTCAGCTTACTCTTCTACATAAATTAATAATGAAAATTCTCTAAAATAGAGAGAAACTAATTTATAAAGGAATAATAAAATAGAGTAGAAAGTTGCTTTATTGGACAATCAGATTTTGTAAGCAGTTGTGCTAAGTATCGAGTATAGCCACTGTGCAGCAGGTGCATGTGATTGAGTCTCTTGTGTCTGCTCCCTCTAGTAACCACATCAATAGGAATTGCCCTGGGAATTTGGTTTCATGCAGTGAATCATTTAAAAATTTGTGGTGCAGAATCATTTAGAAGTGAAAACACACCTGAGATTTCCTCACTTGCCAAGCAAGTTTGTAAAAAATAGCTACCACATACATGTAAGTAAAAACTGCATTTGTAGAAGGAAAGAGAAAGTAGACATTGAATTGTAGAAGCTGATTATTGGGTGAGTTATTAAATTGTTTTTCTCTGTAACCATGTTACACTCAGGGAAATATTGTCACACTCACATCATGAAAAGCTACGCATAGAACATATTTTGCAAGCTATGGAAATGACTAAATACCTCTTTCTCACAACATTTTCACCAACCCTTCTCTCTCTGCAGGGAGAACATCCCTTCTCCTGCTAGTGCTTCATTTTCACCTTGCCCCAGGACTTAGTCCTCCAGGCCTTGTCCAGCTCATCTTCCCTCACTCCTTTCAGCCCCTCTGAACCTCTAATGTTCTGAGCTTGCCCAGAAACCAAAAAGGGACATTAAATACAAACTACATGTCATTCTGTAAGAATGACCTGCAGCTTGTTCACTGCGGCTTCTTCACCTGCTGCTTTGGCAGCAATATTGGTGCTCTCTAGCAGCTGGCAGCTTACCAGACTGCAGCTCTCTGCAAGACAAATCAGGGGCCAAGACTCCTCAGCTGTTTTTAAAAAGTGATAGATGAATTTCCCTGGAAGGAAATTCAGCTACTGTTGTGCCACTGCCAGTACCAACACCTCCTGAAGTATTACAAACTTGGCAATTTACTGGTAGCAAACTTTTGTGAAATCTTATGCTGGTGGAGATATAAAAGGTTTTCAGGGAAGCTTGCATCTGTACTCATGTGCTTCTCTGGTGCATGCAACTCTTTTTCCTTTCCACAGACATGCAGCTGGCAACTCCTGTCCCCTGTGTGCACCTGGATCACGTGCTGTCACTCTTCCTGAGGGAAAACAAAGCAGTAAGTGATTACTTTCCTAATTTGTGAGTAGGCCTAGGCAAATAGTAGAGGCTTCTCTCACATGTAACACAGATTAGGCCACATCTTGAGTGAGGAACAGTGACACTATGAAAACATTTCACCTAACTCTCACTTAAAATTAATTTGACAAACCTTTCTCAGTCATCTGTAGCAAAGAGAAATGGACTTCAGTGAGTGTGGAGGCATCACTGAAATACTGGTGATATTTTTCCAAGAGTCCAAGGCCCTTTGGGTGAGGTCTTTGACTATTTTTTAACAGTGCACAGCACACAAACTTTGATCTGAATGTAACAATAAGGTTCCTGAGTGTGTATAGGCAGAGTAATGACACTGGGCAGGCATTGATTGTTCACTTGCTGGACCAGGAGGCAGTCCTACAGTTCCTGCCTTTGAGGCAAGACCTCTGCCCTGGGGATTTGCTCTCCCACTAGTTGGGTGAAAATCTGTATCTCTGAGCACCAAGAAACTGAGAGGAAAGAGGAGTTGCTTGTGGTTGTTGACCATTCTTGATTGTCTTGTCATCTGTAGGACATGTTCTTATCTATAATGGCCACAGATGACATGTAGTTTAGCATGACTGCATTTTATCTGAAAAGTCACTTACAGGATTCCAGTATCTTAAGGTTTCATAGCTACAGTTATCTTGGATTAATAATCAGTTTATGTATAATACCAAGAGTCAAAACATAATCAATTCTTGGATATTATGATGAATTCTTCTGCTGTTCATTGCTTCTGAACAGTGGATTTTCAGACAGATCACTATGTCAGGAAACAGCAACGCTGGTGTTTCAAGAGTTGTGTAACTAGGAGGCTTCTTTTGGGAGGTTTCTTCTGAGGCCAGGTTGGTTGCTTGCCAAGAACATGGTACAATTTCTCATCTGGCTTCTGCTTCAGCTATTGTTTTTGTGTACCATGGGCTAAACACATTCCTTCTCTAGCTCTAGTCAGTGGAGTTAGTTAGGATTAATTTGGAGCTGTATTTGAACTTCCACACTCAGGATTAGAGCACCTTGCTATGGGTTGTATTGCTCTTGAGGCTCATTCTTTATCTGTCAGAATAGTCTTCCAGCAGCTTTTGTCCAATCCTTGAGAATAGTATTGGAGGGAAGCAGGACCATTTGTGATACAAAAGCTCAGTTTTGTAGGCATTGACCAGGCCAGGGGAATCTATGTGCTTTCTGTAGGTCATCATATACCTTGTCACTAACATAGCGCTGAATTTGAATCATTGCTATTACACTGACGGGCTTTTATGTCATGGCCAGATCATGCCTGTTTCAATTCCTTTCCTTTTACTGAAGGAACTAGATTTTTGGTCTGTGTCAGCTATTTTTCCCAGAGATATTGGCATCCATCTCATAATTATGTGTTTTGGGGATTTTCTGATATTTACTAAAAGTATGTCCAGTTGTATGTTTTGTTTCTTTACAGAACAAAGCACAGCTGAGCTTTGCTCCTTAGTACATCTGATCTGATCAGGAAAGGCAGGACAGCTATGAACGTATTAGCACAATGTTAATTGCTGATAGAGAGAGCACTATTAGGTCCAAAACCCTCCTTCTCCTCTATAGCTGGCTGAGAAGGGGGCTCCAGTCAAAGAAGGAAAACCTTTATCCCTCCTATTTTTATCCCTTCTATTTCTGTGTGTCTGTGCAAGGGATGGTCACAGTCTTCTTCCTAATAAATGTGTTTTCCTTCTTAGTTTATGTTAAGGTCTACAACATGAATCACAACATAGTCCTGGTGCCTGTTATACTCCTACTCTGTACACCTACAGCTAGCTCATGACAAACCAGCTTACAAATTACAGCTTTTCCCTGCTATTTGTCACACTGATACTGGTATTAGAACAGTAACTTATTAGACTGTTCTTTGTAATCCAATAACAACACTAATGAGGGAAGTGCATGAGATCTGATTGAAAGTGATCAAATCTGCCATTGATTTTGAGGATGTCAGGTAGAGAATGAAGGTCGTTGAGATATCAATTACATTCATAAAATCAACCATGAAAGATTTTATTGTAATGAAATGCTGAGGGAGACCTAGGACAGGGACTGTTAGAATGTTACTTTTCTTTTGTATGTAGTATAACTTCTCATATTTCCCAATGACATCCCATTCAGGAGGAAAAACACATCCAGCCCAGCATCACTGTCTTCCTGCGTGGAAAAAGAAAACAGACATATTGTGTGATCAAAAATAGCATTGCCTGACATCCTCTAAAAATACTCATCACACATCATTAGTTATTTTAAATAGCTGGCTAAAGGAAGAAAACATCTCCAACATATCTATTGACATATTAACATTTTACATAAAAGAAACAGTTCCTCATCATCAGAAAATTATAATGAAATTTCTAATGTTTCCTTAGCAATTTTAGACGAAAGACTACAAAGATCCATTACTCTGTATCCTCAGACGATACAGGTTTGGGAAATGCCCAGAGCAATTAAGTCAAAGGAGGTACTTGCTGCATCACCTACAAAATGCTGCTCGGTTATATAAGCTCAAAACTTCTGTTAATGACACTTGATCAGACTAACACCAAGCAAAAAAAACAGCACCGAAGGGAAAGGAAGACTGTACAATCAATGGGATGCAATTCTGAACCCCAGGATCATCCTGCAATACCTTTGTTTACTTAAAGAGTGTTTATTTTTTTGCTTTGCTTTTTAGCATTTACACTGACATAAACTGAGAAGTATGACAACCGTTGAGGACAGTTTTAGCTTTCATCTTGTTTTCCTGGATTTTGGAGCCTGGAAGTGAGGCCTCTGTAGGCATTACAACTGGGACAGGAGCAGGCAATTAAGTGTGTTGTCTTTCCTTACTCTATTCACTTTTCAGCATAGCTGAAATGGGGGCATCCACAGCTTCTCTGGGCAGCCTATTCCACTGCCTCACCACTCTCTGAGTGAAGAATTTCCTCCTAACCTCTAATCTAAATCTCCCCTCTTTCAGTTTAAGACCATTCCCCTGTGTCCTGTCAATATCTGATTGAGCAAAGATTTCCTGCAATCACTTTCCCTACATCCTCACTTTGCAAGTGGTCATGGTAATTTTTACTCTGAGAGGTTGTCAGCAAGGGTTACCTGTGGTCTGGTATGACTTACGGGGCAGGAGTACATCAAAAGGGGCTCTGCATGCAGTTTGATCATTGGTTCCAGGGGTGCTAAAAATATTCTTCAGCACAGATCTGACATTAGGGGACATTAGGCATCCATCTGATCTTCATTGCTCAGAAGACAAGCGTGTTTTATTAGAATGTGACATGGAGTAAGGAATTCAAAGCTTTCATTCTGTTGAGCTTTTAATCTCCCTTAATGCAATTCTAAAATAATAGTTGATTTGAGTAGCATTGTATGTGGATGTTTCCTAATTTTTCTTCAGTTAAAAAATCTCAGCAGACAGATAACACATGCAGAGTGACCTCTGGTTGTCTTTAGCTACACAGTATGAAATGATAATGGTAATGTTTTTTCAGGACTCATTACAATAAGCATCTCTTTTGGAGACAATGTAGTCTAATTATTAGGACATGAATTGTGAATTGAAAAAGGCTTATATTATTGGTAATGTTTTTGACTTGCTGTAAGACCTTGAATAAAAGTCTGTCTACAATGCTTCAGTTTTTTTCCAGCCACTTCTTCCCTGTCTCGCTGTAACCTCTAGAACACAGACTGTCCCTTAAAGAAAAAATAAGTAAGCCAACTGTCATACTTGACAGCTCTGCAGTTGCAAATAATAAGAAGATATTGTTTGCTTTTCTTGCTTTTGGAATCCCTAATTCTATGGAGCTGAAATGGAATTTATTCTTTATACAATACAGAGCACAGGAAAGCCATAAGAGTAGCACATATCCATCCTGGGATGGTAACAAATGCATAGAATGAATGTGCCATTGTCATGCCAGTGATAATTGTCAGTGTTTCCTGATCTGGATAATGCCAGATGAATTAAAAATAATATACTGAATAACTTGACTATACTTCATTGATTCGCTTTACTAATGAAACAATAAATCGATTTCTCTTAAAGAATGGACAAGAGGAGGAACTCACTGTTTTGAAAAATTAATTTCTGGAGTAACTTACACTTCACATTGATGTAATATTAAGGAAAACATTGTCAATTTGAGAGAAAATATGTTCTATTTCTTTGGCTCCCTGCCTCACTCTTTCAAGAGCTCCTCAGGAGCCACAGAGTCCCGCTCTTCATGTTCTTATTCAGGAAGCATGCAGTGGAGTTTTACTGTCAGCTCATGAAGGTTTAATAGTGAACTGCATAACAACATAATGTACTTGTGCTCTTATTACTGTTTGACATCTCTAGCTGTATTCTCTGGACAGCCTCAGAAAATGTTACTTCTGAGCAGCAGAGGTGATGTGAGAAGTATTGCACTTACTGGTCATATCCGAAGTTCTACTTTCTGTTTGTAGGGCTGTGTGATGAATATAGAGGAGGCTTAAGATTATCTAGCTGAACTGGCATATTTTTTTTTTATAGTTGTACAGAAATATTACTCTATGTGAACTGTCCACTGCAGAATACAAACTGCAGTATTTCAGGAAACCTGTTTCCCTTTAGAAGCGGGGACATATTTTGGAAAAATATTACATTTATTCTAGAGTGGACAGCACAAAGAGGCAATTATTCTGAGGTAGCTATCCCTTTGCCACTTGCTTCCACCAGTTAGACATGCTCTGGTGAAATAACAATGTGCAATAAGCAAAAAGCTGCAATCCACTGTAATTCATACAGATCTATGGAGATAACCCTATTGGCACATGGTTCAGCTAGGAAGAATTAGCAGGTCATTCCCCATGTGTCATGTGAAGAGACTAGAGACATAACCTTCTTCATGAGAAGAGCTATATGAGCTATATGCTGGGTCTTCTTGCAGCATCCTTAGGGGTAGAACAAGGTCATCAAGGTTTCTGTTTAGATTTGTGTAGCTCTGAGAATGGGGAAATGTTTTCGATGCTCATGTCTGTGTTTTATCAATAGGTAAAGGATAACTGTAAGCGATCAAACAAATACAAATAAGGATATTTCAAAGTCTCTTTGGGATCTATATGCCTGCCCTATCTGCAGAGTGAATGCTTAAAATGTCTGCGTAAGGAGTGGTAGACACCTGACTATGGATCAGGTCTGACAACTGACTATAGATCACGATGTAGTCTTGGCTTTATTCTTTATACTCACTGGTGTTTTTTCTTAAGTTAGTACTTGGCTGCATCTTTGTTTCTCAAGTTCTTTCTAGTTTTTTTTTTTTTTTTTTTTTTTTGGTAGAACCCAATTACCTTTTTCACTTGGAGGCAAGGTGGCTATTTTTATATGGGGGTGGAAAAGAACAACACAAGCAGCGTTACCTGAGAAAGCCACGGGCTTGTTGTACAGATGTGGACAAAATCTGAGCTCCTGAAAGATAATCGTGGTTTTGGTGATTTCTCAGTGGGAAGTTGCATCAGTTTTCTTCCTTTTGTTACCATTGTTTGAGGAGCTGTTGTGCTCAAAGTGCTAGTGGATATAAAGTGCTTTGGAAATGGAAGGAGTTGTCTAAGTGCTGTTGCTGTTATTGTTATTGTGACAACTCCAGACTAAAGGGAGTAAACTCTTCCCCTGCTATGTTGTAGCTGGTAAATAAAATAAAATGCGGATGTGTCACCTTTCCTAGTGCTGGGGTCAGGTGTTTGTCATCCTCTGCTCTCAGGATTCCACAGTAATTTTCTGTTGTCATGCTTCAGAAGTGAAGGACTTTGAGGCAGAATTCTTCAGTAGGCTACTGAAAATAGATGTGTGCAGGTGGCAGTGTTTTTGGGTTATGAACTATTTGGGGATAATGAATTACTCTTCCCCTTAATAATCAAGTTGTACAGAATCCAGGAGGGGAAAAAAATCATAATAATCCTGATTATTGTGCTATGCTCCAAAGAATGCTTTTGATAAGCCATCAACAGGAATTAATAAACATTAATAAAACTTGAAAGGAAGAGCAAAGTGTTTGATTCAGAGGTGGTAAGCACTCGCCTGCCGCTATCCTAATTGATGTGTGATCTCCAGGCATCGGGGACTGTAAGGAGAGGAGAGCCCACTTCAGTGGAAGCTGTGGGGGTGGCCCTGGCAGAGAGACGAAGGCTCACATTTCTCAATATGCAGCGTAATGCTGGCAGAAAATGACTCCTGTTAGCAGAGGAGTAGGTGTGGGGCTGGAAAGAAGCTCAAAAATTGTTTTGGAATATGACAGGACAGTACGGAGAGAATCAAAGACTCTGCTCTTTTGGAAAGAGTCACAGGAAAGAAGGCAGGAGATGGATGACTTGGGGAGGACATTGCCATCCAAGGTAAAGGAGCATGCTGCCCTCAGGCTTCACAAAGGTTTTGAGCAGAGTCCACGCTCTCCCCTGTAAGTGGTTTGTGTTCATTGCCTGTCAGACTCTGGCGTGCAGAGACCCCCTGGCACCAGGCTGGAGGTGGTGGGCCAAGATGGGTGGCTGGACTTCAGGGAGATGGCTGGTGTGGTGCACGTGCTCTTCCCCTCATCTGGACAGAGGGCAGGTTCCAGCTCAGCTGATGAGCAAACCTCTGGGTGAATGAAGATGGACAGTGAGATGGGCCGTGGAACGGACATAGCAAAGCATGATAGCTTGCCACTGTACAAACAGTAAACTGTGGCTCATTCTGTGCAATTTTACAGGGCTCCTAGACCTCCGTGTGATGGATTCTGTTGCCCTTGCAGCAGGTAGCGTGGGCTTCATGGGGCCGGGAGGAAGTCCTGTGGAACACAGTCAGGAATAAAACTTGAGGCTGAACTGGAGAGGAAGAGGTGATGATTGCAGTACCTGCATGCTGGTGATATCCTACTCAGCTGGTCCCTTTTATTCTTTCACAGTGATACGTATTTTTTTCAGTCCATAGCTGGGGCAAAGCAAATACAGATAATCTATTAATAAATATCATATTAATAATATATTAATAAATAACAAATAATCTATTAATAGCTCCTCTCTGAGAGAAGAATATCAGCTGGCACTTCCAGGGATGAGGACACAAGGGGGCTTCCCAGGGTGGCAGGGCAGGATGTCTCCAGCAAGGGACCATCCCACCACCCCAGCAAGGAGCTGGGCAGCGTGGGCAACCCCAGGTATCAGTCAGCTCCTTGTGGCTCCACTGGGGCAGGGGCCGGAAGCCCCAGGGGGATGAAGTGGGGTCCAGGGCTATGGTCAGGTGTGAGGAGCCCCAGAGGTCAGGCAGAGACAAGTCAGGGCTGGTGGTGCCCTTGGGGCTTGGCAGTTGCTGTGGATGGCCTCAAGGGAGCTGGAAAGACCTCGGCAGATGACTTGCATGTGGGTGGAGTATGACATACAGGAAATAATGGGCTCTTTCTCTCTGGCTTGCAGATAATGATGACCCTTGAGAGTAGTCTGTAGATAACAGATGACGTGGGCTTCCCTTTAGAAAGCAAGGGCAAATCTCTTGACAGGAGCTGTTGAACCCACTGATTCAACACTGATGAGTTTAATGTGGGAAATAAACACTGTAGCTAAGAAGGACCCAGTAAATAGGATCAATAGTTTTCAGGCTACTGTAAACTGTATTTTAGTGGGAAGCCTTCCTGGGGAACCCCTGTTTTGGAGCTCAGACAATTTGCTATTTATGCACAGGAAGGCAATTATTTTCCTAATTGACTTCAGCAGTACAGCAGATGTGTAATGAAAGATTGTTAATAAAAGGATAAAATGTCACTAATGATAATGTTGATAGACCTGTTGATAGACCTTCCTTTTCCTTTTGGAAAGGAAAATAAAGCCAAATCTAAGGTTAGTGAGGCAGAGACAGAAAAGAGGAATTAGCAGGTGTGAAGTGAAGAAAGAAAAATAAGGAAGCCCGGAATAAATACTTGAGGCAAGATTTGTGAAAAGAGACAGGGTCTGCACAGAGAAGATGAAAAAGAGCCTAAAAAGGGTAAACCAATGAGTTTCAGAATTTCTCGAGGCTTCCTGCGTGGAGCTTCAGAACCGCTCAGAGGCGTGGAAGCACACGAGCACTGTTTCCCTTTGGTCAGGAGTTAGAACTTTAGCCATCATTTTTAATTTAAGCAAGGTGTTATATATAAAAGGGTTTTAGCAGATGGTTGAATGCCTTCTTCACAGGTAACAGTTCAAGTGCATAAGGGTAGACTCTTGGAACTATTTTGTTAACTTGTAAAAAAAAAAAAAAGTGTTTGAAAAGGGAACACCAGGAGATAACCCTTTCTCATTAAAACTTAGGTATAAATCACAGTGACCTTGAAGTTCTTCTCGTTACCTTCAGCCTCCATCTTCAGCATCTATGCAGAAAAATATTGGCTCAGCAGCGTTAGCCACTGTACAAAGGAAAGCCTTCCTGCAGGAAATCTAAGGATACCTCGGTCCTTTTATTTATGGCACAAAATGATTGAAACATCACAAAGCCCTGTTATGGGCTGAAAAAAACACAGGCATGCACACCACTCTAAGAAAGATTGCCATGCTCGTTTCTTTTTCTTTTATTTTTATACTTTTGTATGAGTTAAAGTCAGGTAGGATAAAAGTCAATGCTTTGGGGAAAACCTGAAGCAGCAGCATGCCAGAACTTTCATGCTGAATCAGACCAATGCTTTGTCTTGTTCTAACATTTTTACCTTTGTGGATGGCCACGTAGCTTCAGCAGGAAGGTGATTCATATAGAATAATCTGTGCATAGGCAAAATTTCTTCTCAGTCTTGTCAGATAGTAGTTGAGATTTGCTGTGCTGCATGAAGAGCAGCAATCCTAAACATCAAGATTTTTATATAGCCTTCGATTCTGAAAAGCGTGGTTATAAATATTTTTTCTTCAAGCTTTCGTCACATCATTTGTGACTGATCCCTGTGAAGTTCTGCAGAGCACCATTTGTAATTTGACAGAGCAAGAATCCCCCTTGGAAGGCTCACCTTATTGTGGCCTCACTCAGAGTATTTTCTTTCTCCTTGAATTTCTGTCAGTCATACCTGTTTAAAACCCTTCTCCTGTTGCTAAGTGAGCAGAAACAACAGTAGAGAAACAAGTCAGCGTCCTGTTTAGCACTTTACTAGTTAAAAGCATTGCAAAAGACACACTGTATGCATCCTTTTAGGTAAAAATGCTTTTAATGTATATTTTCACCACCCCTGAAGGCCTATTCTGTCCTTGATCTGTGGTGGATCTCCTCTTAGTACTAACCAAGACAGCTAGCAGTGTGGCTCAGGCATCTCTGTTTGCTTCCTCACCCCATCCTTGCTATAGCTCTCCCTGCCCAAATGTGAAAAATGTTGTGTATAATATTTGTGAGGGAGGGAGGTTTAATTCCTTACCTCCTTCCAAAAATCTGAATTATCCAAATCCACGTTGTTTGAAATGTTCACAGGTGTAGCTGTACGTTTTCAAATGTAAAGCTTTCCCTTTTCTTAAATCAGGAGCAGTTGTTTAAGGGTAAGTGCTTTTGTGCTCAGAAGCAGGATGTGAGTTGTTATGATCTGCTTGTTCAGGGGAGTTCAGCACACTGGGCTGGACTGGGAAGGGGTGATTGGAAGCTATGGATGTTCTCTGGGCTCTGACACCAGTTTGTTAACAAACCCTTTCAATAAATTACTGATTTCATCTGTGCCACTGTTTGCCCTCTCATGTCCACCTTCTCTACTCATCTGCTTTGGGGCAGGGCCTGGCTGATTATTTCATTACTGTAAAGCCCCAAGGCAGTGGGATTCAATTTCAGCTGGGAGCCCTGGGTACTGCTTGAAATACTTACTTTTTAGCAGTGAATTTCATTGATTTAAGCTTTGCAGGAGCGGAACTGGAGGAGGCCAGCTTTTGCAACAAAAACAATTTTACTTCAAGCTTAGTCAGACTAAATCCTGTATTTTAAGAGAGGAGAGAAAATCCATTTCTCATCAGTTGAATTTCTTTTATAATTCCTGCTAATACATTTACCTATGAGCTCCTGAACCTGTTCATTCCCCTACTCATTTTCTGCAAATTGTCTTCTCTTACCTGTTCCAGGTCATCAGCGGTCTCTTTAAAGAGTGAGGGGTGAAGAGCAGAAGCAGACATGCAATAATAACTTGGCAGAAGAACATACTGATACTGTTGCACAATATAGAAATGAAAACCAGGCTGTAGGTTCTTCTGGGTCAGCTACTGAAAGCACTAGTAAGACAGATGTCATTGTGACTAGTCTGGGAGTGTTCACAGCCAGACATTAGTGGATATAATTCTGATTTTTAATTGCTTTGCAAGGATAGTTGATAAAAATTAATTCTTCTCCACACTTATCCCCAACTGCTTTGCAGGGTACCTCAAATTATTATTATTATTTTTTGCTTTGCCCATAAACAAGAAACTAGGCCAAGGTATTCTTCCTTCTGCCACAGCAGGGAAGCTAACGTTATTTTTCTGTTTCACGCTTGGAGGATATGTGTAAGAGAATTTTCTGTTGTGACAGTGAAAAAGTGATTTTACCTAACAGAATACTATTTTATTTTAGGAGAGAACAAGCTTAAATGTGTCTTTAAATTGTGAAGATATGATTTTTATGGGCATTGACTGTACTTTTATTGGCAAACTTCCATTTAGTACAGTATCTCCTCATCTGTATTCTCATAAAAACAATAAAAATCAAGGTGTAGAATACAGGGAATAGGGTTTATCTAATATCTTCTATGATATCAGAGCTCTAAGTGTTGCCAGGAACCATGGTACCTTGTAAAGTACCACCTCTGACCTTGATGGTAGAGACTTTTTATTACTGAAGCATTGAGACAGTCTCCTGCTGTGCATGAAACTTCAGCTCAAAAGGACCTGGGTGTTTTTAAGCAAACCATTATTTCTAACAAAGGATGCTTTTTCTCTCTCAGCCAATTGTTGAGAGAAAGCAACAGCCACTTACTGTTAAACAAGCTTGAGAGTTTTCTGTTCCAAGGAAACTAGCATGAGGTTGGCATAATCAATTGCTATTTGACAGAGTGATAGAAATGCACATGCCATGGAAGAGATAAGAATCTGTCAGGTAGCAGCCAAAATGGCAAATAGCAGAGCACATTTCAGCAACAACATGGCCAAAGTTTTACATGGAGCTTCATCTTTACACTCACAGGTGAGCAAAATGCAGTTAACCTGAATCCTGATTTCTAGGTAAAATGTTGTGTTTCATTCAGTGGGAAAAAGAAAAAAGAAAAAAGGGGAAAAAAAAGGCTATGATGGGACAATTATTCTCAGCTTGTTTTAGGCTGTGACCTTTTCTCATTCTCTGCTTTGCTGTAGGTGGTGTTGGTGGGGGGTGGACTACAAAAAATGTTGTGGGTTGCCTAAATGCAGAAGAGGCTGGTAGGAGAAACATGAGACTTGACTGTAAGACTCTTGATTCAAAGTGGTATTACATTAGTATATTCTTGCAAAATCATCGCCAATGTCTGTTAGATGAGCCCAGCCATAGTTCCTCCCAGTTCTGCCATCGCTGTAAAGGAAAACTTTCTTCAGTAATGCAATGCCACTTTAAAACAGTATTTCTCTTCTTAGATGCTATGATCTGTCTTTTCTTACACATGATCTTCATCTAGTTAGCTTACATCTTAACCATCTTTTAAATTCACCCACATTAGATTCAGATATAACAAAAATAGCCGTGAACAGCTATTCCATGCCTGGCAATCCTGCATCCCCTGTCCCTTGACACCGTATGAAAAGGCGGGATGCTTAGGACACCCTGCGTAATTCCTGTTTGAAATACTGCCAGATGCCATGACGGCCTTCTACCTGCCGGATAGGGCTTACATTGCCAGTCTGTTGGCAAGTGGAAGACCACATTGGCTACTTGCGCCGGCCTTGGAGATCCATGGGCAAATGCAGCCAAAATTGTGACACTGTAGTGACAGAGGCACAGTCTCTCCTAACTGCTTGTCTGATAATGTGAAGACTTTTAAAATACATGGAGTGTGGGGTTTGTGGCAGAGCACTGCCCTTAACATTGTGTCACAGCGAAATGCATCTCTGTCGCTGTAGCTATGAGAAATCCCTTGTGATTTTCCTGGGAAGAATGAGGGGGGATTGGATTTTCCTTGAAGTTTTGGGCAGTGAGAAATGTTTTTATTCAGAGGGAGGACTATTTTTATTCTCATCTTTATGGATGGACTTGATGTCAGTAAGCAGTATTTGCTTTGTGAGAGAACACAATAGGAATGTATATACTGGAGAGAGGTAACAGCACCACCCACGGCAAAATGGCCTGGGGATCCCTTAGCAGGAAGGACAGACAAAGCTAAGGCTATTTTGTGTGTTTCAATCACCATCCCTCACCACTTTCTTCATATTCTCTTCTTATAATTTTCTTCAAATGCATGATTTTTTCTTAGAGTAATGAAGATATCTTTGTCAGTCTCAGCCTTTGCCCCCTCAATTCTTTCACTTGTCACTGCCTGGGGATGTCAAATAGCTCACCAGGTGACACTGAAGTTAACACAATCTTGCCAAGTCAGTGGCATCAATTTCTGTGTCAGTTACTGCTTGTGATTCTCTTGCTTGGGATGATTCTTGTCCCCTGAGAGCTGCTGGGAGCTACTCAGGCTCCTTACCGTCATGCCATGGCATGAGCGACTGCCACACAGCAGTGCCAGGCAGCATCAGATGAGATTGCTTAGCAGGGCCAAAGGAGCCTTGCTGAACAGCACAGTGCCTTCCTTCAGGCTAATGTGTACCTTCTTCACATCACATTACCCAGTAACCCCATCCCACTGACAGCACTGATGTCAGCTTTATGGATAATTTGTGCCACTGAGCTGTGCTAAGGGATCCTGGAGTGATTAGGGATTGAAGCCAAGATGTTCATATGAAAGCACTTTGTCTTGAAAGCAGGATCTGAAAAAGCAAGAGGATTCAAGTATTGTCTGCTGAATATTGCTACAGCCGAATGATAAAAGACAACATGTCAAACGCATGGAGTGTCTTTGCTGTGGGCTTCATTGTGGAATTTGCAGAGAGGAATCCAGAAGAAAGTACTCTTTACTGCAAAACAGCAGGGACTTTTTCCCCAGGATTCTTAATGCATGTAAACTTACTTCAGCAAACAACTATCTTTTCCATGGGAAACTCCAGCCTTGTTTTCACCTATATTGGAAGTAAAATGTTGGAAATAAATATTATTATCAAACAACAATTTATTTACAAAAATATCAAAAGGCTTTCCTTTGTTTTCAAAGTTTTTTATCATTATTATTTTTAACTCTGTGTGGTAATACAATAGACAATAAAATTTAAAACAAAATTCAACAAAATTAAAACCTGAAACAGTCACTTTGGTATGAGTCTTTCCAAGCCATCAAAAACATCTCCTCACCATTTATACTGCCATATATACAGTACTTGAAAAGTTTTGTTTCAGGGAAAAAATAATTCATGAAAATGGAATCTGATGACTTTGAACTACCTCACAGTAAAAATACAAGTTTTCTTTGACACTGGAAATAAAACTTTAGACATGTCCTTTAGCAATGCCTGGGTGGGCTGTGGGAATTGAGAGCACATTTGCTGTCTTTACCTGCAAGTGAAGCTCAGCTTTCAGAAGTCATTGAAACATTTGTACAGAAGCTGAGTAACATGGAAGTACTGAATTTCAAGGTTATCCTCTGCAAGGGTTCAGATGCTGTCATGCATCATAAGATTGCCTGGTTGATTTGTATAACCACTAGGATTCGAAGTTACAGATGTAGCCCCAGGTTTTTTTTTTTTTTTTTTTTTTAAAAAAAAAAATTATTCTCTTGTTTTAATTTTCTCTAATATGTTCAGTGACTCCAAGTCCTGTGAATGCAATGTTCTGGCAGAGGAAATTGGGAACTGCTGGTTAAAATTCTGCTGCCAAAATTATGAGAGTTCTAGGATCATTTCCTGGATTGGGAGATCAGTTCCTCTCTGGATGCTATCAAAGCTGCCAATGTGTATCTGTTGTGCCTATCTACAACATACATAAGGACCACATGCAAAATTAAGAACAGCACCATTGTTGACAAGAAAAAAGCATCTCTATGCCACCTGCTCAGGTTGACTGTTGTATGTAGAGATTCATAACTCTAAATTTCAGGAGAATATACCTTTTTTTTTTTTTTTTTGAGTAGTAACCTCATTAAAAAATAAATTTATAGGAGGAAATGGAGAACAGGAGTTGTCCCTAGATAGCACGGTTCAAAGCTGAGTGTTAGGGCAGTATATGTGACTTCTGGTCCTGGAAACACCTTGAAAGGACCCTGGTTTTCAGAAAGCAGCTGATTAGTGCCATTTGAACCTCAGCGTTTTTCCACATACCTAAGCTTTAAAACAAAACATTCCCTCTCACTAGTCATTGTGGAGATTGAGCATTTGGTCTCCAAGGTGATTAACCCAGGCTTTTTGCAAGCAGTAGTGTCAGTGAAGTTCCTAAGTGGAATCTGGAACAAGTCTGGCAGAAGTCAGGTGCGAATGACAGGTGAATGGCTGCAAAGGCAACTGACACCAACTTATATCAGTTTAAAAGCTTTTAAAACAGCAAAAAGAATATATATACATATATATAATATGTATATAAAGAAAATTTTCCTGGTATGCTTTTGAAGTTTTTGTTTTCCCCTGCTTACAGATGGTGTGGCTGTAGAGCTAAGTGGATCAAGCTATACAGTGGTTATGGGCTCAGGCTGTGCAGCCTCATAATATGGGCAAATGAACAGCACAAGTCATTCTCAAATTCTCAAGGAAGTATTTTAAACTTAAAATGAGAATATGCTTTGTATTCTCATATATCATCTTCTTAAGAGATATGGACTAAATAAAACTCCACAGCTAGGTAAGGCAACCATTTGCCCAGCAGTTACAGCCTTGTGGCTTTAGACACTAGACACCAGCATTTGTGTGTCTGAGAGCACGTGCTGGCTTGGAGTGTGAGCTGACTTGTCTCAGTGTGATAAAGTCATTGCTGATCTGCACAGCTACCAGAAATGAGCATGACAGTTGTAATGAGACAGTGTAAAAACAGGGAACAGCCCTGCTCTGGTTACGAGTGGAGGCTTTCTGAAAGCTCCCTACATCTGCCACTTCTGTCACCCTGGCTTGCACTTACACTTACTTCTGTGTCCTGTTGAACAACTGCGCTGATTCACTTGTGTAACTGATCAGCCTGTGTAAATGGATATGAAACTACTGGTGATGATAAAGTTCTGATTGTGCTGAAGCTGTAGGTTCAGGGAGATTTAATTGTACATGTGTATCCTCCTTTTGTTACAACTGCAGCTTGTACAGGGCATGGGCATGAGGTGTGATAGATCTTCCTTTGTCAGAACTAAGGACTGCTGGAGAGACAGTGATTCCAACTGCTCTAAATCTTCTGTTTAAATTAAACATCTATTGGTTTATGTGAGCTTAGCAGAAGCAGCGCTTGCGCTGCAATGATGACTGCTGTTGGCAAGCAGGAATGTCATCCCTCGCTCTTTTTCTAAACCAGTTTTGGTCTACTGAAGATATTCTGATGCCACCCACAGGAAGAAGCAGGTACTTGTAGCAGTTCTTGTCCTGATTTACAGCAGCTCTCTGTCCCGTTAAGGGTGCTCTAGCAACACTTGCAGGTAATATTAGCGAGCAGAGGAAATGTCAAGGCACGTAGCTGCGTGGGCACGTAACTACAGGGTGACATCCAATGCTCTTGTTATTTCCATGCCTGAAAATGGGAAGTATGATTTGAGTGCTGGAGAAGAAACTAGAGAACAGAAATCTCATTCTTAGTGTTCATCCTGACTCAGCTAAGCGCAGACTGGGGTTGCATCCTGTTCCCTCCTCTCACAAGTGGTAGATTCCAGTCTACATCTGTACAGCAAATACGTTTTGTGAAAATCTTGCCAAAATCATTCCCATCGGTCATGCTGGGTTCCTGACTGTTTTCCACAGTGCTGAGCCGACTGTCCAGTGTCCTGGAGTGCAGGGAGGCTGTGTCCTGCTACCAGGAAGCAGCTGCAGCCTGCTGTCACAGCTCCCAGCCAGGACACAGCATGCAGAGTCTGGAAAGCAAGCAGCCTTGCCCAACAGCTGCCCTGGGACTGCACAAACCTGCCCCTGGAGATATGAAGGGAGTTCCTCTCGAGGCTTCAGCAATAGGTCTTGGTGCTTTCCTTCTCTTCCAGCTGTACTGCAGCACAGGGCACTGTGGTTCTGCTGTTATTAAACTAAACAGGTTGTTGAGAGCCAAGTAAACCTGAGGGAAAGCTTGGCTTTCTGGAGAACTTGATCAGTTCTAGGGTTAGGCTATATGCACTAGGTATTCTAAAATCACAGCTTTACGTCTACAAAAATACTTGTCTACTCACCTCTTCTTTGTTACAAGGGAAATCATACCGAGTAAGATGATAATTTATACTTAGATGAGTTTTATGTAAAACTCACTGCTCTATTAAAGTAAATTAAGTTTATTTCTGTGGGTGAATAAATACAATGACTGATCTTTGATTTTTAGTGCTGCGAACAAATTACTGATCAGCAATATTTTTTTGCATGATATGCTCAGTAAAATGCTGTTGTTAATTTGTGCTTTATCTGCAAGGAGGAAAAAAATCAAGTTTACAACATATATTTCTAATAGGTGCTTTTGATGCTGGCAGTATTATGTTAAAATCCGTAACCAGAGAGCCAGGTTTTTCTAAAAGGGTGTTTCAGCTACACTGCAAGTAGTTTTTGATATGGAAGAGTAGTGATATTTCTGGTTTGGGCTAGTGAATATGTTTGCCTGCTCTCAGTTTCACACTTCTCAGTGCTCAGGGGCAATATTCCAGGATTTGCCAGCTCAGCAAACACCTGACATTAAATTCATGGCATAAGAATGATTTGTCTTTGTTTTGAGGTCCTTTCCTTTCCTTGTCTATTTGCATCACTAGAGAAATCTTCCTTTCAAAAATGTTGTACATACACATCTTTATGCCTGTTCAGGGGAGGGCAGGATGCGGCTGCAGCATCTCTCTCTCGGTGCATATGCTACAGGAGTTCTGTCATTGTCAAATACGTGTGCCTGGGAGAGGCTCATGAATTTATCTTCATCAAATTCTTGTGAGATAGGGAAGAGGAATTAGATTATACAGATGGGGAGCCATGGCACAAGGATGCTCTATCCCACAAACATGTAGGCACGTGTTTAACTGACAAACACAAATCCAATTCTCTGTGTAATCTGAGGATTTCTGGGAAGTCGGCCAGGCTTTTCACATGAACATGCTTTGGCATCACCACGGCTGCTTGGTCGGTCGAGAGCTGAGTGGCCACCATGGGTGGGCAAAGTCAAACAGTGAATCCTGCTATTCCCAGTGCCCATGCTGTGTTTTAACCGCAGGAACTATCTTCTGCTTTGCTGGGGCAATGCTCTCCCTGCTCCCTGTTTGGGTATCCACAGAGACCAGGGGTGCCTCAATGACTGAGGAATCTGGTGCTGGTCCTCCCTCAGCCCGCGGGCTCTGATGCACTCGCAGTGCTTGCTGGCATGTGGATGTGACAGCCTGCGCTTAACTTCATGCTTAACCCGAATCGATAGGGTCTCTGGCAAGACCCCTTAGCCTTGAAGTCCACCTCTCGGCACCTCAGCCAGACCTGTGCTCCTCTGGGGGCCGGGCGGCTCCGTGCCCGCCTCAACCCCCAGGCGGCGCTGCCGCGGGCTCGGCCGGGGCCGGGGCGGCTCCGAGCGGGGGGGAGCTGCCGCCCGCCTCCTCCCTCCGTCCCTCCGCCCATCCCCTCCCCTCAGCGGTGGAGCCGCCGGGCTCCCTCGCTCCTCTTCACATGGGGCTCGCCCCGCCGGAGGGACAGCGCTCCTGCCCTGCCGCCAGCCGCTGACGGGCAGCGGGGCCGGGACCGAGGCAGGCAGGCAGGTAGGGGCGGGCGGCGCCCCTGAGGGAAGTTGGCGGGCGGGCAGGGCGGGAGCGCGGGGTTCTGCCGCCCGTTGGCGTCGGTTGAGCCGCTGCGGCCGTTGGTAACGGCACATGGCGGGGGTGGGGAGAGCGTCGGGGAAGCCGGGCAACTTCGGGGAGCGACCCGAGCTGAGGGAGCCCGGGGCGCTGAGGGAGCCGTCGCCCTTCTCCCGACCGTGCCAGGCTGCCTTTGGGTTGTCGCGTTAAAGGTCGCGGTCGGAGAGCAGGTCGGCTATTTGAGAAACTGTTTTATTCCTTTTTTTTTTTTTTTTTTTTTTTTTTTTTTTTTTTTTCTCGTGTTCTACCGAAAACGGAGCGTTGGTGAGGTTGATTGCCGTGGCTGCTAGATTAAACGCGGGACAAATTCCTGGTGTCGTTAAAGAGAGAGTTACGGGTTTCTCGAGTTCTTGTAATCTCGTGTTCTCGCAGCTCAAAATAAACCTTTTCGTTTCAAGGCAGAAAAACGGCTCCGCTTCTTGCCGCTTTTGATTGATTAGAGCTCCTTCGTGGAAATCAGCAGGGAGTTTTGCCTGATTAGGACCGGTAAAATTGTCCTGAGGTTTGTTACACAATGGGCTGTAGGCACGCAGCCTGGGCTCCGTTAGGTAACTTGGCATCTGGGTCTCCTTTTCGCTGGTCCAGCCAAGTGCTGTGAAGTCCCGTCACTCCAGGTGCCTCACTTCTAGGAGTCAGCCCCTTAAACTTGGGATGTCGGAGAGAGAGGGGTTGCCATTCTGTCCTCTTTAGGGAAAAATAAGTGTGTTGGCTAAACGAGTAGCAGTCTTTGATCATACTGAAATTCAGAAATGCTCTGCGTGTTTTGATGGTAGTAAAGCTAAACGTTTTCATCCTGAAGACATTTTATTCCCTGATTGTGTTGCAGCTGTGCCTCAGAAGCCCTCGTCAAGAACGAAGGACCTAGCTGTAATAAGATGAGTACAGGCACATGCACTAAGTCAGCCTCACCACTAAAGAGCTTGCTTTCTTGTTTTATACAGAAATACTGTAGAAAAGCTTTCTGGTTACCGGTTTCCCCACGTGTGAGCTGACTATTCAGTTACTGCTGTTCTATTTTTTCTCTGTTTCTGAAATACTTGATGGTAAGCAGATATAGGGACTCCCTTCAGTTGCTTGTGGAACTTTTTTTTTTTTTTTTTTTTTTTTTCTTTTTTGTAACTTCAAGTGTTGCTGTAAAAACGCATTTACTAGGGTGGGGAGGAAAGTAAAATAAAACGGAAACTTTCTTGTACTTAAAGTAGTAGCAACATAGGACTGGACTGGAGGATGGAGAGCACTCTGTGCTGTAATTGCTTTAGGATGAGAAAGCTGTTTGGGGATGGCATTTCACAGTTCGTTGTGAGGTCCTCAGAATTTCAGGTTGTGAGAGTCTGACCGGTTTCTTGAGTGAGAAACAGGCACTGCGCTGCGTTGTGTGGAGCTCAAATGCAAGTTTACCGAAAAGTTTCACATAGCCTTTAAGCCCCTCTGAAGCAGGTTTATTTGCTATGTTTGGGGCAGTTGGACTTGGTTACAAAAGAACAGGTAGCGTTTCTGTAGTAGGGCATAGCGGTGTAACTGTTAGCTCTGGTGCTTAAGTGATGGTATTCCCACACTGAGACTTCCATCCAGTAGGGATGTACACATAAAAATTCAGCGTCTGTAGATAGACGTTTGGGGATTGGTAACCTCATGGCCACACTGGAGGCTTGGATACCTGATATCCTGAAGCATGTGCCTGTTTTTTTTCCATAAACTTACTCTTAGGAGTTTTTCTGGGCTGAAACCTTAAGAGGAAAAAAAATGTCACTGAAGTTAACTGTTCAAGAAAGCTGTTTAAAAAAACAATTAACAAAGATTCTTAATGTGCATGTGAAGAACACTAATAGTTTGATTAGCTGAGCTATCAAGCCTAACTATGGGGAGAGATTTTTCTAGAATAGTGTACTTAAGTGTACCCCAATTTAAAATACTGCAGTGAGGTGAGTTATGGTGAGGTAATTTTGCGGATAAGAACTTGATGTTTGTACCTCAAGCATCAACTCAATGGCACCAAGTCTCTTAGCAGCATGCCAAAGCTCAGAGCTCCTGATACGCAGACAAGCTGATGGTGAGGTGCCATGTGTCTGAGGCTGTTTTACAGAAAGCTTTACGTAGCAGCCATCACTGATGTATCACAATTGCTGGTTTATCTTCACGGGGGTGGGATAGGAAAGTGCCATGGATGCAGAGAGACTAAGTGCCTCGCTGAGTCACTTGGGAAGCCTGAAAGAGCAAGAAGTTGAAGCCAGATAGAAAAAGCTCTAGACTGGCAATCCTACCTGCGCTGTCTGCCTTCATTGCTATAGATCGTTTGAGTTATGCTTTGGGAGAGGCATTGCTAGTTCTTGCATCCAGTGGTTGGCTGGGAATGTTCAAAGTTAAAATGTTTTTCAACTATGTGGCTTTCTGTCTTTGCGTGCACATGCTGTGTGGTGGGCAGTGGTATTTTATTGTGGTGCTTCCCTCTTCCTAGGCTTGCTATTCAAATGTTTTAAAATGACCTGGAAGCCTCAGTGTGGAAACGGCACTCTGTTAATGGATTGTTAGGGTGGGAATCTGAGTGTGAGATACCCCGTGGTCAGCATTCTGGTTCCTGATGCAACCATTAGTCAGCAACACTTCGCATAAGTATCCAAACTAAAATCTAGTGTCATCTGCTGTAATGCACTTCATCAGTAAGGTGACTTTAAACAAGCAGAAAGTTTTGAGGAAGAATATGTGCTTGCAAAGAGCTGGGCTGGGATAGCTGTCAAAATGGTAACTGCATTTTTTTGTAGCATTTGTGACTCCTTTTTTCACAAAGTCACTGCATTTTTGTACTTGAAAATTGTAACACACAGTCAAGAGTAGCTAAACAGTTGCACCTTTTTTTTTTTTTTTTTTTTTTTTTAATACAAAGGTTCTTGAGAGGAAAACCCTAGCAAGGCATGTTGCTCTGAGCAGCTCGGCTCTTCTCTGCGCTTGGAACCAAAGCGTCCTTTGCTAGTGCAATTGCATATTAGTGAGCAACAGCAGAGGATGCTGGCTGTTGGCAGTGGGGGCATTTACTCCACGTAGGCTCAGGTTTGGGCAGCCAAGACCCTGAGGCTGTCTCCCACTAATCAGCCAGTTGTGGTTTCTGCATCTCCCACAAACTAATAAAAAGAAATTGTGTTAATGTCCTGCTTGCCACTTCTGCCCGCAAACTCTGTGGGCTGTGAAGTCGCCTTTTAGCTGCGGTTTGAGTGCGTTCTCCACGCTGGTGCGGGTGTCCTTAAGCAGCGCTGATTTGCAGAGCAGAGAAGTCTGAAGGTGGCATTTGTGCCCTAGAAAAGCTGCACAAGAGAGAGCTCCAGCAAATCGTACTCTTAAAAACCTAACACACCCCAGCACTGCGGTGGAGGAGCCGAGCGCTCTGCTGGCTCCCAGCCGTGCCACGCTTCCGCGCTGTTGGGCCACCTGAGCAGCACGAAGCGGCTTCGTGCCCGCCGCCGGACAACAGCGGAACCGCGGCGCAGCCGGAGTCTTAATTCAGGCTTTGCCACGGACCCTTCCCCGAAGTTCTCCCTTTGTCCGGGGCGCTTCAGCGGCCGCCCCGAGCTGAACCTCCCGGCCCCGGGCGCCGCAGGAGCGGGGCGAGGCCGCCGGGGGGCGCGCAAGGAGCGCCCGGGGCCGCCGGGTGCAGTTCGGCTCGGTCCAAATGGGCCCCTTGGAAGCCCGGCCTGGGGCAGCTCGCTGCCGAGCCCGGCCTGGGAGGACCTTGGGGAGGGAGGGGGTGCCCGGCACCCACGCCGGTTAACGCGGCTTTGGGCGAGCTGCTGGAAGAGGGGTGTAGGGCAAGGCAGTGCTGCTTCTGCGGCTGTTTGTGTATTGCTGCCGGGTGTCATAGGGATTTGTCTAGCCAGCACCAGTTTCTCATTCTGGCTGGTGTCCATCCCCTAGTTTGTTTTCCCCTTTCTGAGCTCTTAGCCTTTCCTACCTTCTCAGAACAAGCCTGTAAAATTTGGAAACAAAAGGTCTGCCTGCTTCTTTGGTAAAAAGGAAGGCAAGAAGCACCTCAGTATGGAGTGCTAAAGGACTGCTGTCTGAATGGTCTGTGGCAAGAGCAGTAGCTACTCCAGGCTGTAGCTCCCTTTGTGACTTTCCTAGAATGGCTTGAGTTGGAGGGGACCTTAATGATCACCTAACTCCAACCCACTAGACCAGGTTGCCCAGGGCCCTGTCCAACTTGGCCTCAAACACCTCCAGGGTTGGGGCATCCACAGCTTCTCTGGGCAGCCTGTGCCAGTGTCTCACCACCCTTACAGTGAAAAATAAGCCTCCTTTAAGTATTGAAAGGCCACAACAAGGTCTCCCTGGAGCCTGCTCTTCTCCAGGCTGAACATTCCCAGCTCTCTGAGCCTTTTCCCCTAGCAGAGGTGCTCAAGCCCTCTGAGCATCTTTGTGGCCCTTTGATTCCTCAGTAGAGGCATGTTCTTCAGATTGGTTCGGGGGAGTACCTACAGCATTTAGTTTGCTAATGAGTGTCATTCATGGATCAGCAAAGGTTGTAAGTTGCTGTTATGGACAGTTGCAGTAGTGTGGAATAAGATTCAGTTTAGTTGAACACTAGACAGGTAGAAAACTATAAGCAAAAAAAAAGTTTTTTTGGTGGAAAAGGTGAGCTATGGAGTGCTCTGGCACAATACCTGTGCAATTAATCCATGCTTTCCTCATCTACTGCCTGCTATAATTTCCTCCAGTGCATTATTTACTGTGAATTAATCACTAAATGTTAGTTGGATTGTCATTAGTTGTCAGGCAGTGAGACAGAAATTCACTATGCATCTGGAGAGGGCAAGGCACCCTTCTCAAAGCCAATTGTTTGGCTGTGGGGTGCGCCTTTGACATAGGTGATACTGGAGATTAATTTCTCATTTGTTTCCTCTTCTGCTTGCAAGAGGAGAAAAATCCTTGAAGTATTTTGTCCAGAGGCTGAATATTGTATTCTTCAGCAAGATCTGTCCCTGTGGCTCAGAGTAATATCAAGTAATAGGGCTGTTAGTATGTTAGTTGCTATCTAGAAAGATTCTGTCAATAAGCATCTGGATATTTTGATACGTACATAATTGGATTGTTGAATAAACAATATCTTGGGGAAAATCTGCAGCAAAAGAGTATCTGTACAGTTAGGTGAAGGAAGTGAGTGATTGGCACTGATGTCGATGCCATTAAAATCCTTGGCAATGTGGACAAATGAATAACCCACAGCTAGCAGGATGCTAAATAATGTAGACAGCTGTTTCTTATTTGGCCTTATGCTAATTGCTGTGAAAAAACTGCTGCAGTTACCATTGCATTTGCCAGCTGATGGAGTTGCACATCGTTTGTATACTCCTGGTGCAAATGTTGCCTTTGTACATCAGTCTTGGTAACAGATAGAAACAGATGCTTTTACTTGGCTGTTAATTTATAGTGAAAGTTTTATGGGATCATTAAGTTTTACTGAGAAAGATGTAAAATGACATTTGGCCAGATAGGCTCAGCTTTGCATAGTGATGAAAGAAATGGGGAAATATATATTCATATTACATATATGCATATAATATAAAGTGTTTGTTCAGTAATAGTGTCTATGTATGTATCTATATAAAATATGATAATATTTATGTAGAACTAGCATACAGATGAAAAAGAGAAGAGCAAGAGAAACAGGAAATAGGACTAGCCTCTCTGCCAGGGTGGTTTAATTAATGTCCAGTTCCCTGTGAGGGGTTGCAGGCTTGGAAAGTGCCTGGGTATGGTTTTTTTTTTCCAACTTGTAAAGGCTTTTAAGCTCTTTTAAGGTTGTATTATGGTCTGGGCTGAGGCTCAACTTCTGTTGCCTGGAAGAAATGGAAGAAGGTTTGCCATGCTACAGCTTGATTTTAGGTTATTTTGCAGTTGTATAAAATACAGTATTACGTAAGTGATAGTGAGAGCTGGCCATAGCCAAGCATAGAGTTAGCAAGCAGAAACTTTTAAGGCATGTGTAACGTTCTCTGAAATTAAGAAAAACTTATATTTTCAACCAGATCAGCTGCTGCTTGACTAATCTTAATTTTGTTTCTCATTGTGACGTAAGTATTCTCTTTTATTTTTTTTTTCAGTTCTGATTTGATATAAAAGATCTCATGCAGTTTACATTAAGCATCAGCCCTTCCTCTTCATATCAAACACAGTATTATCTTCCAGAAGAAATAACTGTGCCATAGGACTATAGAATGGTCAGAACTGGGGGAGGTGGTGAACTTTGGAAGTCACTTTTTCTTCACAATCTCAGATACCTTGTGCCCTTCTCTGTTGAGAGGCTAAGGTATGATGCTTTAAAATAAATGCTTGTTAAATTCTGGTTACAGCATGCATGTAAAATGTCAGATGTAGAAAACAAGAGACTAAAAATATAGTTTATAGAGGCCAAGAAGGGGTGATATGACATTGTCTGATTATACAAGGAAATCCTTTTTATTGGGTTGGAATTTTCAGTCTTGTTTATAGGTGGACTGTGCTCAACTATGAACCCGAGGAAGAGATACCACAAGGTAGACCTAAAAAAGACCAAATAACAAAGCCAATCAGTATGAAAAATAAATATAACTACAACATTGACTGCAAGGAGAATTCTGTTAGAGAAGTGGCCTGTAGATGATTCTTAACTGTCTTTCGTGGACTGATAAAAAAGACTGTATTCAAATTTCTGCGCATGAAGATAAAGCATCCAGTTCATGGGGACTTGATATGATGAAAGACTTTCTTATTTTGTCAGTGCATGTGTAACAGTAGAATTTTAAGAAGTATTCTGTGCACTTGGTCAGCAGCAGAAAGACTTTTGAATGCTTGTCACTCTTCCAGACCCTGTCAACCAGCCCCATGGGGGAAAGTTACTGCGGTTAGCTGTAACGCTCTCTCTTTGGTCACTTTGTTCACCCTTTAGCATGTGTAGAAAGACTCTGAAAGCAGGATATATGCAACTTTAAACCAGTTAGTCATTGACTGAGATGTGTGGTAGGTAACTGGGACTACTGAGCTACCAGGCAAAGCATTAACATGCCACCCTGAGGTAAGGCACCTGGTGAGGCTCTGCTGGCTGGGAAGCTGTCCATGTTGGGGAAGGCTGGCTTCTATTGCTTCTTGGTTGGGCTCGTTGTTAGTGTTAATTGCTAGCTTCTGACTGTTTTTTGATTGTTTTTTCCTTCCACTTGAGTTCTTGAACTGCTAACCACTACCGTTGTCTTAAGGTTCTTGCCTGTGGCTGCAGATTTATTGTTCTTATCTGTCGTGGCTCTAGTTTAAGTATTGTCACGCTGCTTTCTTGCAAGCTGGCAGTTTCCTTAGATGTTTTGTCCAAGGTTACGCAGTTTTGCTGTGTCAAAACTAGGCCTTGGAGCACAGAGAGCTGAACCCCTAGGAGGAAGATTCACACAAAGCTGAGGTGTGAAATCAGGATAAGCTATACTGTGCTGATTCCCTTAGGAGGACACACAGTGAATAGTAACTGCAAGGTTATTTGATCTACTTTCAAAATAACTGGATGTCTGCAGGAAAACTCTGCAAGTTGAGCCTACCCTGTGCTGGACTCTTACTCATCAGTGTGTTTTTGTATATATTTGACACATGTGGTTTATAATTGGTTCTTGGCCTGGGGCTGATACAGATTGCCTGTGGTAGGAAAAACTTTTTTTAAAAAAAGAAAAGGAAAAAAAGCCCTTTGAGGAAATAGAGGATAGAGGAAGGTGAGGCTGTAAGTGTTGACAAGGGATGTAAAGGAACAATGGAGGGGGTGGTCCAGTAGGTAAAATTGAAGAGAAGGGAAAATAAGAACAGGTTTTAAAAAGAGAGGATAAGATACTTAAAGATAAGGATAAGATAAGGGGGTACAAAGATCAGAAATTACAAGTAGGTTTTAACAAAGGAACAGTGGGTAAAATTCTGGCCGTTGTGAAATGCAAAGCTTATATTGCCTTTGCTGGTTGTGTCTTGGATGTTAGGAAAGAAAGAGCTTGATTTCTTTTAGTATTTGTAAATTTATAGATTTTGAAAGTTTGATATCTGCAGTGAAAAATCAGGTGAAACACTAGGAAAAAAAATCTCCCTAGTGCAGTAGTGTAACAGGAGAAAAAAAAATCTGAAGAAAACAATTTCCATTATCTGGAAGCTTTAAGAACAGCAATTGTCTGCCATGGGATTTTGGGTTTACAGTTTCTTCACTCTCATTTTTCTTGCTCTTTTGGGGGCAATTGATATTTTATTTGCATCCTTTGTGATTTTTATAAACTTGTCCAGAAAAATGACTGTGTTATGCTTGATCCTCGCCACACAGATGGCCAAATTTGCTTGAAGAAATTGTTGGTCTCCATGCAGCATGTGAGGGAAGCCAACGTATTTCTGATATAAAATAGCAAGAGTTAATATTGTGAGAGTAGTCTGGTTTTGTTTTTCGGTGACCTGAGATTTATGATGGGGTGCGTCAGGTAATGGTACTAATTTGTAAGCTAGCTATTGATTTTGCTCTTTGCTCTTTTTGCTGTTCTAGTTTAGCTAGAGAAAAGTAAGTATTTAAATACATGTATGTAGAAAGAGACAACCAAAGCAGCCCTGTATAGCTTGGTCTTATGTACAGGTATTAGCCTGACATCTTTGCGAAAATTCACCCCTCTTCTGGTGTTAGAGTTATGTAAATTGAGATTTGAGTGACTTCCCATGCTTCTTATGAACAGGGACAGAGACTGTGCTATCTTCATCTGAGAGATGCCACTTAGAGCTGCAGACTCGGTGGCATAAGCATTCATTAGGTGTTATTAAGGTGGCTGGCCTGATGCATCAGTCATCTTCTAATTTCTGCAATAAAATGTAAGTAATTGGATTGCTAAGAATTATTTTATGCCCTGAGTGGTTATGTGTGATATGGGATTTTTCCTTTAGTGAAGTATTTAGTCTGAGAGTAATGAAACTGCAGCAGTTACAGAACAACTTCCAACTAGTTTTGTTTTTGGCAACAACAACTGAATGGATCACAAGACTGGATACTTTGCAAAATCCTCATTTTTATCAGTGTCTGGTGCAGAAGAAGGCTTTTCTTCCATCCATCTATGATCTTTGCTTCCTGCTGTAGCGCAACAACAAATTGTGATGGTAATGTTGAACTGCAATTTCTTATAACAGCATTCTTTCCAAGTGTTTACCCAAGGTGAATTAGGTTGAATTTGCTGCCTGAGTTAGTTTTGCCTTGTTTATTTAAAATAAACAAAGAAGTCAGAAATATTGGAAACCATTTGGTTCAAAGATTAGTAATAACTTTTTTTTGAGGAAGCTTCTTTAAAATGTTTTGGTGTTAATTGGTCAGAGGGGTGTATTTGAAGGTTAGCAGCGATTCTCAGCTGAGTTGGCCAGGAGAACTTGTAAAAGTAGCTATTCTTGTCTGCAATGGAAATCACTTGGGTTTGAACCAAAGTTAAAACAGTTCAACCAGTGTTAGTACAAACTAGTTTCACAGTGAAGATGTTTGTTTCCTTCCTTAAACAAATCTTTGATTTCTATATCTTGTTACTTGTGCCGTTAATGTATAGTTTCCTGTCCTGTTAAGTTATATTTGGCCTTCTCTTAATGAAATGTCTTTCTGCCAGTTTTCGTAGATAAATGTGCCTATATTAAGAAAGTCTAAACTTGGCCTGTACTAAGTATAAGATGAAACATGTCTCTGACAATTGATGATGATGAAGCCAAATGTGTTTTGTAGGCATAGTAGGACATAATTAGCAAAAAACAGATTTTTACATGACTTGGATCTGATTACCTTCCTAGATATAATGCATTTTACTGTGGGCAAACAGTTGCTGTATAATCACCCTCTTTAGTAAGTAACCAAACTTAATTTGCTTGTTTGCACTTACGTCTTGGTAGTGTCTTATTGTGGAAGTAGTTATGTTTAACAACCCATTTAGTGGGTGAATAATTCTTTCACGCTGTTGTGTCCATTTCCCACTAACCATTCCTGACTTGTCAGATACTATTTTTTTAGAAGCGCTGAGTTTTAGACATGTGACCAGATGCTAAACTGTAGTTGAATGAAATAGCACAGAGAGGATGTTGAGCTTTGGTCAATCTGAAATGGTCCACTTCTCCTGCAGCCTGAGAGAATCAGGGAAGATGGATACAGCGAGTGACTTGCTTTGTAGCTGATCTCTGTAACTCCACTACAAAATACAAGTTGTGCTTTAGAAATGCTCACAAAGTACCACCGTGTGAGTTGCCAGCAGCATGCGTGAGACCTGCGAGAGCAGCAGCGCCCAGTGGTTTCTGAGAGATGTGGGAAATAAAGGAGACAGTAGCCCTAGCATTGTTCATACAGCTGTTGCCAAGGAACTCCAGCTGAACATAATCTCTTACTGACTGTGGTTTCCTTGGCTCAGTGAGGATATAACTTAGACCACAAATTCAGTTTCTGTTAGCTAATTCTGATGTGACCTATCCCTGGCCTTGACAGTAAACAACTTTTATAGTGTGGATTTTGGGGTGTGTGTGTGTTTTTTTTATTTTTTATTTCACTATGGATACTGTAAGCAGATGGAAACCAACAGTGGAATTGAAGTTAGAAAATAAATTGAAGTTCAAGTCACTCGTGTTGAAGGGTAGGAAAATCAGTATACAGTTAATGGCTTCTATGTAAGCCATTGTGTGATTGGTGTTAAATGTTCATAATAGCCACATGTTAGGAGGAAAACACAGAAGCTGACCTCTGTGGAAAATGTCTTGCATTAGCTATCAGCATAAAATGTCTTGTGAGCCTTGTAAGGAGCAAGGAAGGTGCATTTGACTTGTTTGGTTCATAATACTCCACCATGGAAGTGGCTTACCAAAATGTCTGCTGCTGCCACCCATGAGCAGCAGAAGGGCAGGAAGGTGTTGGTGGGGTTGGAGAGGGAGCTGTTGAGTTTCTTGCAGAGAGTCCTACCCAAATTGTCTTTTTATACCTTCTCACCTGCCTTTGTGCTTGAAAGAGCTCCTTGTGGCAGCTCCCACAGTAAAATCCCTTGTGTTGTCTAGGTATGATTCATGAGAGCTGCTCTCATCCCGGGGTTTCTCTTTAACTCTCTTGGGTAGATATTTTGAATCTGTTTGAGCATGCTGGTGTGAGGCTTTTGGACTAAGGAGGCTGCATATTCCTGTTTTAAATCAGCATTGTAGAATTATAGAATGGCTTGGAAGGGACCTTAAAGATGATACAGTTCCAGCCTCTTTGACATGAGCAGGGACGCCATCCACTAGATCAGGTTGCCCAGGGCCTTGTACAACCTGGTCTTGAACACCTCCAGGAATGGGGCATCCACAGCTTCTCTGGATGACCTGTTCCAGTGCCTCACCACCCTCAAGTGAAGAACTTCCTCCTGACATCTCATCTCCCCTCTTTTAGTTTAAAACAATTCTCCTTTATCTTATCATTGTCTGTCTGAGCAAAAAGTATCTCTTTATCTTTTTATAAGCCTCGTTTAAGTATTGAAAAGTTGCAATAAAGTCACCCCTGAGGCTTCTCATGTTCAGGCTGAACATCCCCAGCTCTCTCAGCCTTTCTGTGTAGGAGAGGTGCTCCAGCACCTGGGGATTTGATTCCAAAAATTAGTTAGGTTGCAACTTTTTTGCACCTTCCGAGTGGTCTAGGATAAAATGTATATTCATTTAATTTGTAACCAATGAACTCTACTGGCGTCTGGTTATTCCTTTGAAGAACAATTACCTTGTCCAACAGGATTGCAGCAGAATTACAGCGTTTGCAGGGCCCAGTTTTGTGAATCTATTCCATTTGCCTTCATCAAAAATGGAAATTATGGAAGTTTTACTCATCAGGTGTCAAAAAATACTGACCTAGGTAGAAAACAGGTAATAAATAAAAAAAACATTAAAACTAAACCACATTATGACACAGTTTAATGTTATACATTGTATTGTCTTCTTGTTTCTTTGGTTTCTTGTTAGCTTTCTTGGTCTTCACTTTTTCCTGTCTTGAAATTAAATGTATCTGAAAAAGAGGGTTTTGTGTTCTATATAAGGGAATGATTTATAAAGATTTTCAACTGAGCATTATTTTATTATCAGAGATAAAAAGGAACTCTTTTTAAACATTCATTTAATGTCTAGTCCTTAGTTCTACTAAGCTCCTACTGCTAGTGTACTTTAAAAGAGAATTTAAGGTTTTTGTGGTCTGTCTTCTCCTTAGCCATATTCAGATTGAAACAATTTTTAAAAAGTACTTTTAATTATTTCAGAGTTCTTATATAACTCTTATTTTTTTTAATTATAGAGTTGTACTTCTAATCCATTGACCTAGATTGAAGCAGATTTGCTTTCTGGCTTTCATGTGTCAGGAAACATTGGTTTACTTGCAGAGTAGGGCAAATAATGCGTTTTATTTGGTTGTTTGGCCAGTGAGCCAAATAACCTCAAACGCCTGTTTGGATTGTTCTGACACAAATCTTCACCTTACTTGGTTTTCACATTAGCAAGAATTTGGAAGGGTCAAATGAAATCAAGACAACCAGCCATGCTCAACCAGCCATGGATGGGAAAGGAGGTACCGTGCCTCAGGCTTCAGCCTGGCTCCATGTTGTGTTGGATGTTACCCACAAGAACACACCATCCCTGGGAGAGGCCAAGACAGCACCATGTGCTGGACTGCTAGCACTAAGGTTGGGAAGGAGAGAAGGAGAGAGGAAACCCTTTGAATCCTCTTGGGCAGAGGAAGGATTTGAACCCTTTCCCATCCCGGACTAGTATCATTTGGACAAAAGGAAGGGGCTGGCAACAACTCCTGCTGTAAATTTTTGCTCAGTTTTTAATTGAAAGTGCTTAGCAAGATGGGTGGAAATCATGAATCTGCCACTTGAGGTGACAGAGGGACTGAAACTCCAGCTGTTTTTTTTTTTTTTTTTCCTAATGAACATTTGTGTCAACTCTCCCTCTGCCCAGTTCAACTCGCTTGGAAACTCCAAGCGGTATTGCTATTGCACAGGATATTACAAGCTCTCGGGGACGGTGGCAACTCTGTTTTTTTCTGCTCTTACTCCTGCAGGCAGAGATGAAGGTATTCTGTGGAAAACAGCGTCCAAGTGCAAGGGTTGTCAGGGCAGCAATGCAGGGTCACGATCTGCCTTCACTCCCTCTCAGGGTGTCAATTACGTGAGGTGTGTATTTGGAAGTGGTTTTTTAGTCCTGAGGGAAGGAAGAGGCAACATGAAAGGCTGAAGGGGGAAGAAAAGGCAGGGAAGATTAAAAAAGAAAAACTGCCTTTGAAGTCACAGTATAACCAGCCTGTGAATTCTTGCAAATGTTGAATACTGTTCCTCAGTGCCTTGGTGTTTGTCACAAGCATCGCTGAGAACCAAGGGACAGCAGGGTAATGCTGTTTGCTTGCAGTTGTACTGCAGATCTGTGGCAGTGTAGCATCAGAACAGGGATGTTTGGATTCCCAGCCCAGAACACAGTTGGGTGCATTTCCCCTTAAAAAGGGTTTGTGTGATATTTTATGTATATTTGAGAGAGAGCAGAAGCCCGATCACAATGTTATCTTTAATTTCTATTCCAACAGATTAAATGACAGGTGGAAATAGTTGCCTATTATATTTCAGTAGCGCATATGCTTTTGGGCTATGTGGAAGCACTTGTGGAAAAATTACTATTTATGAAGAGATTTAGAGCCATTTGTCTTCTATGAGCTATTTACTTCTTCAACCGAGCTAACATCTATTAAACTTTCATTCTAAGTATAATACCCGCAAGAGTCAATTTAGGTAAACTGCAGTACCTCTTTCTAGACTAAAAATTGCTTTGCAGAATGGACGTAGAAAAATCCATTAAATTAATTTTTCTTTTTCTCTCAGTCTTCATAATGTGTTGAGATTAAAAAAAAAATGAAATTGATGAGAGACTAGGGAAGAAGGGAAGAAAGCTCCTTTGTCAGCTACATAAAGGGACAGTCAGAGCTATTGTGTGTAGAGTTTTCTTTAATCGTGTCTTCAATTTTCTTCTCTTTTAACTTGAATATGTTATCATGACTGCAAACTTTCACACTCTCACTGTCATAAACAATAGCCTAATAACCTTTAGAGCTCTGTTATTTTCCAGCCTGGCCGTCAAATGAGTGTTTGGAGGAATGTTGAAGACCGTGGCTTAAACCGTGTTTCGATGCGCTGTCCTTTACTTCCAGTGCTGTATGTTATTTTTAAAGCCACATGCATTCAGAAGCGGGTGATGCTGGAGAATCAGCATCACTTTTGATTGTTCCTAAGAAGACGAGCAGCTGCATTCAGTTGGAGGCAAGAAACAAGATGTGGATGAACTGTGCAGCCTCCTGAGTTGAGACTTTGTGGGGCTTGGAGGGGGGAGCACAGATGCAGGTGAGACCTCCTAGACATGGGGGCCCTGGTGGGGACGCCGTGTGGATTTGAGGCATGTTCTGTGTTGTGTGGTAGTGGAAGAGAATCTGTCTCCAACCTCACCCTGATAACTGCTCACAGGTGTTTAAAACCCTGTAGCCCAAGACCTAGCTGATAAGAGGTAGGTCATAAACAGCAGAAAGAACCACTGTGCATCAGATAGGGGCCTCGGGGAAATATTAAGGGATGGAACTGTAGCCCCCAAAAGTTGGGGAACATTTTTTTCTTAGCTGCTAGGGTATTTATAGTGAGATTACACAAAGGTTTTAGTGGGCTGGTTATTCCTACAGTGTCCTAACATTTTTTTTTAATTTATTTTTTATCAGAATGTTTTAAAGAAGCAAAAATAAAAACACATTGTGGGACTTTGTACAAGGATTTTTCTTTGCTTCTTCAAGTCTGTTAATGCAAATTCAAGTTATTCATCGTTGTAAGATGGTACTGCAACACTTGTAGGCCATCACTACATGGTACCATTATCTTACTGGACAAACTATAGCAACGGAAACAAATATTTACCTGTACTTCAGTGATCTTCCTGCTCCCATCATCCAAACACTATCAGCTATTTCCAGTCTTCGGAAGAGGAGTCATGTTACCTTGCTGGTACTTGCCAGGGCTCTGTTACCAGAGATTGTGCCTATAGAGCTCTGCAAGTAGAAAGATTTTTAAGAATGTTCTAGTCTGCTTCAGGTTAAATCTGTGAGCCTAGTTAACCTGCTTTGTGCAGTGCTGGGTTCGAATTGGCCCTCTGACTTTGCTAGAAGGGGATTAGAGAGTACTTTCTATTGGAGCCATAGGGAAAGGACAATTATGAGTTTAAACAGCACAACTACCTATAGAAAAACTACGTGGAACCTGTGATTTGACATCAGTGTGCATATCTTCCATCAGTACAGATTTAAACATGTAAAAATGCTTTTACTGGTATGCTTAAGGAGGTCCAAGCTATGCTAGCAGCAGGTTTGGTTTACTTTATCCTGCAATAGGTTATGGCCGTGGAAGAAGTGTTGCCATATTTTGGTGTCTTGACAAAGCCTTTTGAGTATAGGTGAAGACACAGTGTTGATTCCTTCATCTCACCTAGATTTGATTATTTAAAAAAAAATAATTTCTGTTCTGCTTAATAAGCATCCAGCCTTCTCAGGTAAAGCAGCATTAACTTGCTGCAACTCCGAGTTGATAGTCTAAAGTGATTTTCAAGGACACACATCTATGCAAGAAAGATGCATCACTGTAAATGCTCAACAAACCCAGCCAAGCATCTCAGTCTAGGTCCCAAAATAGCTAATTGTTGGTGGCTTTTTTATTTTTTAATTAAAATATATGTTTTTCTCTTTGTGTGCTATACTGTGCTGGTAGTTTTCTAGCAAACCATAGTTCAAGATTCAGGCTTTGCATTCTTTTTGTTGTTTTCTCATATGATGCTTTTACCATCTATCTGTTTTTACAGAATAGCTGCATTTGACTCTACCAGTTGTGTTTTATGAGTTGAAAGTCCATTTTTTTTTTCTTCCACAGGAATCTATGGCATGGTGTTTAATGCAACATAAGGGTGAAAAACCTTTTACAGCTACAGTCCTTCCCTCTCCCCCTGTGGTGGGTTTACTCAGGTGGGCAGCCAAGTTGCACCACTGCCCCTCTCTCACTCCCCCTCCTCCAAGAGGAATGGGGAGAAAACATGATGCAAAGGGCTGAAGGGTTGAGATAAGGACAGGGAGATGGCTCAACAATTATTGGGCAAAACAGAATAAGGAGACAGTAAGATTTATTGCCTATTACTAATGACCTAGAGAAGTGAGAAACAAAGGAAGGAAACAAACACCTCCCCTCCCCATCCACCCTCTTCCACCTCCACCCCCTAGAGGCACAGGGGAATGGGGGTTGTGGTTAGTCTATAGCACTCTGTCTCCACTGCTCCTTCTTGGTCACTTTCATCCCCTGTGCTGTGGGGTCCCTCCCACGAGATGCCGTCCTTCCCAAACTGATCTGGCGTAGGCTTCCCGCAGGCAGCAGCTCTTCAAGAACTGCTCCAGGTATGGCCCCGTACCACGGGGTCCATCCCTCAGGAGCAAACAACGTCCTGATTCTTTAACCAGTTACCATCTTTGCTAGGTTGGGTAACCTGTGTTATATTACTACATTTATTAAAATGTACATGCCATGTCAAGTCGTGTCTGGGTTTTGGTGTAAATAATATTCCCACTACTTTTCTGCAGTCAAATGAAACACTTGCACCTCTTGGAGAAAATAAAGTTGAGTAAGGAGGAGCTCAGTACGTTCCACTGCTTTGGTGTTAGACTAGGACAGATCTGATGACTTAGCAATGATGGTATAAGAAACCAGAAACACCTTCAATGATTCATTTACTGATCTCTGGCAGCCATAGGAACAGATCTGAGAAGCCTGTATTTCTAGCTTTTTCTCTGTAACTTTGTCTAGTGTAAATTGGATTTTTTTTAAAAAAGTGAAAACGGATCTCCCCTAAGGACTGCTAGTTTATAAAGTGACAAAAGATTTTCTAAGTACTTGTGTATATATATGCCTATGTCTATTTTCTCCCTCTTGCCTTGACACTTAATTGCATAAAAGTTTCTGCAGCTCTTGTCCAGTCCTCATGCTTTGCTGACTGCAGTGAAGTCACATCAGGATTTTCTTTATGGGACTGTGCCATGCCGGACTACGGGGAAGATAAAAGCACAGATGAAATCTCTACGTGTGTTTCCATCGAAGGTTTCTGAAGCATCAAGGACCAAAATTTGTTGTGTCTCTTTGAGGGTGTGCTGGGATGGGGGGAAGGGCACTAACTACTTGTTCCTTGTGTTGTACGAGGTGATAGTGTCCCATTTTAGACTAGCCCTGACCTGAATCTGTCATCTGTAAGACAGGCTGTTTTAAAGTGCGCGAAGTCCAATAAATGCTTTTCTCAGCCTCTCCTGTACATCATTTAATTCTCCTTATGCTAATGGGTTATAAGTAAAATATGAATAGCATTCAGGCTCTAGTAACTGAAGAAATGTTGTGACTGGTAGGGTTTTTAAAAAGAAAAAGTGGTTTTAGGAAAGACTGCTTTTTCTTAAAGCGATTATAGTTTGCCAGTCTAGGTGAGTATTGTAGCCCTGTTGGATGCTGCTCATCAACTGGAAAAGGAGATGACAGAGCTATTGAAAAGGCTAATTCTAAAAGACTGAAGACATGCAAGATGGATTTGAATGATGCGTGGGATGTGCACGCTCTGGCTGGTGGCATATAGTGTGGTTGTCACTAGGTTCAGCATGTATCACAGAATCATAGAATATTTGAGTTGGAAGGATCATTGAGTCCAACTCCTGGGTCCCTAGAGGACACCACTCCACCCAAAAAATACAGAAGAAAATCAGACTGTGTCTGAGAGCACTGTCCAAATGCTTCTTGAACTCAGGCAGGCTCAGAGCCATGACCACTTCCCTGGGGAGCCTGGTAGTGCCCAAATGCACTCTCAGTGAAGAATGTTTTTCTGATATCCAACCTTAATCTCCCTTGTCACAGTTTCAAGCTGTTCTCTCAGGTCTCATCACAGAGAGAAGAGAGTACCTGTCTCTCCACGCCCCCACGCGAGGAAGTTGTAGACCATGATGAGGTCTCCCCTCAGTCTCCTCCATGCCGAACAATTCAAGTGACTTCAGCCACTCCTCATACATCTTCCTCTCTAGAACCTTTACCATCTTTGTTGCCCTGCTTTGGACACTTTCTAACAGCTTTATATACAGCTTTATATCTTATACTGTGGTGCCCAAAACTGTACACAGTACTCAAGGTGAGGCCACACCAACACAGTGTAGAGCAGGACAATCATTTTCCTTGACTGGCTAGCAATGCTGTGCTTAATGCATTCCATGATATGGTTGACCCTCCTGGCCACCAAGGCACACTGCTGGCTCATGTTCAACTTGGTATTGATCAAAACCCCCAGATCCCTTTCTGCAGGGCTACTTTCTAGATTTTTGTCCCCCAGTCTCTATGTATAACCAGGGTTGCCCCTTCTCAGGTGCAGAATCCAACACTTGCTCTTTTTAAACTTTATATCGTTGGTGATTGCCCAGCTCTCTAATTTGTCCAGATCTCTCTGCAAGGCCTCATCACCCTTGACGAAGTCAGCAGCTCCACCCAATTTGGTAACGTCCACGAACTTGCTCAAAAAAAAATCAAGTCCTTTATCCAAATGGTTTATGAAAACGTTGAAGAGGACTGGTCCTAAAATGGAGCCCTAGGGAACTCCACAAGTGAAAGGTCACCAGCATGATGTAACCGCATTTACAGGAACCATCTGCCAATTGTTCACCCCTTTTATTATGTAAAGAAGATGTGATTCAGTATTCCCTAAAACTGTCTGTTTCTTTCCTCATAATTGTTTTTGTCTCACTTCCTGCCTGGCTCTTGCTTTGGCTTCTTCTCCGGGAAATCTGCAATTCCCCTTGCTCAGCAGAGATGGGAGCAAAAGACCAGTGGGTGTCCTGGAAGATCCAGTCAGATGGACACATAAATGTCCATTTGATATCCAACAGCACTGTCTTAGTTCTGTGAAGTATTTGAATGGCATGGCCTGAATGCCTCTGAGGCACAGGTATCATCACATCTCTCCCCGTTCGAAGCACATCTGGATAATGATCATAGGATATTATGTGACTGGTGCGGTAACTGCTGTTACTAATGTACCATTCCTAGTACAACTGAATTGCATTGCCTCTGGATTAACAGCAGGGAGAATTGCTTGTAATTCTCACAGTAATAAGATTATCAACTCAGCTCTGCCTGAAGGGACCTGTTTTGGCATAGGCAGTGCACGGCTTGCTTTGCAGCCCAACTGCTGGGGCATCTTGTATACAGGCTGAAAACGTGAAGTGAGGGACATGAAAATGGTTATCAGGAAATACTGGTGTGAATACTTAAAAGTGGTATGGTGGAGGGAATCTCCCTGCGAGTCCTTGTTCTATCATATATTGCCCTCCATGAGGGTGCCAGCATACCTTGGAAGTGCTGGAATGGTTGGTGTCCCAGCAGGTACTGTGCTTTTAAAGGAGACAGTATGTATGGGTTTCATCCTTCCTATTCAATCTACATGCTTTCATTCTCAGTTCAAGTTCAGCCACCTCTAACTCACTCATGCAAGTCCTTTTGATTAGTTAATTCATTGCCCTTATTGAATGTCATTCTGAAATTAAAAGGCTGGCACATGAAAGCTTCAACACAGGACCTTTGCTGGGCCTATTTGTTGAGCAGACCAGTCCTTTTAATCAAGTTACTGAATTGCTCTGTTTCATCAGGCATCTTCTGGTCTCCTGAGTCTCAAGGAGCTTGGTTGCAGAAAGAGAAAATGGTTAAACCTATTCTAATTTAATAATCTATGTTCAGAAAAGGGTAAAATTGCTATTTAGGTAAGTAGATAATGAGAAACCAATTTTTAAAGTTATTACTAAGTCTGCAAATATGCTTAGGCAATTTTTCATGGCAAATTCAAGTATTAAGGTAATGCAATTTTCAAGGTTTTGATTTGTGTTGCTGATTTTACAGTTCTGCTTGACTCTGTAGAATAGGGTAAAGTGCTGTGCAAAAGTCATTCTGTGAGGCTTATTTGTTGTGGTTATTTGAGCCTGCACTATGAGCCAAAAAGGCTGTGCACGCTTCGGAGGTGGGTGACCGTGTTATCTGTTGATGTAAAAAATGGAAAAAATATGATTGTTCAAGTTCCTAGATGAGATAACCATGAATATAAACCACACAGAATAAAAAGGTATTGTAAATCAATGTAAGGTCTCTGAGTCACTCCTTGTGTTAATACCCTTTCATAGATGCATATTGAAAACTGACCGGAGAATTGATCACTATATAGGTTGCAATATTGGGTTGGAAATACCGCACTCTGAGAGCTCAAGCAATATACACATGTGACCTTCAAAGCGGAAGATACAAAACCAAGAACCATCTCTATGTAATCACTTCTTCAGCATGTCATTTGGAGGGTGCGTCTTATCCATCCTCACCATCAGTTTTGTGATTAGATCATGTAGAAACAAAGAACACTCCAACACACACCTCAAAAAAAAAAATAACAAAAAACACAGGGTGATTTGCTGAAGCTCTGTTGGGAAGTCGCACTAAGAATTTGAAGTTGACTTTCCCAAATCCTTTTCTAGTGTCTCATCATTTACATGGGGGAGCCCAGAAGTGGACCGGCACTCCCAGCACCCTGCTGAGGTGAGGGGAAGGATCACCTCCCTCGACCTGCTGACAATGCTTTGCCAATGCAGCCAAGAATGCCATTATCCTCTGTGGCAAAGGCACATTGATGGCTGATGGCTCCTGTTACACAAATTATTTCTTATTTAACTTGGAGAGAATGTGAACAATTGTGAGCATCAGACAACTTGACTCTGTGGGCTTTTTAGAGTTGATTCGGCTATTTGGCTGTCTTGAAGCTTATCAGTCTTCTGGGGGTCTGTACTGGAGATAACACACTGGAAGGTTTGAAACAGTGTACAGTTTCCAGAAGTCTTGGATCAGAAATTCATTATGCCAGAAGATTATATTGAGACACAGTGCAAAAATCCATTTAGCAACCTCTCATTAAAGGACACATAAAGTATGTCGGAACTCTTCTTTAACCTGCTATGGAAGCTACAGTCTTGGCTCCCTGATGGTGATGGTTCAGTCTGTTAAAGTAACTTTTTTTCTTTGAACAAGAACTTAATGTATTAAAGCATCTGTATTAACATTTGTATCTCTGCCTGCCCGCCCCCTTGTTCATGCCATTCCCCCCATATTTAAGTATAGGCAGCATATATCATGGCCCTTTCTAGTGTGCCTCCTTTAAACAGAGCTGACAGAGATCTGATTCTCCTGCTGGCCCTTGTGTGATAAGGGCTTTTTCCACACTTTTCTTGTTTTTCACTATGACTCCTAGGTTTGGCAGGACGTCCTTTCTGTAGAAGTTAATTCCATCCTCATTTCCTGATCATGCTTTTATTTATCTTTTGCTTGTTTTTAGATGCCTTTCTTGAATGCAAATGCCCGGATTAACATTTTGCTAATCCTAGTTTAGTTATTTAACCTAGGACAATAATTAGGCCTCGTGTGCTTTAAAAACTCTTGCATTGTGTAGGCACATGTACCTGACTAATTGATCTGCAAAGTAAACAGGAAACCTCAGCAAATGGTATCACACAGTGCAAAGGCAGAAATATATCTGCTTTACAGACTTAGCGTAGTTCATCTCTCACATGACAACCAGCACAAAGTCAATAAGAGCAGGAAAGTGCACGGCTTTTCCCCGCAGCTGTGTATTAAGCATACACCTTGTCTGCTTAAACCCCAACGTGGGGTATTTGTGTATGTTTGGTTTTCAAGAAATGGTTGAGCATGACTCTATCAGGTGAAGGCAGGTTTTTTTCAGTACTATTGTCTGGACGTGAATTTGTAATAAATGGCTGAGTATTTCCAGCCATTGTTATTAGATCTAATAGCTTAAATATTTTCCAGGCCAGTATCAATTTAAATGTGTAGTGATTATGGGTGGTAGCCTATGCTTTATTTAGGCTTGTGTAATTCACTTAGTTGCCAGCTCCTTGGTGGGTGCGTGACAGTTACCTTTACAGCAAATTCAAACACCAGAAATAAGAATCAATAATTTTTCCATATTATATTCTGAATTTATAATAAAAGCCCTTGGGAGTATTGCACATTGCTATAGAGATATTTTTCATGGCAGCTAGGTAAGATATTCTTAATGTGAAAGGTACTATTGATCTTTCTGAAGCTCATACATTCCTTGAATGCTGTTCCTCTGAAGACACTGAATTACTTTTTAAATGGCACTTTAGAAGGTGATGGCATTCTCTTTATTTTTTTTCTTTTATACCATTCCTATCATCGAATGTGTAAGAGAATTTAAATCTGTTCTTGTGGAAAGAATAAAACCCATTGAGGATTAAACCCATTGTGCATGTAAGTCTGGGTAGAGCCATGTAATCAAGAAACGGTGGGCAATGATGAATGCTGCTGCACGTTTCCAGAACAGTTGGGGTAAAATAGGAAAGGATCAATTTGAAAGTACCAATTTTCTATGCATATTTTTAAAACCAAATTTAGAAAACAAACATGGGTTCAATTGCAGATTGCTTCACCTACAAAATGGTTCTGAAATTTTAAAATTAGGGTTTTAGACTTCTTAAATATTTCTTCCCTTGGGCTTGATGAGGTGACCTTCCTTGCAATGTTAAGTTATTCTGACTCTCCACCTCTTTTTTTGTTTGTTTGGTTTTTTTTCCTCACCAAAACCATTTGGTAAATTTAATCTCAGATAATTTTGTTTTCCATGAAATTCTATTTTGTAAAGAATGTACTGCTTATTTAGAGCAGACTGTTTTTTGGTTTTTATTTTTTTTCCTAATAGTGATCGTGAATGGAAAGGTACAAATTGAAGGAGGACTGTGCTGCTAAAAAGAGTGTCAATACTGTGGGAGTATAATCAGAAGTTAAGATGAGATGACGCTTACAGAGCTATTTTCATAGTTGGTGCTGTTTGGCACAGATCTGCTTGAAATCAATGGCAACTATATCAGCATTTTTTTTGTTGCTGTGTTTTTCTGGTCTTTATATAACCAGTAAATTCACTTAAGTCTAGCATAAACCTCTCCTTTGAGAGTTATTTCTATACAGTACAGCTATAGTATGATCTCCCTGGTTTTGTCATTCACTTTTGTATTGGAAAAGTAAACCCACTGTTGACATGTTATTAAGGTTTCTGCACTCAAAGGTCAGTTCCCCTTGGAGTCTCCTTTCGTCTGGAAGATGGCATATATTAAAATTTTATAACAGTTCCCATTAGTTCCCATCCTATAATCCTGGGATCAGTCTGGCTGCCCTTCTTCATAGCTTATCAAGTGCAATAAATGCCTTAGGTGAGCAATAAAGAGACTGGAATTAGATTCTTCTAAGCAAGACTTGCTTGTATACTGAAGGTTTAAACCTGGCCACAGTTGTGCTGATAAGGCTCCAACACCTCAGGCGAAGGTAGCTGCTAACACCGTCTAACATCTAAAGCAGCTGATCTTATGCAATACGATATGGTAAGTACAGGTGTATGGCTACATACTGTAGCAGGTCTACAGACTTTTATTTACTTCATATTTTGCTCTTTGTGCACAATTAAAAATAAATAACCTCATCTTTGTGTGAGAACAGATAACGTTCCCAAAGGGTTTCAAAAGGAAAAGGAATTATGCGATTCCCCAAAATGGTGTCTGTCCTTCCCCATTCTCTCTGCATGTGGATCTGCTCATCATTTTGGTCATTGCCACCCCTGAGAGATCTAGCACTGGGGAGTCCTTCCCAGCTGCTGGGAAGGGATCTGAAACATCCAAGAATGTGCTCACTTTGATTTTTGTTCAAGAAGACTGGCCCGTGGCAGTCTAAGCAAGCTCTATTGGTTTGCATCTGTGGGAGGAGTTGGCTTGAGAATCCCACTTGTTCTTCAGTGACTGGAAATGGAGGGTACTGAAAGAACACCTGTGGCTGAAAGACTGGATTTCAGATGTGTCCATCAAAAAACTTTAGATAAGGTCAAGGCATTTTTTTTCCCCCTACAGATTTACTCTGCTGTGACTTACACAATGGTCTGGTGCCTCTGGACATTATTTCAATGTGGATAATAATAAGATTAACTTAAAAGCTTGGAGAGAGTTACTAAATTTGTATTTTCAGTGTGGGATACATTTTTCTCAAACAGCATGACTTTTCATAATTGATTGCATTTTTTAAAATGTCAGGCAGTGTCCTGCTAAGTTTATTGATGAATGTAATGGGTGAAATGTAATACTAAGGGGAAAAAATAACAACATCCAACAAACAGATCACTTTTTTAAAAAAAAAAAAAATCTCCTCTTGCCATGGTCTTTTCAACAAATGATGCAACATATCTTTGAGAACTAATATTACATCTCACTTAGTATTTGTGAATGATTAAGGTGTCTGTCCTCTTGGCCAGCCCTTTTGTAGGGACAATATTGCCAGGGCGAAATCTCCATGATGGTAACTATTTGAGCTGCTCCTTTCTACTTTTGTAAAGAAGTCTAACTGTCAAGCACCTTAACATAAAAAAGATTTATTGAGTTACGCCACAATTGTGAAAGGTTTAGACAGCTCCTATCACTACTGTTTGATCTGATATGTGCCCCGTTGGGACCGATTGATCACTCAGTGCTTTCCAGTTGATAAGTGTGTGAACTGGATTGAAAGGTACTGATTGAGCTGCCAGCTGCCCTTGCAGAAAACCATTAGGTGGTCCAGGGTTCTTATATAATGTGATTGCTTAACTGGGTTGGGATTTTGTTTTTGTTAGTATCTTGTTAGCTTTCTCACTTCATGCAGGCATTGAGTTTCCCCAGCAAAATAAACATGGAAAGCGACTTCTGTCCTGTTCTGCGCTTCAGTGTCTATAAATAACTCCAGACCTGCAACCCTCTGTTCTCACAGTTAAATGAATAATTAAAAAAAAAAAGGCACATGGATTAGATTAAGCACTTGATTTCTTCAGAATGTGGGGAGTCTTTCACAGTGTCCTGTGCAAATTGATGAATCACATGAATTTATTTCAGGCAGTAATGTCAGCAGAAGTTCATCGTGATGGATGCTGAAAGTTAGTTTAAATGTTATTTTAAAGAATGAAAATAAGCTCTAGAGGGTTGGTTATCTTCTGCTATGTTGAGTGAGGGGAAAGAAATCTCAGTGTTGGCATAATCTGATGGTAATTTGTTTTCTTCAGAATGGATGCTTGTCCTGCTGCAGATACCACAACACTGTGGTCCTCAGTACTTATGATCCCAAGGCAGCTGAGATGCAGCTTTGTATCCCTTTACATTAAAGGAAAGAGCACAGTGCCAGGTTTTATTATGGTTGTCCAATAGTTCACACTAACATACTCCAGTCTCAATTACTTACAGACTTTGATAAACTTTTTGGTTGGAATTTGTGTTCCATGTCATGTGCAGCCAACTAACTGCAAAGGAGTGACAAAACGTCCCTCAGTAAGGTTCCAAGAAAATGTTTTTATATTTTTAAATAATTACAGTTGTCTTTGAACAAAACTAGGTTTTCTATGTTGTGGATGAGGGAATTGAAATTTGTCAGTTTCAATCTTCTGTTCCAAAGAATATCAGCCAAAAATAGGTGTATATAAGAACTGCTATAAACTAGATTAAAATCCATCAAATCTGAATGTTTGCTGAATTTGCCAAGGTATCTCATAGCTCTGATTGCTCACCGGGATGCAAGTGTGTCTATTTCAGGGCCACTCAACACACTTCAGCCTAGAGCTACAGGGTCAGGTTAGGTCAGGTTTTGCATGTCATGGCTCTTCCCCTAGCATCCCAGCCTCTCTTCAAGTTGGTCTCTACTCTTCTGGCAGAAAGCAGCGAGAGGTGTGTTTGTGAAAAGAAACAAACGTTTCTTGCCTGTGGTGGGAGGGAAAGAGCTATAGTTTAGACAAGGTAATTGGATGGGCCAGGCAACAACTTGGTTGGATTTGGGGAGTCCGGATGAGGAGGTGAGAGCAATGGAGAGACTGTTGCAGCACATCAGGGTGATAAGGAGGAGGACTGAGCAGAGCTAAGAGAAATGCAGGCTTAGAGTTGTTTAGGAGGAGGATAGGGGAAACCTCCTGAGCAAGAAGGTTTGGATGTGTCTGAGGGGAGCAAGAGGCAAAGAAGTTATTTTTTTTTAAAGCCAACCAACCAATACTGCCCTCCACCGCCAAACAAGTAAAGAAGTGTTGTGGAAGGGAGACCAGAGCAGGTTGGGAAGCTCTTCAGACCAGCAACTACTTGAACAAGGAAATTTGGTAGAAGATTGGTGGCCTTAGCCTGAATAAAGGTCAGAGACAGTGGCTGAGCATAGGGTAGAAAAGTGACAGGATAGGCAGAGGTTGTAGAAAACTGTGCTGGAGGGATGAAAAAAGGAGCAGCGTGTAGCTGTGCTACAGTCTGGAATGGGACCTGAGGTTTCTGTTTCTCCCATTGTTCTGCATCTATTCACAGGGGAGCTCCCAATGAAAAATAAAATATGTATTTGTTGACCAAGTGCTGCCTTCCCATCACCTTTGCTGTTCTTTTGGGCACAATAACTTTTGTATTTAGTGTACTTGCTACAAAAATCTGAGTACCGTATACCTGTGCCAGCCAACATAATGACATAGTAATCTGTTCTCCCATGTGACAGGAACTGGAACTGGATGAGCAAAGCTTCTTTGTACAGAGAAAACTGCCACGGGCTGTGTTTCATCACAGCCTTTACTTTGCTGTGGTCTACAGCTGAGGAAAGCAGACTGCTGCTGTCACATTTCACTTTAGCTTGAATGGCAGATATCTATGCAGGAAAAACCCTCTGTCTTGTTGATGTCTGTAAGAGTTTGGTTCCACCAAGTGTTTGTTGGAATGGATAGACTGCTTATGGTTTGCTTTCAAAATAAATCTGGCGTATTTCATGCAGCTTTCCCTTTTAAAAGCAAAGCCAAGCACTCAAGGATCCGGAAATGCCAGGGGGAAAAAAGTCTTGTGAACTTAATTGAACTTTCTATCTGTGTGTGTTACAACATTTATGACGTAATCATGTACCATTTTTATTCTGTGACAGTCCTGCAACAGTAAGGCCTTTGCAATTCTAGGTGGCAACCTTATAATTCCTTTTGAGAGCATATGGGTTTGTGATGAGCCACTCCATAGCTTTCCTGCTCCAAAGATCAAATGAGGCAAAATCATGTGTCTACAGGGACTCCACTACCCTTTGAAGTAAATGGCATCTTCACATTCACTCCAGTAGGTTTTGGAGCAGGCTCCAAATTAAGACAAAATTTGGAATGGAATTTCTTCCTTTTCCAATGACCTAATTGCTAGGAAGACACGTAGAAAAACTGCTTCAGTGCAGCTCAGTCACTTTTAGAAGATTTTTCTTTCCCCCTGACACAAAATGATATAACACAAAGTTTTTTAAATATTTATCTAAATGCTTCACTGCTCAAGTGTGATCCATGATGCAATTTATTAGACTTCTCCTTAGGTGGAAAAATATCCTGAGCAGTAAAGATTTATGTTTCAATCCAGTAATGTAATTTACAGTGTTTTAAAGGATCTAAAATTAGGTGAAAATTCAATTCCTTTTATAATCAAGGGAGTTACAAAAAGCAAAGCAGTTGATAGTGCAAGCTATGTGTAATTGTGATGGAAGTTCCACAGTACTTCATTGTGGTATCATTGGAGAGCATTTTAGAGGGGTTGGAAATCCACATAGATGTATGGCTTATTTTTCAATCAAGGAATGCTAACATGGAAAAAAAAAAAGCATAAAATTATTTTGATCTGGCTGAAAAACAGTTATTGAAAGCAGGTCTTTCGTTTGACACAGAAGTACCACTTCCATACATACATGTTGAAGACTTACTGTAACGGTCTGGTCTCCTTTCTCAGTGTGTAGCAGTTGTGCTAGGGGTAATACTCTCGCATAAGCTGCTGGAATGCCTTGGGAAATGGGAAAAGGCTCTGGCTTGGAGAACTACACTAGAATCCTGCGGAAACACTGGGAAAATGCCACTCCGGAGCCATGAAAAGATTTAAACTGAGCAAATAGTTTTGAAAGGATATGTAATGGATTTTTGTCTTGCTCTCTGTGTCTGCTGAATGTCCATGAAGAAGGTGGTAATGTGCTCAGTGTATTTGCTGTTCAATAAAATTTAGGCAGCAAACAACATTCCTCAATACATATTGATTGCCTTTTTTTTTTTTTTTTGGTGCATACTTATGACCAGACATTGGGTGATACTTCTTCCTGGTTTGATCGTATCTGACCAAAATCTCATGAAAAGAGGATTTTCCCTGAGTGGCACAGAAAATGCCTACTCTAATAAAGTTTAGTCACTTGCTGCTTTGAAAGGGAACTGCGGAATGAGGATATGTGGGCCTGGTGTAATTATGTTCTATTATAATTATCACCCCATTTGGAGCAGGCTGCAGGCTTTGTTCAGGGAAGGTTACTGGATAGGGTTGATTCAGTTGTCCAGATCTACTCATTTTTGTCTCGCCAGCTGAACTAACCGTATCACAGCTCAAAGAGCACCTGTTCTCATTGGAGGCAGAGAGCTTCAGTGCCACAGTGTGTGTCCCCTGCAGTCTGCCTCTTATCCGTAAAGTCTCTTTCTAGAGCAGCAGATTCGGCAGTCCAAAGCTGATAATGTGAGTGACATCACATTGCTGCCAAAAAAGATAGGGAAGATGGCCAACATGGAGATGGGACAGAAGGGCCAGATAAGTTTGGTAAAGAAAAATAAATACAAAGGGAAAGTCACAGGTATGCTGTTTTTGAAAAGAGTTTCATGAGAACTGCAGCTCATAATGGTCTGAGTCCTTTCCCATCTCTTGGCTTTTGTGGCCCTCCTCAACTGTGCTGTCGCCACAGTGCCAACAGTTGTCCCCATAAACGCCTTAAAATAACTAAGCTAAATGCATTAAACAGTGTTTGTATGTTTGTTTGTTTGTTTGTTTTTGTTTGTTTCCTTACACAAAATGCCTTTGGCACAAATACTGCCTTTATCAGGTCTAAGCTTCTGGCTCTGGAGGCGTCAGGATTTTGACAGTGGTCAGTCTTATGGGGGTTGGTCGTGGGACTGGTCATACGCAAACCACCCTGTCATTCCAAAAGGGAAGCAGTTGGTCTGTTTTGATTATCAGCAGGTTGCGCTGTATGCTTCTTTTCTAACCAAAGAAGAGAAAAGTGTGTGGGTATTGCTATTGTGTTGGTAGTAGAGGACAAAATGTCCCAAGTCTTCCGTTTAAGCCAGAATCTTGGCTGCTGGGAAAAGAGTAGCCCCCTTATTTCATGTCACAGCAGCTGAGCATTCTGGCCCTGTAATATCTGCTCTGAAATGTGAGTAGGGTGGATTCATTTATTTATATGAAGATAAAAAAGGGGGGAAAGAGTTTTAGTCTTACGTTTTGTTATTTGGAAAGACCAGCATCTTTTTTTTTGTTGGTGGTGGTGGTGGTGAATGAGCTTCATTGCTCCATGTTTTGACTTGGAATTAGTGAACTTGGAGACAATGCAGTAATTTGTACCTAAACAATCTCTTGATGTATGGTTGGATGAGTGTAGGAAATCCCAAAGGTGGTTGGATAAGCACAAACTGTGAAGGGCAAAGTGCTATGGCAAAACAAGCGCCGTGTGGAATTTGCCTACCTGCTGAGCATATTTTTCCCTTATTTTAAAATGTAGTTTGCAGAATGGACATCCATCTTGAGTCCCCATGGTCAGGAGGGAGAGAACTAGCCAGAGGTGCTGCTTTCTCCTTCTGGGTCACCAGCAGAGCCCATACTCACAGGCATGACTATAATGTTGTGCATTTGTGGTCTTGCTCATTTGAGCAATAACAGAAATTAACTGGACAGTCCTAAATAAGTGCTGATAGCTTAGAGTGCAACAAACCACTAGCTGATACATAGCTCCTCTTTTCCGTACCCTTTCCACCATGAATTACATTACCCAGATGCTTCAGTTCAGATAGTCACAGAGCTTTATCAAGCCAAACTTAATTATCTAAGGGATTCATCTGCCTCTGTGTGGTTTGACCTTGAATGACAGCTGTGTGTGATGGGAAAATCTTACAGAGAATGGGAAAGGAAAATAAAGCAGAAAGTGGATGACTAGAAAGTGTATTGTGGGCAGAGAGTAGAATGGTGTTTAAAAATAAATAAATGCATAGCAGTGAAGAAGCCATAAATGATTTCCAACAGTGCCAACAAGGACAGAAGCAGAACCAGCCTGTGCTCACTGTGAGGAAAGGGGAAAGGTGAGAAACAGTGTGGTCTTTCAGTTATTTGCTGTTTGGGGATGTGAGGTTTTCATACATGCAGGGATGTACTGTTGAGAAGCCGAGGTGCTGCTTGGTGTTCTGCATGGGGTAGTTTAAATTAGCTTATGCTTTGGGTAGTCTCTTTTAGCCTCTTAGAACAAAATGTATTGCACTTTTAAGTACCTTGAAGCGCTGCTCAGTGTCTCTGGATGGCAGGTCCTGATCTTGGTGATGCAATTGTCAGTATTTGCCAGCTTAGTACCAGGTAAAGTAAGGTCAGACGTCCAACTAAGCTGGGCTAGATTGACATGATTTCTCTTCTCCCCATAAACATTTGGTTTTGTTCTCATGTAAGCTTATTATCTGCTAATTGTTAGTTAAGTAATGCAGTTTTACATGTTGTTTGATATTTGATAACTAATACAAATTTGTGGTTTTGTATTGTGAATGAAAAAGATACCAGAATGACAGAATGGGGCTAGAGCCTGAGAGTGTTTAAGGGAACAATATCAAAGGTTCCTTGCCTTTGTGTCATTATCAGTAAAACATTAGCATTTCCTGAAATATACCACTGCACTTAGAGTAGTTTAAATACAATTATTTTTTCATAGCCAGAGTTGAAATGCTTGAGTGCTGTGGGGGAATGGACTGATATTTTGGCAAAATATTTTGAATTTTCATGCAGTCAAATTTTGTGGCCTTTTGTCCTTTGTTAGACTAAACTTAGTGTAAACAGAAATACAATTTGTTACTGAAAGCAGTAAGTAGTTACTGAAATCAGTAAGCAAGCAGTTTTTGAGGAAGCATGTTCCATTTTTGGGGGGCACAAAACTTCAGTGTGACCTTTTATGTAGTTCTAAAGATAGAATTAATTCTCTAGTTTTAGATGGGGAAAATAAAATTAAGTTTTAATGGCTTGGAGCTTTTATCTTGCTCTTCGGGGATTTTGAGGCTATTATTTTGAAAAGAATACAAAAACAGAAGAGAGTTCAAAGATAAGAAATCAAAGATGAGAATACTGGTGATAAGGCTAGAGAAAAATACACCACCTGCTCTGAGCTGACTTTTTGGATATTGCTTTTTACCACTAAGGAAAGGGAAGGCTTGCATTTATCAGACATGCAGGTTACACCAAACTGAAAAATTACAACCTGTCTGGCAATTAAGAAAGCCATGACATTAATAACAGAACTAAAAGCCTTTATTAGAGTCTGTATCAACCTATTTGTTTCCAGACTTCTTTTGGATTTTCCTAAACTATTTTGTATAATGGGCAGATCTGAAGTGTTCTCATTTAGACCACAAGGAAGAAAGTAAAGCAGTATTTTTTCTAGCAAACTGCTAAGTTTCACTGCAATAAGAAATACTAATTGTAAAGGGCCGCAGATAGATAAGCTGAGGAAACTGGAAAGATGGGTACCTTTTAACTTGCACAGCAATTTAAATTAAGCAATTTAAATATAGAGAAACTATTATCCATTTTAAACAACTGGAAGGTAAAAGCAAGTTTAAATACATATATATATATTTTCTAATGCAGTCTTTTACTGAGCAAAATTTTGAGTAGGGGGAAAATCTCCAGACAGCATATGTCTGAGTTCAAACATGTTCACTGACTGGAGGGAGTTATTCAGGAATTCAGAAATACTGAGGAGTAAAAGATGAGGTTTCAGGCAGTCCTCCTTATTATCACCGTATTCTGCTAATCCACCTTTCTACTGAGAAATATCATTGTAACAACCCAGACCAAACTCACATGATTCGTTTTACCTTTCTTGTGTGTCCCTTAAAGGAATGCATGGGAAGTCATCCACCCCCATAAAAGATGTTTGTCTCTGTATTAATAGTTACTCCGTAGGCAATGTGTTAATGAGATGTTCAAGAGCTAGCTGTTTTGTTCATAGGGTATGACCAGCTGAAGTTTTCACATATTGTAAGTTGCTTTCTGTAAAGCCATTTATGAAGACAGCTCCAGTTCACAGACTCATAGAAAAGCTTGGTTTGCAAGGGACATTAAAGGTGATACAGTTCCAGCCTCTTTGACATGAGCAGGGACGCCATCCACTAGAGCAGGTTGCCCAGGGCCTTGTACAACCTGATCTTGAACACCTCCAGGAATGGGGCATCCACAGCTTCTCTGGGTGACCTGTTCCAGTGCCTCACCACCCTCTGAGTGAAGAATTTCCTCCTAACATCTGATCTAAATCTTCCCTCTTTTAGTTAAAGCCATTCCCCCTTATCCTATCATTGTCTGTCCGAGCAAAAAGTATCTCTTCATCTTTTTATAAGCCCCCTTTAAGTATTGAGAAGCAGCAGTAAATTCACCCCTGAGACTTCTCATTTTCAGGCTGATCATCCCCAGCTCTCTCAGCCTTTCTTCATAGCAGAGGTACTCCAGATCGGTCAGGCATAATTTAACCTTGGTGAAGCTGTTTGGTATATGCTGTTTGCTTAAAGTATTTACAGTCTTGTTTTATGCTGTTAACATGCAGAAAATGGCAGTCATTTTTTAAATTCCTTTTCCTAAATTGCTTTATTTGAGTTAATCAGAACTTTTTCTGATACTCATAAGTTAAATAAGCCTATAAAGTCACAGGAAGTCCTGGAAGGACCTGAGAACAAACTGAAGTGTTAAGAGAAGAAGCTAAGGGGTGGTGGTCTTAGTGCTGTCATCAGTTGCGTTATAGGAGAACCTGGCAAAGATGGAGCCAGATTCTTCCTGGAGATACAGAATGAGTGGCAAGGCAAAAGTTGCAACAAGAGGAATTAAAATAAATTATTCACAGAGACAGCAGTCAAATAGTGTAGCAGAGGCTGAGAGGTTTGAGGATATTTTTCCTTGGGGATACTCTTAACTCACCTGGACAGGGCCGTGAGCAGCCTGCTCTGACTGGACCTGCTTTTTAGGGCTTGGAAAATGGTCCCAAAGAGCTCCCTTTCAACCTAAATTACTCTTTTGAGACAATTTGCCTCCATTAACTCTATTGATGACCTAGTACAATTTGACTTTAGTAATACAGTAACTTGTCAGATGTTGAAGTGTCAGTGGTTGAGAATGAAAGAGCTCCTTTGGGGTATCGTCTGACATGATGTGGGTTTATTGAACCTGCTCTGAGATTTTTTTTTTTGTTAGGACTATCTCACTTGGAAGCATAATCTTGACAGAAACATAAGGTGGAAAATATGGTAGTGAAGTACTTACTGTAGATGGAAAGAACACAGCTGACCAGAAGCTGAAAAAGGAGGTGAATGGAAAAGGCAAGCTGAAACTCCATATCAGAAGTAGCTACTAAATAAGAAATGCTGCTGTAATCACTTGACTGAAACAGTTTTCTTAACATGTTGTAAAATGCCCACGTTCCTAAAAAGGGGAAAATTAAAATCCTGCAGAAAGGATAACTAAGCTAGGAAATACACTTCTCTGCCAGACTTTCCAGCTTCTGTTAAGAACCTTGTAAAAACAACTGGAGTTTTCCTCCAGTATTAAATCTTTGTCATTGCTATTTCTACCTCCAATTAAGTAAATGTTTAAGATGGCTCTCTTTATGTGCTTCATTTAATAATATATTACACAAGTGAATCATTCGAAGAATTCTTCAGTGAAATATAGAAATAATTTTCTTGTAACATTTCAGCAAATTAACATCTTACTTTGATGTATTACTGTAACTTAATATTCCAGCTTAGTCTTTGTCGATGTATTTACTCCAAAGTTGGAGCAGTTTAGAACACTAAATGGTGTGACTGTGTATTCGATCTCATTACAGACTTGGTGCAATAGCAGTCGAGCAGCTGGTTATTGTATAACAGTTTTTTTGTAGAGGACAGAAATTTGCAGGTAAAATTTGCATCTGGGCTGCCCAGCATAACAAATGTCATACATCATTCAGCAGGTCAGATATGAATTGCTACAAGGTTTGCAATTGGCAGACAATGCCTATGACTGAAATGGCAAGATGCTTTAAAAAGGGTGTATATTTTCAGAATGTTTTAGAACATCTTTGTACAGCTTTTCCATAGGTACCCAAGGCTGGATTTGATTATGCAGATCTATATGAAGAAACGTTTAAAGATCTATCACTGAGACTATACCTTTGATCCTGTGAGGTTGTGCATATACTGTGAGCCATGCTCTCTTAGCTTTCCTGAGTGTGTGGGTGGTGTTCTCTACTCCAATCACTTTACCTATGGGGGCTGCTGTCAATAGAAAAGAAGATTAAAAACAAGTCATCTGCAACTGAATAGGACCAGAAATTTAAGATTTCTGGTTCCATTATGATAAAAGCCCTTTTGTCTGGATACCCTGACTCTTCTATAGACTGAGGCATGTTCATGCATTAGACAAATAGTTATATGAAATTATGAAGACACCATTTGTTAAAAAGTTATGAAAAAAATCTGTCTCAGATTATTGGATCTATTTGCACTGGATTAATGCAGATCCGGGGTAAGACATAGAATCATAGAATCATAGAATATTCCGAGTTGGAAGGGACCCACAAGGATCATCAAGTCCAACTCCTTGCACCGCACAGGTCTACCCAAAAGTTTAGACCATGTGACTTAGTGCACAGTCCAAACGTTTCTTAAATTCATACAGGCTTGGTGCAGTGACTGCTTCACTGGGGAGCCTGTTCCAGTACGCAACCACCCTCTCAGTGAAGAACCTCCTCCTGATATCTAGTCTGAACTTCCCCTGCCTCAGCATCACCCCATTCCCGTGGGTCCTATCACTGGTATTTATGGAGAATAGGTCACCCGCCTCTCCACTCCCACTCACGAGGAAGTTGTAGACCGCAATGAGGTCCCTCCTCAGCCTCCTCTTCTCTAGGCTGAACAGGCCCAGTGACCTCAGCTGCTCTTCCCCTCCAGGCCCTTCACCATCTTCATCACCCTCCTCTGGACACTCTCCAACAGTTGAATGTCCTTTTTGTACTGTGGTGCCCAGAACTGCACTCAGTACTCGAGGTGAGGCTGCACCAGGGCAGAGTAGAGCGGGACAATCCCTTCCCTCAACCAACTAGCGATGCCGTGCTTGATGCACCCCAGGATACGGTTGGCCCTCCTGGCTGCCAGGGCACACTGCTGGCTCATATTCAACTGGCTGTCAACCACGATTAAACACAGTGAACATTTTAAATGTCTCGTGTATTTGTATTCAAAGAGTAATCAAGGTGTCACCTGTTCGTATTGCCTGTCGCTTTGGTTACTGTCAACATGCTCATTCCTAATTTTAGGAGTATAAAGGTATAGAGCTTGATGACTATCCTGCTTGAAGTTAAAATCTAGATATACTTGGCTAGGGAAAAGATTACTTTGTGCTCTGAGCAATGAATGGGTGGTTAGCGTGTTCTCAATTTTGTGTTTTCTGTAGTTCTTGGAAGCTCTTGTGGATGCTTGGAACCCAGTTTAGTTAGCAGCAGTCTCTTTTGGCTTCATGGGATATCTACTGGGGCTTCTTCGTGGGCTTCTACTCTTTGCTCTTTGGCGATGTCAGTCTCTCCACAAGAAGCATGGGCAGGCTTGTTTTAATGTTTCTGTCTCTTGGTGGTGAGGCCAAGAACAGGTCAGTACAAGTTCTTCTTGGTCAATTTTAGGGTGTGAAACAAATATGGAGGGACTGACAGGCATGACCAGATCTTGCACTTTGGCTTCACACCCTCATTATTCACCAAAACTGTAAGCATCACTTCTGAGTGAAGTTTTGTCAGCTCTTGTACTTAAGCTTATAAAACTTGCAACTATTGTTGATGCTTCAAACAAACCAGCAACTTGGACATCGACCTAAGCTACTCTCAAGTAAAATGCTTGTTTTCTCTCCTCAGTGCTTCACTTATGCTGCTGTGATTTATGTTTATGATGAAGATTAACTTTATAGGTCTTCTACCACCGTTTAAAAATGGACTTGTTATATCATGGTGCTATTCCTTGCCTATGTAATCTCCTTGATGCTTTGTATCTGTCTTTTAATAAACAGTGTGTGAGAGTTGATAAGTTTCTGTTTGGAGAGCAATCACAATCATGCTTTCTCTACAGAAAACTCCAGGTTTTATATATTATCTTACAATATAGCCTTCAAGCTCATGTAATATTCTGCTCTCAGTTTCTGAGAGTGTTTGTTTTCACTGTGAAATATTTATTAGGCATTGACTCACTCTGTCCAAGAGTAAAGAATCTATTGGAATTAGCTAGCGTCCAGTGTGGTGAGCGCTATCATCATAGTGAAATTTGAGCATGTATTTAAACCATAAGTCTAGAGATAAATGCTCACTTCAGAACTAAACTTGTGCACACTTTGGGGTGCTCTGGTAGTGCAGTAGCAAATGACTTGCAGATTTTAAATAGTATGCATTTTCTTTTTTCAAGGCACTTTGTTTTGACCCAGTAAAAAACTTACACTCCTCAAATGCAATTCACATAAAGTACAGATATAAATAATGGAGCAGCGACCAACAGGTCAGCAAAACAATGCTGTGTTGCCTATTCCCTTAAAAAATAAAGGTAAATTATTTAGTAGAATTCAGTGGGCTTTTTCTGTGATGGATCCACTTACCTTATTTTACCTCTTGCCTTTGATATAAAATAATGTTTCGAAGAACTGAGGACTGATGAGTGAAATTTCTTACCCTCATATATTCTGCAGTGGCGGATGAGTTTCAGCAAAGCAGTTGGGGTGGTGGTGGGGGAATTATTGGTTTTACAGGTTTGGAGAGACAGCCTAGGAATGCCTTTTAAATTAATCCTTCAATTCATACAACACCATATCTTAGAAAGTCAGACCAGAACTGTTACATTTCTGAAGTGTAAACGTATGACTGGGACTTCAACAACAGCCTCTTGTATCTCTTCTAGTTAAATGCCATCTCTGCTGGGGTATTGGCATTTTTTTTATCTCTGTCATTTTAACTTGCAGCTACATGGGGTGGTTTATTTACTTTATTACACTTTGTATAAATTTGTCATTTATAGACATATGAATGTAGGTGAAGTCCTGTGCAATGTGCCCAGAACTTAGGGGTATTGCTCACTTCATGTGAACTTAAGGAAATACTGTCCTATTGAGTAAGGATGTTAAGATCAGCAGTTATTATGCTGTTCTTAGAGCATGGTGGTTGGCGGTCAGTAGCGGTGATACAAGTCCTCATTGTGTTTTACTTTTCTGTGCATTATTTAGGAACAGAGAACCCATTTCCTCCATCTCCAAACTCTGTAATAGCCAGCAAAGCTGAATTGCTTTGTGCTTTTGGTGCTAGCGTATGCTAACAATGAGTGATGTTGACTTTCAGATTTCACAAGGAAGACAGAACTCCTGTGTATTATTTACAGGTTCCTTTTAGAAACTCTTAATCCTGGGTTGAAGGAAGCTTTATAAAAGACCCTGCAAGTATTTTGCTTCTCATCTGTATTAGTCATTAACAATGATGTTTACCAAGTCCCAAAAATTCCCAAGGGAGGGGAACATTTGAAAACACTTGGTGGCTTGGAGTTGTAGAACTTGTTTTCAAAAGTAATGTTAAGCCAAATGCTTGGCATTGTGTCAGGAGTAGGTATCTCCACTATAACATTGCTGACAAAGCTGTGTTGCTGCCAGGGCCCAGGTCAGGATCTGTGTGAGTCCGTGCCATGTCTCACCATGTTAGTTAGGACATAACTTTGGTAGCTCTGTAGAGCACTGCTCCTGTGGAGTGTCACTGTGCCAGCAGAGGAACGGTGAGGCACTGGCACCAGTGGTGTCTTTGGCACTGACAGAAGTTGGAGCTGACAGCGTGCTGCAATTCTTTTATGAATCAATTTGATACCAAAAACAGCTATTGGCTTCTTCAGAGACTAAGTCTATCACAGAATGGTGGTACTGGGGTTGCAAAGCACTCCTACTGGGGATGCAGATATAGCTCTACAGAGGAAAGTCTATGTAGAAATTAATCTGGGAAAGAAATGAACAATTCCAAAATAAATTCAATTTGGATGGTAGACTTGCTTCTCTGTTAGGATTTGCTGGTGCCCACAGTTGGAGCCACAATGTGATTGTACCCCTGGCTGATTTAGCCGAGAAAAGCAGCAATGTGTGCTTGGCCTAAGTCACATGGGTGACACTTCAAACATTTGATCACAGATCTCCAAATGAAAACACAAAGTAAAGAACAAGAAGGTGAGAAAGGCTTACTCGACTAACTTAAAATAGCGGTATAAGCATGACCTGTTGTTACTGAGCCCCCATCAAAAGAGAAGTGCGCTGAATGCAGGGGCTGCCCTGCACACAGAGCTGGCCACTGCCCAGCAGGCCCAAAGGGCAGGCAGGCTTCTGCTTGGTAACTGAGTCCTGGGAGCCCACAGGAGATCTGGATGGTGCTGAAAAAGGGATCAAGCATGTTGGGGGAGCTACATGAAGTGAGAGAGTGACTTCTTGCAGTACTATCAGATGTTGCCTTTCTTCAGCTTTTGTCCTAATGGATGGAGCAATTTGACTTTAGAGCTCTGTCCTGGTTTTGGGCTCAGCATGGTGCAGGGTACACTCCTCTGTAGTGGATAAATTTGGTTTCTTTCTGCTAAGAAGGCCTAAGCCAACGTGCAGTAAGTATACCTTCTGTTTGCTTGCAAATGCAGAAGCTGAAAGGAGCATGGGAAATTCTCCCTCGCTGTTCTTGATGTTCCTATCTTTGGATTAGCAGCAGAAAGCAGCTTGTCTTGTAGGATCTTTTTTTTTTTTTTTTTTTCTGCTACAGGAAAAGCCGTTAGAGCCATCTGTTCCGGAAAATGAGCAGTTTGCAATATGTTACATCTGTAAATGGATAAACTCTTCCAAGCATTATATGTGTTTATATACATACTTCAGTGTAATTGCGTGTAACTGCGGAACACAACTTGCTGCTGCATTTCCCTGTAGCTGAGAGCCAGTGTTTTTTTGCAAGGTGGGTAGTGGGTAATTACCATTTCAAATGTATTTTATGTATGCATAGAAGATAATGGGAGGATTAAAATGGTAAAGTATTAATCTTGCTTGTTGTTCAGAACTGGCTAATTTTTAAAATATTTTGGCTTAAATATGTTGTGAAGGCTCTTAGCTAGGGTTATTTGATAGCAGAATTGTAACTACTACAACTTGGAGTGCTGGTATTATTTGATTTTTGTTCCAGACTAATCTTTCTCTGAAAGTATAGTGGAATACCAATTGAGCTTAATTATTTAAGATTCTCAGATAAGTAACCATATTGGAAGGCTTCAGAGCTTTTAAGCCAAACACTGTTTTGTTTTCCATTTAATACCCAACTCAGAGAGCTGTTTTTTCTTAAAAAAAAAAAAAAAAAAAAAAAAAGGCAGCCTAGCATGTTTAAAAAACATTTATTTCCAGAACAACTAAACATTTTTTTTGCCTGTTTCATTAGAGATATCACATAGTACAAGCATACAAGCAGAAAAGTAAACTGTTAAGAATAAGAAAATCATAACTTTAGAGATAAGCAGTCATATATGTTTCATATGATAGGACAGCTTTAAGATTCAGTATTATTTTCTGTGTGTGTGATTTTTACTGTCTTTACATGTCACATTCACAAACCCCACATGCAGTTATTTACAATCCAGACCCAGTGGTTTGCATATACGAGGACAGACTTCTGTGAAACTCCTCAGTATGGTGTTTTAGCTAGATCCAATGGTCCAGAGTTTTTCCATGTATCAAGCCTAGTCCCTTTGCTTTCAGCTACCTGTGCTTCAGGCACCCTCTCAGTAGCAGTGCAGCAGAAATCTGAGACCCAATAGCCAAACTAATAGGGAAATCATTTACTTGGCAGCCCGAATTTCACTGGGTTTTCATCTTATTCAGTCCTGCTCATGAATCCTCAGTTTATTGGAGTCCTGTTAGAGGATAGCCTGGACTCTGCTGACATTTTTCCTTTACCTTTTAAAATCATTTTTAACTATAACTATTATACCTGTGGGAAAGGGCTGTAGAATATCAGCTGTAATGGCTTTGAAAATGGAAGGGAAATTAAGAATGAATCCACTTTCTTTTGTTTTCTGAGATAAAATATACCAGTTTCACAATTTGGAAGAGGAACACTGGGACTGTTTAATGCTTTTGTTTGACAGTATTGAGTTGTAAGTGAAGGATTTGGATGGGTGTTATTAAAGAAACAAGACTGAGAGTAAGAGTCCAACTGATAGCTGTTAGTGTGTCAAGATACAGATGAGTCTGTCTTCTCTCTTGCTTCTACATTGCTCCAAACAAAATCTACTCAATTACCCCGTTAAGACACTACACTGTCTTAGAAGATGCAATTTCATAAACAACACAAAAGCCCTGTGTGAGCTAGCCTTGTCACTGGAGAGGCAGATAGCTGGTGACTGATACAAATACAGTGAATGTAAATAATGTGGACTTTTGTTAATTCTGTAAAAAGTCTCTGCCACTTGTCCACTAAAAAAAATCACTACTGCTTTCCTATAGCGGAGGACTGCTTTTGTCTGCATTTATCCCTAGGGAAGTTACTCTGTTCTCCTATCTGTTCAGTCTCCTGTCTTTCATGTTAATGATTTTTAGTTTTCTCCTGCATACTGCAACAGTGTAAGTGGGAAGGCAGTGAGAATTTTGAGAAGGAAGAGGTGATGGGTGGTGTTAGCTACGGCATAAAGGAACATGAGAAAATCCTAGATAAATTTGTACAGAATACATGTATTTTACGTACTGACTCTGATAGATCCTTTGCATTGCATCAAGTCAATTTGACTTCAGTGGGGACTACTCAGGGCATCCAGAAATGAGTACATTCAAATATGTCCCAGTGCTCCAGGTCTTGTGGGGTTTTTCCTTCCCTTAACTGAAACAAAGTCATTTGTATAAGTGCAGCACAATTCTGTACGTTGTTCTGTCATACATTAGACGTCTCAATTTCTTTTCTGTGACTTTCTGTTATCCCCTTATAACTGAACCAGCTGGTTCTATGGTAATGAGTCCTTTTGAACTGTCAGTGTGTGTATATTTCCATTTACACTGCTGGCACATTGTTCTGAACTTTCTCCCCTTCTGTCCAAGTAAATTACTTACACTATCAGATCTGTCTCATTGTTCACCATAGCACTGCTGTGGATTCTCTAGATACTCCTTGCTTGCTGAGTTTATTATTATTGCTCATTTTGCAAAGGGATCTTTCAAACTTCGGTAGCTGTAACTTTATATAATCCTCATTAATTGTAGTATGAGTCAGAATCAAAGGGAGGGAGGAAAAATGGTGTTTTTAATTGCACAAGCTACCCTGTGGAGGGGTCTACCTAACCTATTGACTTCTCATTATACAAAAATTTATATTCAAATTAATTTTGACAGCTGGCATTTTGTCTGTATTAGCTGTGATCATTTAAACTTCTGTAGCAATTTACATGGCAGTTGACGTTGACCAGAATTAGTTTTTAATACTGATAGGAGACTCTTGTATAGTGATTAGAGATGTGGCTGATAATCAGGAGTCTGAGAGTGTGGTCAAAGATAAGTAATTGAATTTTCATGTATTAAGATAGTACTGAATGATAGCGAGAAATAAGGTGCACAGAGAAAGGCCACGAGGCAACAGTCACAGTTACAACAAACAACGAGAGAATTTTGAATAGACATAAAATACTTCAAAGTAAGATCGGTCAAGCAATGTAACAGGTTACAGAAACCCCTATGCTGTAAAAATGCTATGGTGAAAAAAACGTTGCCTTACAGAGGGAATGGAGGGCAATGAGAACTACTTGCTTTGGCTGATCACTGGTTTCCATTGATGAATAGTCACAATAAAGTTAGGTCTGCTTTCTGTTATTGCTCTGGGCTCTTACTTGCCGATCTTCAGCTCTGGAACAACCAGGTGTTTTAGCAAGTTCCTGAGTAAGCACATGGAATATTAATTTAATCTGTTTGCTGAATCAGAACCTCATGAGCAACATGAATTCCCATCTTTGCTCATTTGCAGAAAGTTTATTCTCCAGCCACAAAGATGAATGAGAAGGAACGAGCTTTGCTTCTTCATGATCAAGGAAGCCTTGGTGCCAACACCTGATAGCGTAATTCAGTGGGACTGGGAATTCCCAATCCCATAATGTTTCTCAAAGAAAAAGGATTGCTGATCTCAGTTGGGATCATTCCCTGAAGGAGTCAATGGCCTGTATTTTACTGGAGTTCAATAGGTAGCTAAACAGAGGAAACTTGTAAAAGCTTTTCTACTCAAAGCCCCAGTAAAATTTCATCCTTTTCTATAAATCTTGCTGATACTGTATTTTCTGTAACCTGGTCTCGCATCGTAATGGGAGATATCATGGAGGCACATAAAATCTTTAAGGCCTGAGAAATGGACGTGTGAAGCCAAGGAATGTGTTTAGTGGAGCTTTAGTCAGGCCCCAAGAGGCAGTGCTGATATACTTGAACCTTTTGTGGCTGATGATTATTTTTCATTACAGTGTTGCCAAATGATAAACTACACAGGGAAAAGACAAGATCATTTGGGGCACTATATCGCTGAAGCTGCTTTATTGAAATTAATGGGTTATTTTCTCACTGACTTCTGTGGATCTCAGATCCAACACAATAGAAAGTTTAGTATACTTTCAGAAATGGCATTTTTTAAATTCAGATTCTACCTGTAAATTAGAGCTAGTTAATTTACCTCAAAATGAACGTCACTTTAATTTTGCTAGAGCTGTAACATGAAGTGAGAATCTCAGATGGAACTAGTGGAAATTGTTTTTCTAGTGCTACAAGGATTGCAGTTTTTAGTGTGGACAAGTGGTTTACCATCTCTTGGAATCTGTGAAGCACTAAGTATTTTCCAGCAGAAGCTTGTGGTCTTAGTTTTATGAATTTTAAGCTGCTGACAGTAGACTTGGTTTTCATATTTACTTTCATGATTATGTGAACACTGGAAGATCCACAAACTAGGTTCAAAGTCCTCCATCTAGAGAGTTTGGCTGCTCCAAAACATGCAGTGTTTTGAATTCTGCATGTCTTTTCTGAATATAACTTATAAGTGGAAAGAAATAGGAAGCAGCTAGTGCTACAGCTTCCAGTGCTTTTAGGCTTTGCCATGTATTAGAGGGGTTTATTCATTTCTATTTCATATAACTACCACTAGTATTTCCTACCACAGGTACATACTATAGACATTATTTACCTTTTTGGGAGCAGTGTCTTGCAATTTACTTGTGCAGAAGTACGCTGATGCTCTTGGCTCATTTTCATTTCCTGACCAGGATACCAGTAAAACAAATGATTCAGACACAGCCCTCAACATATGGTAATGGAAAAGCTCCTGTCCCAAAATCCATTTGTGTGTACCTTGCTCTGGAGTATAGGTTTCTGAATAACAAGCCCTGTTTTCAAATGCAGAGCATTTAGTTATTGCCTTAAATCTCACCATCATTCTCATTCTCTTCTAATTTATTATCTGAACGGGAGGTGAGGCTGAGTGTGCATGTTTCTCTGATTCTTCACAAGGTACTGTATACTTCACTCAGACAGTGTTCAGATGTGTTTTCTGAGACTGCATGTTTATGGTGTGTGTGTAGAACAGCAAAATGACAAACTTGGCAGGGGAAAAGCTGATATCCAGCTTCAGGTATCATCAATTTATTTCCTGATGAGTCTAAGGAGCCATGTTGTAATTTTGTGATGAGGTTCTCTGAAGATGTACATGGATCAACATTTTGTAACAAGGTGGATGTGTTTGTGTGAGCTGTATTCAAAATTTTTGGATCTTGGAGCAGCAGAAGCATGTGCTGTTTATATTTCACATCACAGAGATCCTTACCTTTGTTAGGCACCAGATGACTCAACTTTAAGCCAGACAGCCTTTATTAGAGGACAAAGAGATAGCTGGCAAATGTGTAATACTGGTTTTCAGTGTAATCCAGTTATTTAGTGAGCAACAAACTTTTGGACTTCTGTACTATTGCTTTTAATGAAATATCTAAGCATAGAAGCTGTTGGAGGTCTCTCAGTTACCAGAAATACTTGGCTTATGTCTGTCTTTTCATTTTCTATATGGTTTTAGTGTCAAGGGGCCCTACCATGAAAAGAACCTACCTGTGTTAAACCCAGGAAACACAGCATTTCAAAGAGGAAGTCTGTATACTAAAAGGTTGACAATTTCATTGCTTTCTATTTATTCAAAGAATAATAGAGGTTGCAAAGGACCTGTCCGTATTACCTACTGTAAACCTCTACTTGAAGCAGGTTGCTTGAGCAGAGACATCCAGAGACAATTTGGGTATCTCCAAGGATGGAGACTCTACAGCTTCTCTGAGCAGCCTGTTTAGTGTTCAACCACAGTAAAAATTAATCTTTTGTTTAATCAGAATTTCCTGTTTCAGTTTGTACCAATTGCTTCTTGTCCTGTCACTGGACACCAACAAAAAGAATTTGGCTTTGTTCTTTACTCCTCTCACCATCAGGAATTTATACATATTACTAAGATTCTCCTGAGACTTCTCCAGGCTAAAGAGTTTGAACTTCTTAACCTTTCCTCATATGATGGATGCTCAAGTCCATTAATTGTCTTGATGGCCCTGGATTTGGTCCAGTAAGTCCATGTCTTCTTGTACTAGGCTGTCCACAAATGGACATCCAGGTGTGGCCTCAATAATGCTGCGTAGAGGGCAAGGACCACTTCCCTTGACTTGCTGGCAGTGCTTTGCTTAAGGCAGCCCAGGAGGCTGTTGCCCTTCTTTTTGTAGCAAATGAGCACATTGCTGGCTCATGCTCAACTTGGTGTCAACAAGGACACCGAGGTCCTTTGTCCCAAAGCTGCTTTCTGGCCAGTCAGCCACCAGCATGCAGTGGTGCATGGGGCTATTCTTCCCCAGGGGTGCAGCTTCATCCACAGACACATCCCTGCCTGAAACAGCTTTGCCATGTATCACTTAAAATTATCAGAGGAACACATCATTTTCTACTAAAATGGCTCTAAGTCTGTCAGATGTAAAGTAGTTTTGGGAGACTGGAACTGTCTTCCAAGATCCCTGCTTTTTCTTCATATTCCATAGGGTGCATCAAGGTCTTTCACGCTTTTTTGTTGTTGTTAACATTATACATTTTTAGATTTCATATAGTGTACTTCAAGATAGCAAAGCATTTTTTCTTTTTTTCAATAGGTGTTACCTTCTTCCTTGGTGTTTCACCTTGGAGAGGTGAAAACATAAGGCCTGATCTTGCATCCTTGTTCCATGCAGTCTAGCACTGGCTACTGAGTTTGTGTGGGAGGTGAAGTGTGGGTAGCGTATGATGATACACTGCTTTCCTGTTCTTAAGGGGAAATGAAAGAATGTATGGAGCAGTGACTTGGAAATTTGGTAGTATGTGACCGATCACTTTGTTCACTTCCTTTCCTAGCTACGCGATCGCTTTCCTCTGACAGATACAGTGCTTAATCAGTGCATTCTAAAGCCATGTGGACATGGAAAGAATAAGGAGGTTATAATGAAGTGAAGATGGAAAAGCTTGTAGCAAAGAAAAATGAATAATTTATTTCTCCATCAATAATGTACGTAGTTAATTGGGGGAAGAAAAAATCTTATGCAATCTAACTTGTCTATGTTTACGTAAAATAATACTTTTTTTAGTCCTTTTCAGTAGGCTCAAAATCTATTTCCCAGGCTCCCAACTTCCTGGTAACATGACATCAGTGCAACAGCCCAAACTGGTGATTATACTGAAAGAATATAATGGGACAAAAGAATAAGACTATGGCTTAATCTTTTCCATTGATAAATTTAGAACTTGTAAAAGCTGAAGTAATAGTTTTAGTGATAAAAAGAAATATAATTTTATACTTAACCCACCATTCCAAAAAAAACAGTGTATAATTATTGTGGGAGGAAGAAAAATATCTCTCCACCTCATTCTGCTACTTTTTCCCCTTCTCTTTAGTACTGAAATCATCCGGTTTAATTAAATCACCAACCTATTTCTGCACAAAGGATGACATTTCATTAATGATATAAGATGTGCATGAGACAGAATTAACCCAATTTTCAAATGGATTTCAATTTGGAAAGGGCAACATGTAAAAATGTCTTGTAAACATGTAGGATGAGTTTGTTGAGCAGCTTTCTGAAGGAGATGGGATTATAGTATGATGAATAATTAGACAACAGTCCTTGCCCCCCCTCCCCCAGTTTCTAACTTTTTTTAATCCCAGTTGATGGAGATGCAGGTACCTGACATCATGTAGCAAGGACATATTATTAATAGAATGAAAAAGCAGAAATATAAACAGAATGGAAAATTTGCTAGCAAAATACATATAACTGTTTCTATAAATTTTAGCTAAATAGTAGCCTGTAGTTGTTTTGTCAAAGTTGCCACCACCTTACTCTGTTCTCTTTTTGGAAAAAAAAAAAAAAAAAAAAAAAAAAGTGGCAAACAAAAAGACAAAAACTGGTCTCATGAATGTAGTTTTGAATCAACAGGTTTGGTAGCACTTTTCCCAGATGCTTACTATGGTGCTTAGCTGAGATAATCAGATATTGGGTCCCTCTTGCATGCAGGGCATTGCTCCTCAATTTAAGATTTTATCAAAGTGGTTCAGATTAGGCTAGAGCCTAGTTCCTCTGTGTGTGCTATTGCCTTCAGGCTAGGACTGCAGTCTTGCCATTACTCATGTGAATTGACCCAGCACAAAATGGGAAAGACTTAAAGATCTGAGAGATGCTGGTCTATTTGCAGTTTCAAGCCAAAAATATATGAAGCAAAACCAGCATATAAGAATACACAGTGCAGAAGCTGAGGATTCTCTTTGGGCTTAATAATACACCCTAATGCTGTTACATTTTCCATGTTTTGTTTTTTTGTTTGTTTGTTTGTTTTTTCCTGGTCACATTTCTTTCCTGGTGGCAAGTCCACAGGAACACAGCTTGGGTGCCAGAATTTGCAGGTAACTGGGGAGGGATGAAGGAGAAGCTTAAGAAGCTTTCTTAAGCTGTGGGAAAATATGGTGGTGGTGGCTCACATTTCAAGAAGCAGATTTGACCGTAAGGAGATACACCCATAGGTCTTGAGCTGGAAGAGCGTGGTTAGAGTCCATCCACACCCATTTGACTTTGAAACATACTGAATCCAATGGTGTGAGTGAGGGTTTTCACAGCAGACTGTGGCTATAGGGTAAGCTGCTGTATAGATTTGAACGGGTTTCAAGAATCGTAAATTGTTAACATGCTTTTCTTTCATCTGCATGGAGAACAGATCGTCTGACTCATTGTTCAGACTTAAATTCCTGAAGTTTCTTTGTATTTCTTATATGTTGACAGTGTATTGCAAAGTCTGCTTACTCTGAATTTACCAATGCCTTTCAAATTTTGCCTCTGTAATTCCCAGGGAAACTGGATATTTTGAAGGTGGTTTTTGTTTTTATTTTATAAATTCTCAGCATTGCAGAAAGAAAGCTTTAATTTCTTTTCCAAAACACCAAAAGTTAACTTTTATCAAAACAGTCTCAAAAATCATTAACTTCTGAGAACTGGATGTGGAAGAGACAATGAGGAGGCTGGAAATAGACCACAAAAAAACTGTTTATGATCTGGTATGATAAATCTGCCCTCTAAAAGCATGAAATTAATTTTTTTTGCAGTCCCTATAAATGTGGGAGGAGGAGTGTGATAAGGCACTAAGCCTTGTATTAGGACACAGATTGTTAGGGACCAGATTGGCAAGCTCAGAACGAGCGAGCAAATTAAGGTGTTCCCATAATCTTTGTTGATGAGAAATGAACATATAGTGATTTTTTTTTTAAATATATATATATATATATATATATTTACTCAGGCCTGTGTTAAAAATGTCTTTTGTTGCTTCTGATTGAGTAAAGGCTCAAGCTGCAACATTTGTGTTTGTGGTGGTGGTGGCATTTGTAATGAAGTAAGGCCAGAGCCTGCCACTATTTGAGCTGTGTGTGGTCACATAATAGTGGTTTCTGACCTAAAAAGAGCGGACAGAGTATAACAACAAGAATTGTCATCATAAATATCCTGCCCTACTGCTTAGACCATCAATCCAGACTGATTTCTTGGGCTTGGGAGGAAGTAATGTTCAGTGATAAGCATGGAAATAGAGAGTAAAATGTATCTTGGAAGCTAAGATTGATATGGAAGAGACCTGCTGAATTTACATAAAGAGTTTGTGCGAGGTGAAATGTGTGCTTTTTAGGTGTACTCCTGCAGACTGCAAGAGTGCTGAACAAATTTAATGAAGCCTCAGAATAAGGCACTCTATGGAGAAATCCAGAATTACCGTCTGTCCTTTTGCCAGGGGAAATGTGGCCCTGAAAGCAGGAATAGGGCTGTGTGCCAAGCTCATGGTTCACCCCCAAAGTTCAGGGACATCGTGGAAAGTTTCATTCTGAAGTTGGCTTATTTTGGAAAATATGGGATGATGTGTTCCTTTCTTCCGTAGGTGCTTTTTCTTTTTTTCCTTTTTTTCCCCCTCTTGTTCACAACGGCAGGGTCTTATAGGCTAGCAGAACATTGTGCTGGCTTCTGCGTGCATGGAAGGGCTGTACTGTGCCTGCACTATTCTAAATGGACCTTTTCTCTCCTTACAGGAAAAGGAATGAAGAAAATGAGCAACATCTATGAATCAGCAGCCAATACCCTGGGAATTTTTAACAGCCCATGCCTGACTAAAGTGGAGCTGCGAGTTGCATGCAAAGGCATATCAGATAGGGATGCCCTCTCAAAACCAGACCCTTGTGTCATCCTTAAAATGCAGTCACATGGCCAGTGGTTTGAGGTGAGTGTTTAATAAAATAAAAATAATTCTTATGATGCTTTAGAGTGGCATAACAAAACTGAGACAGCATTCAAATAGCAAGAGCAATGAAGAAAAAAAGCAGTTGGAAGCCTGTGGCAAAATCTTGTAAGATAGATTTTCCATTGACTCCAACACTGTGAATCAGATTCTTAATGATACTTTGAACTTCTCTTTGGAATCCCTATTAAAAATTAAGATGATTAAAGTATAAAGCATCATAAAACTTTTCCCTTTAGACATTCCTGTTTCATAAAAGCTATATAACAGCAGAGATAATGATAGTGACCGTTACAACATGCTTTCCAATCAAAAGAAGTAAAATGCTGTGGAAGAGAGGAGTATTTATTACTAGCTGCCAAGGAATTTGATAACAGCAGTTCGATTTGCAAATTTTGCGCCTTGCAGTTGGATTCATAGTTGAAGTTAGTAGCAAAAGCTAATGCATTTGCCATATCAATTTGCATTGTATTTTAGATTGCACGTTTGATAAGAAAAAAATAACACCAAGTGAGATTTTAATCTTAGAAGCCATTTGAATTATAACAAGAAACAGGATGTCCTAGAAACATGCAAATTGCTAATACTGTTAAACTGAATGTTAGATTTTAAATGAAATCTTGGTGGTTATTCTACTTAAAAGTTACACTTGAATGTCTGTAGTTAATCAAGCTAAAAGGCATGAATTTTTATGGAGAGTATGCATGAGAAAACAAGGAATGTGTCAAATCCAGTTCTTCTGTCTTTTTGAGTATTTATCCCTTACTTTTCAACAGTTTGAGCATTCAGAATACAGTTTTCTGTTTAAAAAAAAAAAAAAAAAAAAAACCTGTGAGTATATGTAGAAAGGAAAATCCTAAAATGTTGTGGTTTTTAATTTAGCATGTTCAGCCAAGTCTGTCGGATTTCAGCAGTCTTGTTCCAGTTATTCCAACTGTGTGGTTTTGATCTGTGGTTTGGACCTCTGAAATTCTTCCAGTCAGCAACAGCAGAGCAAACTTCGGTGTTTTGGCTGTAGTCTTGCTCTTTTTTCAGTTTGTTGCTGTGTAAGCATTAGATAGGTCTCATAGAAAATGAGCCTTTAAGTAAAAGTAATTGTCTAAATCTCCCTTCTTTTAATGTAAAGCCATTCCCACTTGTCCTATTGTTGTCTTCCTGAGCAAAAAGTTGCTCTCTGTCTTTTTTATAAGCCTCCTTTAAGTATTGAAAAGCTACATAAGGTCACCCCTGATCATTCTCTTTTTCAGGCTGAACATCCCCAGCTATCTCAGTCTTTCTTCATAGGAGAAATTCAGTGTCTTCATGTAATTAAAATGTAAGGTGATATAATAGTTAGGAGAGGGAAAAAAGGAATTTTAGCTATCCATGCAGAAAGGAGCACTTAGCTATGCTACATGGAATTATTCAAGTAGTAGGAATTAAACAAGTAGTGAATTAAACGTCAAAATAAGTGAAATACTCCCGATTGGAAAGGACAGATCCAAACTTTTAGGGCCATTTCAGTTCTTCAAATAACTAATAACTTTGAGTACATTTCACACAATTTCTCCCTGGACAGTTATGGGGAGGGCAAGTAGATTTAAATTATGTATTCTTAGGTTGTAATGGAGGTTCCCTTTATTTGATGTGGTTTTTAATTTGAAAAGTGAATAGAGAAATTCTTGCAGAACAGATCTGCTTTCTGATACGATTGTCATCTTACGGCAGTTGCTCCTACTGTCTAATGAAAGTCCAGGGTATTCATTTTAGTATGAACAAAAAGTTTTTATTAGTTCATGTTCCTATCAGTGCTGCAGAGCTAATACAGTTCTGGCATGATGAGCTATTTCCTATTCTGGCCCACACATTCTCAACAGAATTTTTAATTAAGTTCCAATTGCTGAATTAAATTGAGCAGAGTCACTCAGGTATATCTGAAGACATAATTTGGCTGGAGGAATCATCTGCACATGACAATCAGTGATCCAGCAAGACCTGAGACTGTAGACAGACTAATAATTAAAAAAAAAAAAAAAAGATAAAAAAGGTGATCTAGGTACCGGTAAAGTGAATACATTCAACGTAGAACTTACTGAATGACAACACAAAGAGAATTGGAACATAAGAGTTTTGCATCTGTGGATTTAATGAATTCCTGATGTTGTGAACTTACAGACACCTGAAAGCCCTTATAGGTTGGATGTCTTCAAACAGATTGCAGCAAAATTCCAGTGTACGTTGAGGACTTCTGAATAGGGAGCAGCTGGGTTGAAGGTGCCTGAAATAAGGGTTATGGTCTATATGTGGTTGTGCTCTTGCAAGTAGGTGCTGTAGAAATGTATGGAAGATACTAAGGACTGCCTGAACAGTCCCGAATGGGCCAGAGGCAGCTGAAGCTGGTGGGCTTAGGCTATTGAGATCACACTGTCCATGAAACTAGAGATGCGAGGTAGTGGTGAATTGGTGGATTCACTCTACAGAAGCAGATGATTGCTGAAAGCAAGGAATCTGTGCATATTTATCTTTGGGAAAATTTTGACAAAACATGGCAGCCTGTCCCTGTGGGAGAAAGATATATATAAATATATATATATATTTGCAGCTCTGCAGTACCGTATGTGCATGCGTGTGCATTTGTATAAATTATGTCACCCACACATATAAATAGAGAATGAAAATGTCTGTGCTGTTGTAGAGTGGGTAGACGCCGTTTCCAGATATTGGAAACTGCAAGTGTAGTTTTTAAAACATGGTTGTGGGGTTTGTTTTGTTTTTTAAAGAACAGTCAGTGGAAGGTGTCCATGTTACTGCACAGCTGTGAAACTGTTAGGAGCACATGCAGGACACAAGTACTCAAAGCAGTCTCAGTATTGTCCTGGGTTCTGGCACAGATATACTTGCTGTTTTTTCTTTCTTCCTGTCTGGGTAGATGTTTCCCTAAAAACAAACATGCCCAGGCACAGCGTGCACACAGCTCCCCACACGCATATCTCTGTATGCATATTAATGCTGTCTGGAAAGTGCTGTCTCCACCAATGTAGAATTAAAATGATATATTGTGTCTCACAGGAAAGTGGTCAATCTGCTCTTTCTCTTGCAAGAAGTTTGCATTTTCAGCCTGAGATGACAGGGTGTGATGTAGCAGAATTTGAGATTATACTGTACATATTTACTAAAAGACAATTTGCTGATCCAGGGTTGAATTTTGGCCCTCCTGGGCCTTAGTTTTAGGCAGCTACAGTTGCAGAACGGCCAAATGTTGCATGCTTATAATTGTTTAGGAGAATCATTTGATGGCTGTTTTTCAATATTAATTTGAGTTTAATTACTGAACTAAGCTTCAGGATGGTGGATAGCTGGATGGGGTACTGGAGTCAGGCAAAGGTATATGATGATAAACTCATTTTCTCCAATGATTATATTACCCACCTGCAGTGTGAATATGTTTGTGTTATAAATGTTAATTTGCATGTAATGCTGCAGTCTTCATCTGAGATGTGCTAGCACAGATATTGTCATTAACTTATTATTCCTGAGAAAGTAGCTTGGCCCTGTTCATAGGTTATCTGCATATGGCAAGTACAAGTTATGCTGAAAATCCAGTATGTTGCTGAGCTGCGTCTCATCATATGAGATTTCCATGCGATCAGGAGGTGAAATACAACCTGATGTAACCAGATGGAATGTGTTGTCTGTGACTATGAAAACGGAAGAGCAGCTTTGGACAACGCTAGCCATGTCTGGAAACCAGGGAGGGCTTCCTGTAGCTGTATTCTTAGAGCTTTCTGCAGCAGGACAGAGTATCTGCTGCCTTGTGTAATTAAGGAGTCAGCAGGCATTCTTGCTTCTTTTCCTCTAAGCTTTTATTAATCTTGAAGTAAGAGCAGAGGAAATAAAACAGCAACAAAGACAGCATGCAGTTGCTAAAATTCATGTTGATAGAATGGGGTGATTTTTTTGGATGGATTGGTTTGTTTACTGAAATAGATTTTTATTTACCTTTTCATTAAAATGTTGATTGAAGGCACAAATTCAATGAAACCCAGCAAGATTTGATGGAAACACGTAGGGGAAAACCACAACTTTTCATCTTGATGTTTTTAAGATATAAGTCTTTGACTTGTCATTTAGCATGGCACTTCATTTCAAGGATTGGTTTCATTTGCACCTCACCCAGAGGAAACTGGTTCACTCTTTTCTTTTGCTTTGACCACTAACACAGTACAGATGCATGCACCCTCATGTAAGCAAACAGTAGAGAGCAGTTGACTTGGAAATGCACTGAAGTGATTAACACAGAAAATGCCAGTGGAGTCTACTGAGCAGGCTGCCTAGAAATCAAGCTATGGGAAGGATACTTCCTTGCTCTTCAACTTTTTTTTTTGCCTTTCCCTTTAGTTCTCTTTAATTCTAGCATTCCTATCTTTCCTCCTCCTCTTCTGCCTCCTCACTTGCCTCGGCTCCAGATTTCCAAGTGTCTGCTGCCTCCTTTTGCTCCTCTGCATTTTGGAGGATGGGGGGGCTCCCTGCCCCTTCCTAGCATGGGGGAAGGATCTGAAGAGAAGGCCTTGAGGCAGACTTCTGCTACTTGTTTCCATAGATACCCAAAAGCCTCTCTTGTGTTACCCATCTGTGGCTGTTACAGCCCACCACAGAAGCCAACGAGCCATGAAATAGGGGAGTCTGTGGGTTGACATGTTCCATGACTCTACTGAACCGTTCCAAAATAATTACAAAAGCACTGTGAAGAGAATATATATATTCTTTGCTGTATTTATTTGGTGATTTATATACTTTTTTTTTTTTTTTTTTTAAGTTCATATGGTTGAACAGGCTAATAGATGAAGCCTTTGGATGGAAAAGAAACTTTAATTATCAGAAAAAAGAGCTATCACCAGCAGTAGCCATACAGAGCCAGCTTTAAGGCCCAGTCTAATCCGTGTCTCGCATCTGCTGGTTGATGACAGTGAAGAAGTGTGTGTGAGATCAGGGAAATGTCAGTGTCTTTCCAGCTTGCTCTGCCAGTCTCCAGCTCAGGGACTTCTTAAAGGAGTTGCTTACGCCTTTGTAATTAGCAATAGTAGATTTAATATCCATAACTCAGTTTCAAATAATTTTAGAAATTCTTTGTATTTAAAAAATAAGCTTTCACAATACCCTGGGACATAGGGTTCTGTAGTTGTTCTTCAGTTGAGTAGTTGTTGAATAAGGTAATATTACTTGTAATATATTTTTTTTTGAAACTGCCACTTACTGATCCATTTTAAGTTTCTTGTTCCTGTGTTGGAGGAGACACGGAAACACTCAAAATCCCTATTCATTTTCTCAATGCAGTTTTGTACTTTAATCTTTTGATTTGTCTGTCACTGTGTTAGGTGACAGCTGTAAAGTCCTGTATTTTGAAGATTAGGTATATCTGTCCCATCAAGGAGCATAGATTAGTTTGGATGGTTGGTTGAATGAGCCACTTTTATTTCAAAATACTTCAGAGATGCAATGCCGAAAGCTTTTGCTATATTCCCATAGAGATTTTCAAGCAGTAATTTGAGATTTGTCCTGTGATTTAAAGAGCTGTGAGGCATCACAAAGAATTGGTTTATTGGATGTTTGGTGGCTTTGGGGATTATTTTTTTTAATGTTAGTTTTATGGTTTTTAATGTTAGCTAGAGCAGATTCTAGATGTTTTTTTCATGCTAAGATTTCAACTTGGTGAACAGACATTCTGTACAAAATTCACTGTAAATTCACTGTAAGGTTGAGGTAATAGTAAGATGAACATACCAGATTATGAAGACTTTTCTCTCAAATTAAAAAAAAAAAAAGTGTTAGAAGTGTTGTGAAGTCCCGATGAGATGTTTTATATAAGCTTATGAATGATTTGGTGGAAGGGAGGTGCTTTCACTCAACGACTCTCATGAAATTAGCTCCTCTCATAGTGAAGAAACTTCTGATTTACATGTTAGGGTTTCTTCTCTTCTGGATATAGGGAAGATCTAATGATTGAAAATAATACCTGCATTTTTTTTTGACCAAAATTAAGCTCAAAGTTTTTAATGAAATATTTCAATAGATTTATTGAAGATGCCTTTGGATTTATGCAGATCTTGGCTGATGAAAGTCGATGGGGAAGAATTGAAGCTTTAATTGAAATGATCAAGACTTTTCACCAGAAAAGTAGGGCAATGAGATTCTTTTTAATGGTACCATGTGGCCAAGGGCCTACTGTCTATGACTTGGAGCTGACAGTCTTAGTTGACTGGCTTGTACCACCCAGATATCTCAGGTCCTTAGAGCACCTAGTCTTGCGCACAGATCTGTGCCTTGCACCTCTTGCAAATAGTGACCCGTTAGCACAAGAGATGATAATTATTCACCTTTGCACCTAATAAGAAGAAATAGGACTGGTCTTGCTGCTTCATTTCGCAAGGAGTATTTATTCCTAGAAGATAAGGATTAAGAGTTTCACAGGTGACAGTAGAGCCCTGTTGTTCTGACTCCTCAGACAGAAAGCTGTGTTTTTATTTACTCCACAACAATGTGCCGAAGTATATGGCTTTATTAGCCTATTGTATCCTGATAATTCAATATTGTATTTTTCTTTCTTATTATTCATTAGGTATTTGTTTGGTACTAATGAATGCTTCTTTACTTAAGAATACTTGGTAGCCTCTGTTGCTGCCGAGATTTGCTTTTGGCTTCTTTCTGTTGCTGATAAATTACCCATAAGTCTTTCAGTATGGTGAGAGTGACAAAGTCAGCTCATCTTTCTCGAACACCACTGGAAGTCAGTGGGGTCAGGCTATAGGCTAATTGAATATTTTATCTCAGTCCACTCTCAGCCTGAATTCATCTCATTGGATATTTTACTTCTCAAGACTCAGTATTTTAGAGGCCTACTCTGTTCCATGGGTTTGTCAGTTGAAGAGCTGCTGTCATTAACTCTTTCAGGAATAATATATATTTTTTTTTTCACTTGGGCATGGTCCTGTTCTACAATGTAAGCAGAGGAGAGGCCAGCAAATCACTAGCTTTCTTCAGAGAAACAGAGTTGGTTTGATGTCTTTCCGTGTAAATTCTTATGATGATGTGGGCATTTTAAAATGACTGGCTTTTAGAAAAAACATTTCATTGTAATCAAGACTGGTGGGAATCTACTGTGCAGTTTACCCTCATATTCTACAGAAAATCTTTCATAATATTCTGTTAACTCCTAATACTTTGAGTACGTTTTTATGAACGTATATTTATAAACTCAAAACGTAGAATTGCATTTTATGGCACCCTCCTTTTTGAAAAGAAACACAACTGTCTTTATTTCCCAAGTCTTTGCCAGCTTGTTATGAAAAGTCAGAAGTCTGAAAACTAAAGGTTGTAAATCTTTTGTGTTGGCAAATATTTTATTAAAGTGGGCACTGGGAATTTTTTTCCTCCTGTGTCTAGTTTAGAAACATGAACATCATTAGCTTTTGATGAGATTTTTCTTTTTATACCCCAGATAGTAATAAGTGACTATTTATTTTAAACACAGTTTATGATAACCGTTTTTGCCTTTATTCTTTATCCTATCCATCACTGCTGCTTTCTCTTGAGCTTTCTCCCTGTCTCAGCTTTTAGACTTAGCCACAGTGCTTTTTTCCTCTCTCTCTTTTTACATCAACTAGTCTTTAAATTTAAACTCATTTGAATCGGACCGATTGTCTCAACTGAAGTCAAATGCTGTCACTTTGAGTCAATATATATGAAATATCTTAATGTTCCACTAGCTCAAACAGCAATCTCCACTGCTTTAGTGCAGTTTGTGGAACATTATGCAGGCACAAAGGAAAGAGAAAACTTGCATTGTAAAAGTCAGTTTTCTTACTGAGAGTGGTTATGTTTGGGCTGGCTGCTTCCTCCCCAGAGCTGCGGGATCTTTTTCTGCAGCAGCAGCAGGATGGTGGGTTCTGGTCCTATCTGTCCAACTAAATCTCTTCAGGTCCCCTGTCCTCATGTCATGGCAGAGTGAAGAAGTTTTTCTCATAGTTTGCATAAATGAATAGAAACAAGTGTACTCCTGGTAAGTCAGGAGGGAGAACTTTCACAGAGAGGTGATAAAAGCAACATGGTCTCTCCCTGGTTTCATGGCTTGGAGCATCCTCTACTGGGAATGTCTGTTGCTGGGACCAATTTTCAGGAGCCTTCCATCTGGTAAATCTGGGAGAATCATGGAAATGAAAGAATTAAAAAAAAAATAAGGTGGGATCACATAGTAATTTTTCAAAGTTAGGAAAAGGTTAACTGCTTAAAAGTCAGTTTACTGTACTAACTTAGATGAAAAGCTGAATGACTTGTACATGTTTACATCCTGTTCCCTGATCCAGTGAACAGTGTCTTGTGAACAATTTCTATGCAGCCATCCTCCAGGTGCCAGTTTCAATTAGTGCACTACCATGGTTTGCAAGCCGGGCTATACACATATCTTTTTATTTGTACCTGTGAAGGACTGGGTGTTTGGTTACCATATTTCTCCGTGCCTTTGCAAACATCTGTGTGTTGTTGCTGGTAGAAATATCTTGAACAGTTTTAGGCTGCCTGAAAAGTTTGCTTCATCTGAACTGGTGAGTGATTGCAGATGTGAAATATGGAGAAAAGACTGGAAGGAGTTTTCTATCCTTGTATGTATCTCATTTGGTCAAAATACTCTGGCTGACAAACTATACAATTTATTTAATAAGCTTTTTGCCCCATGAACAGGGAACTTGAATTAAGTTTTTCCCCACAGTTGTGAATATTTCTTTGTTACTGCATTTTCATCAGTATTTCTGATTGTCTTAAGACATGCTTGGAACTACAGCCTGTAGCCATGCTATTTGGTAGTAGTGCTCAATTCATGCTTCACTAACTTTTCACAACTTTTTCTCAGAATAGCTTTCTACAGAGCTGTGACGTTTAAACAGGGGTCTCAGTCACATTAATAAAGCAGGAGCTTTCTAATATTTACTTTTTAAACCAGGTCAACCCTTGTTTTGTTGTGTAAGTAAGTTAAAAAATAAAAGGAAAAGAAAGAGCATTCACAATGTTTTCAAAATTACGAAGATATGAGGAAAATTAAGGTTTTCCAGTGCCCATTCTGCTTTGGCAAGACTGAATAACTCGTTTGTTTAAATCAGTCATGGTTTATATATCTGCAGAATGGGTATGAATTGAAACAGTTGTTGTCACCTGTAAGGCTGAATTCTAGTGTATGGTATTTACTGTTTGTACTCTTCATATTACATGGAAGATATATATGGTCATGAACAGATCTGAGGGCTTGCAAATACTCTTCTTTTTATGTCTAGTTGGGAATAATTTACAGCAGAAAGAAATCAGCATAATAGTCTGTAAAATCTGTAGTCCTGATTGCACAAAAGAGGACGCTTGGGCTTATCTGTGCACAAGCAAGTCATGACAGCCTTTAAGCAGAAAGATGGCCTCATCAGGTAAAGGAGCTTAAGGGGGAGAAGTATCCTTGTTTTAAAGTGTCCCTGTGGGGCAAGAGATGAGTAGCCTGCACTGAGAAGGCAGAGGTGTTGGGAAATCTTAAACAGTGGTTCCCTTGCAGGCTAAGGCTAAAAAATAAATAAAAAATTGTTGGCAGTGAAGAATGAGTTAAGAAAGAGTTTGCTTTCTCTCCATCCCTCTCTACTCAGGAGTTAAAACAGAGATTGTGAAGTAGAATCTGTGATGTCTTTTCTCATGCACTACTGTACTAGGTTGTTGTGGATATAGCTCTTCGTAAGAGCTTTGTCAGTAGCATTTAGCAAAGGAAGGAAAACGAAGAGTTGATAATAAAAATATAAGTAATTAGAGAAATGTTAATGCTACTTTAAAAGGAAAAAAAAAGTTTCCTGATGAAGGGGCATCACAGAATACCCGTAGCTCATGCGGTTGAATCACCTCAGGGAGAAATTTGCAGCAATCCAGTCCCAGTCTGTAAAGTGAGGGGATGCATTATCGCTACACTTGGCTTTGAGCCTGTCTGGCTGCTCTGAGTACGCTTTGGTATTAACTGAAAGGAAAAATGCTACAGTTCTGCATGGGAGGAGTTACCATGCTGCCATTAGCAGCCCAATGTTCAAAGAAACGCATTTTTGATCCTTTTGCTCACTTTCCCTGCAGTTTAATTATCTGTCAATCAGATATCTACTTTTTAAACTCTAGACGAAGAGTGAAAGCCTGCTTTTATCATGGGCAGGCAGACACGCATTTCAGATTAGCTCAGCGATATGTCTGCCTCTCATGAGCTATTTATTACAGATACACAAACTTCACGCATCTCCAGGACAGATTTTAAGCCTGACTTGACTTTAGTAGTCTGACAGATTGTGATAAACCTACAGTGAACAGGAATCTTTGGAGCTGGTTTGTAAGGAGATAATTCATTTGATTGACTTGGTCCGTTGCTTCTTAACCTGTAGTATCAGAATGGGGCTGATGGATTGTCAGCAACCTGAACTTCTTCTGCTTCTACTGGGAGGGATTTTAGAGCTCAGTATGAATTGTTTCATGAAGGTCCCAGCAAGGGAAGAGCCATTACGAAAGACTAAGAACAACCAGTTCATGAGAACAGGCAGACTCAATGCAAGTGTTCTTTGGGAAGCCTTCTATTCCAATATTTGCTGACCAGAGATACCAGATTCATGAAGTTGATTTTGTTTAAAATCAGCACATAACAAGGTACCATGCTGTTGATATGGATTGTTGGAGCTTAAGTTTATGCCAAGGAAAGTAAAAGTAAAAGCAATTTCACTGGAAGTATTTTTCATCTTCTCTCGTATTTGGTAGTAGCTTAAAAATATTTTGCATTAGTTACTCCGTAATCAGGCCAGAATGTAGACCACATGAAATCCAACTGAAAATTGAAGTGTCCAAACTACATTTCCATATAGATATGGTGATCTTATCTGTTAACAGATATTTTCAGTCTTTGTGTGGTTTTTTTTTTTTTTTTTTTTTCCTTTTAAGAAATGGAACGGATTGATGTTTTTTCTTTTTCTCCTTGAAATTTTTTGACTTTCACATATAAAAAATAAAATTCAAGCTGAGCCACTTTGCATCAATTATCTACATAGCTCTGAATTGAGATTTTTTTGGTATAGTTTGTAGTATTCAAGTTTTATGTGGGTGTTTAGAGCAAACACAGAGCAGAATACAAAACCAGAGGGTATTTCTGCATAAATCATTCCTCTCCCATCCTGATTTCCATTTTAAAAAAGCAAAAACTGTTTCACAAAAACAGTTTTCTGTCTCTTTTGAATCTTACTTGTCAAATAAAAAGGACTTTTCGCCTACCACCTCACAGCTTGCAGACCACCTCATTGACTGAAGTGTTCTTGTGCTTGTGCAGCAGCTTTGCTTTTAGTTGTTTTACATTTTCACTTTGGAAGCTAAGACTGCATCTCAGTAAAATTCTAGAATCACAATTTCAGCTTTTTTTCTTTTTACTACCCTTTGTGTTTTCCAAGTGAAGATCCTAGAAGGTGATGTGTGAACTGATTACCTCAGAGGAGTAAAGCTCAGAGCTGAAAGTGTCCTGTGTTCCTGGCAGAGGTGGCTATCACCAGCAAACCACTGCTGCTGACAGGAAATTGAACTACTTTTATTGATCTTGGCTCTACACAGGTGCTACTCACCAGAAAGCTCAGGACACGGTGGACAGTCTATACAACACCTGTATTGGCTGGGTGTAGGTTGCTTTAGGTGATCAGGCTTGACAGGTTTACTTGGCTTTTGTTCAAAATGTCATACTTAAAGATGGTAAAATGTGTGATGAGCCAATTTTTGGTCTAAATAGTCTCCTCTGGGATAGCTTATACGTCACTGGAACTCGAATCACTGCTGTAGTTCCCTATCAATAATTGCCAAGTTCAAAGACACACAGTGTATTTTTCAAGACAGTTTCTTTACAGTTTAGTTGAAATTCATAAGCAAATATTAACTACAACTATCTAAGATAAATCTCATCATTTTGTGAAATGCTCAGTTTTTATTCCACACCTGCATGAGCAGGAAAATGTGGTTTTGAGGCAGAAAACTATCCAGTTTGATAATTGCAGTGTGTCATGCTATACATAATCAAAATGAAAATATGGGTATCGAGGCTTTTGTTCTTCAAGTGCTTGGAAAAACTCATTATCTTACTATTGCATCAGCAAGCCCATACACACTGTGGGTATAGAACTGGCTGCTGGTGTAGAACCAAGTGCAACATATCACTTCTGTATGCTGCTTTTGGGAAACATTACGGTGATCACTGAACCTTGTTGTATTTAACTTTAAATGCTGTTTGAGGACTGATTAGTCTGCTGAAGCCTTGCTACATGTGTAAACTTAAAAGCTTGTAATATGTCACTGTCACACTAACTATGGACTAGATTCAATAACCTTACTGCCCTGTCTGCCCTTTCGATTCCCATGGGTGCATGAACTGTTCTGTCACCAATGGTGACATTTATAGTTTAAAACCATATCTTCATTTCTCCTGGCTTATTTTGGACATACAAGCTGCCATACGTTTTTCCTATTCTGCATAGAAAAATGCAATTTAAGGACCTGCACTTTTGTTTCTTTGTTTGACGTTGTGGCCTTTATGTTGCCGGTTCATCCAGTGTTTCAGGTATATTTACTGCCTGCTGCATGTTTAATTCTGTTCAAAGCCCTGTGCTTGCCTGCTTGCTTCCTTGGTTCTTTTTTATGTAAATCACAATTTTGTTCTTTTATCAGCTTTGCATTAATCTTATTATTTCTCTTTATAAAGAAAGCTATTCATGGATTTTGTCAGGAGTGTCCCTTCTATCTGTAGGGTCAAGGGTGTTACCTGCTGTTCTTTTGTTTAGCTCAGGGATTAGGTCACGTCCAGATTGTCACAGCCAACTTTTTGCTTCCTCCTGAGGAATGTGCTGAGATTCTCTAAATTTTGGAAACGATGTATCATAACTATGCCACAGTGGAAAGTAAGACTTATACTTAGTAAAAGTTAAAATTCTACAATTCTACAAGCAACTCCAGGTCCTCACAAAAGTGTTATTTTGCAGTTCAACTTCTAGGTGATGTTGTTTTTTAAATTTCCAGAGATTATTATTTTTTTCCACAAATTTTCATTGGTTGGGGATTTGCTGCTCAACATCAAATCACATTATTGGCATTGAAAATAAAGTACTTGCAGGGCTTGCATGCTCGTTTTTAAATTTATTCTGTAGACTTTGCTTTTTAGGATTTATCCAGTATTGTAATGATTTAAACTGACTGATTCTGACCTTCAGGTGTCCCTGCTTTATGTGGAGGGAAAAAAAAAAAAAAGGTGGTTGCAAGTCTCAGGTTCAATGGAAACTAACACAGTAAAACTCTCTCAACTAGACATTTTGTTTCTGATTATTATTTATTACTTTTAATTATGAAACCTTCCCATTTTATATAGTTAGGACTTAAAGAATGAAAGAACCATTATTGTACTTTAAAGAACCATTCAAAAGTCTGAAGTTTTCCTTCGTATTTTAGGAGAACTGTGTCAGCAGTTTGCTTGTGTTATTTTTGGAAGGGTAATACTAAGAACCCCAAGGAATACATGCATCTTTAATAAACTTTGAAACCAAGGAAGCCCATATTTTTGAATACATTTTAATTGTATGAGTTGGGAATATTTTTAAATAAGATTCTGCCACAGTGATGGAGTTCAGAGTTTATATTGTCACAGTATGCCTCTTTCCATCTGTATATCCCCTTTTAAAGCAGCTATGTGCTCTTATTCATTTCACTGGAGCACAGCTGATGTGGGCTAATTATTTTTTTCCTCCCTTGCATTGTATCACTCTGCTTTTTCTGCTGATTTCAGCTGGAGTTGGAGGTCAGTCTATTTAAAGAGCACACACTTTTTTCTTGATGTCTCTTGTGAACTGCTGTATAATTTGGCTATTCCTGGGGATCTTTGCGGTGAGAATACATAATTTACGGACCATCTGTCTGGCTTTTCCTTTCATTTCAGCTTTTCCTTCCCTTACCTGAAAAGGCTGAAGTTATGTAACATGTATGTAGAAGTGTAAGTAAACTTCTGGCCACGTTGCATACCATGATTGTCATCCAAAAGTCAACTTTGTGCCAACAATTGCCTTTACTACATGGAATACAAAGGAAGGCTGGTGTGATGCACGTACTACTGAAGAGATATGTTTATAATGGATTAGTTTGTTCCAAAAGCAGTTGGAGCTTTTTCATAACATGACTTGATTTCTTGACAGCTATATATTGCCCATGGCCAGTGTTCAATATGCCAGCCTAAACCTTATTTTGTGACCAGCATTTTTTTGTAGCAGCTGAGAAACCTAACTCTCCACAAATCAAAGACTGCTCAGATACATAGCTACTAGAAAACCTGAATGTTCTGGGTGGAGTGGCTCAAGCCAGTTATATCTGGGGATAGTATGTATGTGTATATGGCAGAAAGATGGAAGTAAGGTAAGGTAGAAGAGGCATTGATGCAGATATAAAATCAGATTCTGTATAAAGAGAGGTAAGCATGGAAATTTTATTACAGCCTGGAGAGCAGTGGTGGGTGGTCCCAAGAAAAGCCTAGACAATAGGCTTTTGCATCTGAGATTTGGCGGAAGGACATTTATGATTGTGAAGAAGTAAAACTTTGGTTATTGGACATTTTAATGAGTGTTTAAAATTATCTACATCAAAGCTGCATGACGCTAACCCTAGTTTTCCTTAGTGGAATAACCTGACTGGACTCAAAACTTTGCACATATGAGATGAGCTCATACTTGACTGAGGTGTATAGCAGGATTAGCTTGTGTGTTTTGTTCTGCCTATTTTGCAGTAGTTGCAATATCCCTGGATAAAAGTGGGTGTGGTGCATCTGTGGAGTGGCATTTCATGTAGATATAGGTGTCACCATCACCATCACTGTTAAAGGTAATCTCTTAAAAACCGCTACAGGGACCTTGTGCCCAGTCTCATAAATTGCATTTTTATTCTAAAAATGTAAATATGCAAACTCAGACCTAAAGATTTTTTTTCCCCTTACCCCAGTTGTTTCCCACTCTGTTGTCTGTGTTTCTAAGATACTTAGATGTGAGCTCTTAGGAGCAGGAAGTATCTGTACTGGTTTATATGGAAAGGATAATGAGATCCTTATCTAATTCTCTAGGTGTTGTCACAATAAAAATAATCATAATAATAAACCTCTGAGTAGTAGTAGCTCAGATACAGCTGAGGTGAAGTAGTAGCTTACACAGCAGTTAAAGTTTTTATTTGGAGCAGGAAGAAAAAAATGACAAAGTATACATGGATTTTTATTTTTGGCTATCTTCTGCTTAGAGAAAATATTAAACATGGCTCATCACTTTACAACAACATAGCTTAGGGTGGTTTTTTTGTTTATATTTTAAAACAAAACAATTATTCTGCAATATATGAAGTGTTTGATTTAGACACATTTCTTAAAGATCAGCATTCATTGCACATGCTGTGAAGTGCAATTGAAAATTAAAAGGCTGCCTTAGATTTTTAAGAGCACCTGGATCTTATTTTAGAAGCAATTGGAACTCTGGGCCACCACCTTGTAGGGTAATTTAAAAGTTTTTTGTTGTTGTTGTTGTTGTTGTTGTTTTTTTTTTATTTGAGTACTTGGTGAGGAATTGATTTGAACAATGCGGTGCTGAGCTCTTCAGATTTTGAAGTACTTCCAATTCCCAATCATGCTGAGCTGCAGATCATGATCTTCTCCTCTTGGTCTTACAAGGCCAGCTGTCTTAAGAATATCACTAAGAAAAAGAAATGAATATGGGCTTGTTTGATTTATTGAATATATTTTATCTCACATATTTATCTCTGATTTTTCTTGCTTTTGGCTCATGCACAGGAGAAATTCCTTAGACTGACAGAAGACACTTAAATGTTTCGAAAGAAAATATAGGCATGTAAAAGTGGTCAATTGCACCACATTATTCCAGGACGCAAGGAGAGTGTCGGCATCAGTAAAATGTTCACAAGCATCACAGAAAATGATGTGTATTGATTTGCCCACGGTAAAAGGGAAAATGTTATGAAACCGTTCTTCACATATGTTCATTTGTGTGTATGGTCCACCCTGTGCCCAGTGTGAGACTGGACCTCGTGGGGATGAGATGCAGGGGAAGAACAGGTGATCACGTAACTAAGGCTTGTTGTAATGCATGGGCAAAAAGAAAAACTGGCTGTACAGGTAGCCTCAGTTTTGGAAATTAGTATATTGGGCACTTGACTTAAACCATGTCTTCATTAAAATGGCTGCTTTTGGAGTGCCCTATGCAAATACAGGGCTATAGTGATGCCATACTCACCTGTATAGAGTGACACAAGGCCGTCATTTCTCAGTTTTATTTTCAAAAGTACAGACAATATGGTAAGAGGTAGTAGTACCTTCTCAGCAAGAGGTAGTAGTTGTCCTAAAGGAACTGTTGGATTCCCTTGAGGGTGGAGAGGCCTTGCAGGGAGATCATAACAGGCTAGTGGGCTGAGCAATCACCACCCATGTGAAGTACAAGAACAAGTGCTGGGTTCTGCATCTGGGACAGGACAACCCTGGCTATACATACAGACTGGGGGGACTAGAGGCTGAAGAGCAGCACTGCAGAAAGGGATCTGGTTAATGGCAAGTTGAATGTGAGTCAGCAGTGTCCTTCCTGGCACCCAGGAGGGCTCGCCATCTCCTGGTGTGTGCCAGGCACGTCACTGCCAGTCGGTCAAGGGAAGGGATTGTCCTGCTCGGCTATGTGCTGCTGCAGGCTCACCTTGAGCACTGGGTGCAATCTGGGACACCACAATATAAGAAGAATATAAAACTATTGGAGAGTATCCAAGGAGTGCTACAAAGATTTTGAAAGGTCTAGAGGGCAAGATGCATGAGGAGTGGCTGAGGTCACTTGGTTTGTTCAGCCTTGAGACGGAGCGGAGGCCTCCTGGTGGCCTTACAGCATCCTCAGGAGGGGAGCAGAGGAGCAGGCACTGAGCTCTGCTCTCTGGGGACAGTGACAGGACCCAAGGGAATGGCATGGAGCTGTGATAAGGTTTGCTCAGGCTGGGTGTTAGGGAAAGGTTCTTCGCCAAGAGGCCAGTTAGGCACTGGAACAGGCTGCCCAGGAAGTGGTCAGGGCCCTGAGCCTGCTGGAGCTCAGGAAGCTGGAGTTTAAGAAGTGTTTGGACAACACTCTCAGACATACGGTTTGATTTTGGGGTGGTCCTGTGTGGAGCCAGAAGTTGGACTCCATGATCCTTGACAGTCCCTTCCAACTCATGGTATTCCACGATAAATATAGGGGGTTTTGTTTCATATCTCCATGTGGCAATTAGCCCCTCGCAGACATGTACAGATGAGATTGCAAACAGCTGGGGCTGTAGCAATGAGTCAGTAAGTCACTGGAGATTCACTGTGATGTGAGCCACCAACAAGAAACTAATACAAATAGCTGCAATACAATGGGAAGCTGCCAACAGGCAGCTCATGATAACAGTTTGCAACAACTTGTGGTGGTGCTCAGTGATGGTGTGGGGAAGTGTATGCCAATATAGAAATGTTTTGTAAGCTGGAGCTGTGAAACAGTTAGGATGGCATTATACAGCATTAGCATCGCCCTATACTGGGCAGGTATCTTTAAGGGGCTGGGGGAAAGCTCAGTGTACTTTTTGCCTTTGGGCTGAGATAAATAAAACATCATAAGATACTTTAGAGATTTCAGTGGAGTGTGGAGGAGGAGGATGTAAAGTCTGAATATTTTGTTTTCTGTCTGAATCACTAATGTGCTACCAGTCAGTTTAATTAGAATAATTAGTCATGAAATATATAATTGGTCTGAATCTTCCTGCAGATTATATAGAGATCTTTTGAAGAGGAATGTGATTATTTGATACTGATCCTGAAAACATTTATGCACACTCTGAGCTCAATGTGCATGAATCACTGTGTATGCAGCAACATCCCATTGACTGCAGAAAGAAAGCTTCCCTTTCAGCTAAGGGACTTTTTCAAATTGAGCTTAATCACTGGGCTGTGTTTTTCTGTGACTGGGATTTGTGGCTTGTACATTATTCTAGGGATACCCTTCAGCAGAGTACTGTTTTCACCATTACAAATACTACTGGTATATGGAGAATGGTGACTTACAATGGCAGTGTGATGTCAGGTCCTCCGTGGCTCAATTTCTATCTTGGTCTCTTCAGAGGTGCTCCTCCTGTACTCTCTGTGTGATGTTATTTTGGCACTACTGTGGTGGGTCTTGCTTTGGGGAAAAGACCCAGTTCAGTCGTAAGTGTGGGGAAGCGTGTGCTCTCAGTTTCCAGTGGACTCTGCTGGATCAGCTGGATCCGTTTCTGCATCCAGTTCAGCTTGGGGCTGTGCTTACGCATGATCCTGCAAAACAGGACAAATTGAGGAGAGGATGGAAAGTTGCTCTCCCACTATGTGGGAGAGCAGGCCTTGGTTAGACTGGTCAGGATCAGTTTGCTTTTCCCTGTGGGGAAGAAAAAAACAAAAGCAAACTTGAAAAAAGTAGAGCAATTATTGTAGAAATTGCCCCTTCATGTAATTCCTAATTACTTGCCAACTAGGAAACTGGCAAGATTTAAAATAAAATTCATTAGAATTGGTGCACTAACACTGAAAGTGAAAAATAAGATTTAATGATTGAAAAATGTGAATGTTGCATTGTTAGTTTATCTTCCTACTTCCCTGAGAAGCAGGTTAGTAGGATATTAGACAAGCCATGGCTCCATCTGAATTTTAAACAGAATTATTTTTGAAAATATCTAAATAATTTTGTATGATGATATTATAATCAATGAATATTGTCAGAAGCTATACCTTTCCCTCCCTAGATGAGACTTCTTTAAATAGGCTTTACTTTTTTTTTTGTAGTATCATTTAATTTTTTATGTTCATTGCAAGTCATATGGATTTGTGATGTGTCCTTGATTATGCAAGTTGAGAGCGCTGATATCTGTATTATTACTGTGAATAGTCTGGTTCAAGTCAGTAGGCTTACTTTTCATAGGACAGTGAGGTATTGTAATTTGTTTGCAGGCTTACACTGGTATGAGGTTATTGTGAGCTGAAGGGAAGAGTCTATATAAGAAGTGCTATTGCTATTGTATTTCCTAGCTACTGTTTAACCAGATTTCAAATTTCTGATGACGAGTATCTGAAACTGTATTCCTTTTGGCATTCCATTCTGTGTGAAAATAAAATGCTTAGGTGAAGATGTGGTATTTTCATCCAGAAACACAAAATGCCATTTCATCTTATCTCACTTGCATATTCTCTAATGATACAGTTTTAAGTTCTCACAAATTTCTAAGAAAGTAATGTTACGAGACTGGTTCTCTTTACCTTATTTATTTCTTCTGTCAAAATTGTTTCTTACCCTGAAATTATGTAACAGTTTCATTATAGGTAGTAAAATTAATGCCAAAGAAGTCCTAGAGGGTATTAAGGGAACATTCTGTGTGTGTAGGTTTTTCTGCTTGTAGTACTTTACTCTAGTTTGACAATATAATTGACCATAACAATAGATTCTGTACATCAACTGTGTAAGAAAACCTATAGTTTTCATTATCTTGTGCCACAAAGCACAAACAAAAGCTTATGTGGGGTTCTTGCAATTTTTATGGTACTTCAGTTATTTCCCTTTCTTTATTTTGGCATACTGTACAGTGTTTAATATAAAAATACATGATACAGTAAAGGCTGTGTAAAGATTTCCATTACTGTGGTGTACAGCAATGCAGGTACTGTGAAACAGACTGAAACAAAAGTAAAATGGTGTATCTGCAGGATAGGACTGTGTTAACTGATGGCCTCATTAACAGGTCCACACAACTAATTGTGGTGTGCCCTTGTGTTCTGTATGGATTACAAACCCTGATGAAACCACATCAGATGGCCTTTCCAATAAATGAAAGCCAAACTCCCCCAGTGTTCAGTAAAGTTGCAGCTCTCCTTCAGTAGTATCAAGTAGTTTACCAGGTCCAGCTAATTTACCAGGTCCGGCTAAACTTCTCAGAAGTGTTCAGCTCAGGGTTTCCTATCTCCCAAGGACTGATCTTGCCTATTCAGTGTTTGGCATCTCTTGTCTCTCCCCCAGCAAGCCCATCAACACACCACTTTAGGCATCAGCTGTCCTCGCTTTTTAGCCTCAAATCTGTGAAGCAGTCTTTGCTGACATACATTGGCTGTGGATGGTGGTTGTGGTCATTTTCTGTGCTCCTGTTTTTACAAAGGTCTGCTCCAACTGGGCTTACCCAGGACCCTCCCTCTGTAGCTCAGAAATGATCTTTGAAATCTCTGATCTCTTTGAGAAAAAAGTTAAAACCATTCAGAAAATATTTTTTTAATTTTTTTTTTTTTTTTTTTCTGAAAATTTAAACAATTCAGATCAGTGCTTTTTGTCTCTTTGGGTGCAGAGTACCACAAACCTGTCTATACATGTACTGTACCATTCTCTCCCAGTAAGATACAGTTTTTCCACATGCTCAAGTTGTGGTTGCAAGAGAAGACTACATATTTGGGATTTAGTGTCTTACTGACATGGTTTTCCCTGTTAGCATAATGTATCTGGGGGTAAGCCAGGTGACACACTAGTCCTTTTTAATACTGAAGGTCACAGTTGTGGAGATCACTTGCTGTCACAGTTATAGAATAACCACAGGGCTTCCAATAAGGACTAGGGAATTTCAGGGTAAGGTTGGTTAAGTTGGTTACCCCAGCTGAAAACAGCTCTGAAAACAGTGTGAAGAATAAGAGTTCCTTTGGGATGCTATAAACTGGAAATATATCTATTTATATATATATGTATGTTATCTATTTCAAAGACTTGAATTTTTCTGAGCTACTGTATAATCTTTTGGATTCTGAACAGGCAATCAAACAGAATTTTCATTTTAAAGGGTATGAATGCAGCTTTGGTTATGTTTCAAATAACCATTCAGTGACATTGGTATGCAAAGCATGTCTACCTTATTCCAGCTCCTTCCCTAGATCTGACCTTTATTGTCATTTTGATTGAAGAAAAAAACCACCACCTATCCCAGATTATACAGTTGTCTAGAATAACCTGGTCAGTTACCTCATTCTTGTGGATGTTAAAAGTAACATTGCTGCAGACATAGCATATTTTACTGTGATAACTATTGTTAACTAACTTTTTTCTAGGCAGCTACTCAGAAATTCAGGCTAAAGCTACAAAGAACATGCAGATGTGTAGAGAGGAGAGGGAAAAAACGGAAGAGGAGAAAGAGATAAGGGAGCTTTAACTGCATATCAGCTCCAAGTAGAAAATAAACTAGAGGGGTAAAAACCATAATGTTTGTATTTTTTCATGCACTTCATAAAGTGTTAGCAAAGTGCAGGAGCAATGGGAGCTGGGGACTTGTAAGGAAGTTGCTATCTTAAAAGATTTGAAGGGAAAACAATTCTTTTTGTACATTTAAGTTAAAAAATTCTGGGTTCCTTTCAAGCAGCCATATGTTGCAACATTTTGGCTCAAAAAGTAGAATGATTTCATATTTTTTGTTTATTTTTTATATAAAAGCTTGAATAATGTAATGAGAAAATTGACATTTCTACTGTAACACAACAAAGAAAGCCATCCTGCCTAAGTTTTGGCCAGCTACGTTGCAGACTTTAATTCTTTCAGGCATTTTAGAGAGGAAGGCAAGTACTGTTCCTTTGTACGAGTGGGCGAGGAATTGAGAATCAAGCATGGTCTGTGGCAGAGCCAGAGGGCTTGGCTTCTGGTTTACCTGGGTAGCTTATGTATCTTGCTCACACAACGTTTGTTTACCAGTTCAATTATACTTGCATCACCTCTGTGAGTACTGTTGTTCTCTTTGTACAGATGGAGAATCCCAGATTAGGTGATCTAAGTGATTGCCTTGGGTTACACAGGAAACCTGAGGAAACAGAAGGGACTTGCTTGAAATTTAAGCTTTACTAAGAACACTATCTTTTGAGGCAGAGAAAAGCAGGGCAAAGATGTTAAATAAATAAGAAGCAATGTCAAAGGAATTATCTCCCTTGAGGACTGCTTTCCCATTTCGATTTCAGAAACAAAATTAGTCTCTCTCAGTTTTCAGAAGTGGTACGTCGTCCAGCAGGTGCCAGTTTTTCAGAGTCTGCCGTTTCACAGAGAGGTTACATTGAGTAAAGATAAGGAGAGAAAAGCAAAGGATGAGGGAAGAAAGAATAATAGGAAAGGGTTCTCCCTCTGTCCCCAAGACTTTCCCATTTCTACCTAGAAGTGTTGTGACTTCCTTTTCAGTTCATGTAGAAAATGGCTCCCTCGGGGCTGTCTGAGATGGGTATTGTGTATTCAGTCAGAACAGCATCTCCACGCTGTGAGGCATGGGGGAGCACACAGTGGCATTTCTAGCAATAAGCTTGTCAAAACAAACAGTCTCACTTTTAAAATATGTATCTGGAATGTGTTGCCTACTAATACATATTCATGTCTTATATGCAAATATCCCCCTTTCCTGCACACTTCATGGATGTTTGCCCTCTCTATTTGGGTTGTGTATCATATGGCATGTAAATAAGAGATGATGAGTTGTGTAATAAGTAGAGAGGGTGGGGAGGGGGAGGAGAGGAGTGAAAGGGATTTGATTTAATAAGAAACATGCATAATTTATATGCACAGCACTTTTGCACTCTGATTCTGCATACTTTAATTGTAAATCCTGTGGCTTTGTACCAACCAGTATACTGAAAATAATAGTCTTTTACTATCCTTAAAGATAAGATTTCTCGGGTGAAGTTTGCTTTCTAGACTAGGCATTCTGCAGTGGTTTAGCTTTACACTGAAGTTTGTAAATGTCCTTGTTCCTTTGCAAGGTGAAGGTAGATCTGTCAGTTTAGCTAGATAAATCAGATATATGGTGTGAGCAAGACAATGTGTTTTAAGTGATGCTTTTATCACACCCATTATGTTGGAAATACAAAGGATTTTAAGATGGATTTAGGTCTCTTTGATCTGTAAGTGATCTAAACTGAGGACAGAAGTTAGTGTTAAGATGATTCTGTTACCCTAATATCCGTAGTTGTTTGTCCTTCAATGTGATGGTGGCATAAAACCAGAGGATAGCTTAAGAACAGTTGTTAAAATCAGTGGTGTTTGTTCATTGCTACATAGGCCCAAAGGAACAGATGGACCTTACCCTGAAAAGTTACAGCTAAATAAACATGTGGCTAAAAAAATATATATATATATATAAAATATATATGTCGCAGTAGGACCAAATATTGTGCTGCTTCCAGAACTTTAGGTATGAATTCTGCTCATGTGCATCTCCTTCTGTGTACAAGGACCAAAATGACTCTAAATAGGCAGAATGTGGAAAAAATATTGAGATATTCAGGAAAGCTTGGAAGTGCCCAGGTTCATGGGATATCAAATGTAGTCCCAAACTACCACTGCCTCATATAATCAGGGAGATGAGAGAGATGCACACAAAAATAGAAGAGAGACTCTGAGGAGTAGCAAAGAGAAAAGACATAGGGCAAGTGAAGTTTCTGTGTGGAGAAGCTTAAGCTGCATCTGTTTTTTGTGGAGTTGCTAAATGTTTATGTGAATAGCTAGCTATGCATCTCTGTGCCAGTTCATTAGACCTTATCTCCTTTGTTATTTGCTCTGGAATAGCTTGTCTGGGTTCTAAGATGAGGCAAACCCGTAAAATTCAAATACAGTTCTCAACCCAAACTCTGCTAGAGTTTGAGCTTTGTTTTTAAACATGGGCTCATCTATAATTATCACAGAATTTCTCTCTGTTATCTTGGTGTGTATAGCTTTGCTTCTCCCCGCCCCCCCCCCCCGCCCCACTCCTCCCCCCATCCCCCAGTACCCTGTCCTTGACATCAGCGTTATTTCAGGAAAGCGTTGAATCCCAAAAATGCTATTGACCTGTTGAAAAGAATAGCAATGTTGGAAGTTCGTTGTAATATGGAGAGAAAGAGAGATGAAGAATAGAGCTATTTACTTTAAGACAGCAGTTCAAGGAATGTGCTGTGAACCTTTCTTCTGTCATGAAGTGAAACCTTGACAGAAGAATTACTGTGACGTTGCAGCCCTGACTGGTGCAGGCCTTCCTTTTATCCTGTGTGGGCTGCCCACAGGCAGCAGCTCTTCAAGCACTGCTCCCACACGGCTCCGTACCATGGGGTCCATCCCCCAGGAGCAAACTGCTCCAGCACGGGTCCCCCACGGGCGGCAGCTCCCCCCAGACCCCTGCTCCTGCGTGGGCTCCTCTCCACGGGCTGCAGCTCTGGCCCGGGGCCTGCTCCTGCGGGGGCTCTCCATGGGCCGCAGCCTCCTCCAGGCCACATCCACCTGCTCCACCGGGGGCTCCTCCACGGGCTGCAGCGTGGAGATCTGCTCCATGTGGGACCCATGGGCTGCAAGGGGACAGCCTGCTCCACCAGGGGCCTCTCCACAGCATGCAGGGGAACTTCTATGCCCTGCCTGGAGCACCTCCTGCCCTCCTTCTGCACTGACCTTGGGGTCTGCAGGGCTGGTTCTTGTTTCCCACTCCTTGCTCTCCCAGCTGTTGCCATGCAGCAGTTTTTTCCCTTCTTTAAAAATGCGCTCACAGAGGCACAACCAATGTCGCTTGTTGGCTTGCCCCTGGATAGCAGCGGGTCCCTTTTGGGGTCCCTTTTGGAGCCGTCTGGAGCTGGTTTTCATCTAACATGGGGCAGCTGCTGGGCTCTGCTCATAGAGACCAAAACCCTTGTTCCACAAACCCAATGCACACACCCGCTCCTATGAAGAAAGATAACTCTATCTCAGCCAAAAGTAGTATAGTATAGCATGGAGAGGATGGAGAAACAGTTCAGTGTCCATTTTTGAACGTCTACTGTTGGGGGTCCTTGACTGTCTGTAGGTCCTTGACCTACACTGTCTGTGGGTCGCAAACAGAATTCCAGGCAAGAGAAAGACATCAAATTGTACATCTGGTTTTTGGATGCAGTTCAGTCAGGTTTAGTCGGAGGGACTGTCACTGAGGGACAGATTTATTCTGCTGCAATTTTCTTCCTTTATAAGTAGTTTTTCAAAATTCATCTCGCTTGTGTGACTATCATAAAATCTGCTTATATACCATCTTGCAGGGGTGGGAAATCTATGGAAGTAGTGTCATTTTTCTCTTCCCACTCCCCAAACTAAAGAGACTCACAAACAGAAGGAGTACCAGCCATAAACAAGAAATAAGATTTTTCCTCCTTCTCATTCACATGTCTTAAGAATGAGAGGAAGACACCTTACCACTTCATGCCCCAAATAACAGTCCTTCACATGCCTATAGAGCCCTCTGTGCTGGTGTGAGCAGTTTCATGATTTAACTTAATAGGGAGATCTGGATGACTTCAGTATTTCTGTCCCCATGTCCAGCCATCCATCTCCCCGCACATTGTCATTTCCATGCTGCTCTGCAAAGTCATGTGGTCTTCAGTATGTTATAGATCTAATCCCCAACTGGGAATTGCTAAATGCACTGAAATGGAAATAATTAGTGACAATTCTTTGCCCTCACTCCATATTACCATCTCCAGAGAGACTGAGTAAAACAAGCAGCAAGGAAGGGCTGCTCTCTGAACAGGTAACTACAAACTTGTCTCATGAAGGCTGTTAAATAAATATGGAAAAGAGTAAAAATTAGTTTTCTGAATTATGTGATGGATTTCTCAGCAATGAACTACTTGTTTCTTGAGTACCTTTCATCTTTTTTTTTTTTTTACAAAAATATGACAGTTGAATACTTAATTTTATCTTCTAAAAAAAAGTAGAATTAAAATTGGTGAGGGATAAGTTTAAAAAGGCAAAGCAATTGTCATTGTCAGGTTTGATGACATTTTGTGTTTTCTCCATTTTAATGCTTTGTGCTTTTGAAGTTTCCTAATCGTCCATTTGAACAGATTAAAATGTATTCTGGATAGATAGAAAACCTCTAGTTCTTTGGCCAACCAGGTCCCTTGACAGTAGAGGAAAAGTAATCAGACTTTGAGTTCTGATTGCTCGTACCTGCTGAGCCCAGGGAACCAGGATGTTTTGAGACAAGACTAGCTAAAGGGGAGGTTCTGAATTTTATAGGGTTTGTTCTGGAAAAAAATAATGCAGAGTGGCTTAAAAGGAGGTTGGTCTTCTGCAGCTCCACCATTGTCATCTTGGAAAGCTTTATAGCTGCCTGTCAGCGTGAGAGAGGTGGGAGTTGCTGAACTCACATCTAGCTTGCACCTTGCATGACAGGTGAGCATGCAGCAGTGGCTGAGCTCATCTGTTGCTGATGGGTCTCAGGCCTCTGAAAAGTGGTGCAGGATGGTTGTAGGTCCTGATGCCAGGGAAGGACTTCAAGCTAACTGGGGAACAGAGGCTATGAAATGTTACTTATGTAAGGTAATAACCTCTTCCTTATGCAATGACATTTCCTATAGAAAGATAGCCAGTGCACTGCCCACAGGTGAGCTGGTCAGCAGGTTGTAGTGATCACATAGTGGTTTCCACTCTACTGAAGCCTCTGTACAGCTGGGAGCTAGTAGGTGTATGGAAAGTGTAAGGAAGAGCTAAAGCAGCTGGGTGGTAGGAAGGGAAGTGAAGGGAAGGGAAAGGTTATGATCAGCAAAGCAGTTGATTGGAGCTGATTGTAGAAAGATCAGTCTTTTGCCATTTTCTTATACTGTATGTGTACTACCGTGGTTTCATACTTGCAAGCTGCCATTCAGATGATTCTGTGGCCTGCTACAATGTTGGGGTGTTTTTGCAGACAAGTACCCATTTAAATTAATACATGAGGTAAGTGTGATTTTGGGTGGGAAGCAAGTAGTACAGCAGGCTCAGTTTTCTGTTCCCTCCAAATATAAGTTCCTTTCACATCATTCTTACCTTTGTTGGCCTTACATCTTCCCAACACATATACCCTTTATTACATATTTTATTTAAAACTCTTGGGTTGCAACAGCCACTGATAACAGACTGGAGGTGCTAGGAGGAGAGAGGGGCAGGATAGGAGAGAGGTGAAGAAAGGGAGAGCAGGGAAAATTTGTTCCCCGTACATTGACTTTGGAAGCCATGCGTGGCTTCTGAAAAAAAAATGGTAGTCCTGGCACAAAGGGAAATTTGTCCTGCAGCTCCCTTCTCACATCCGTATTCACCTCTGGTCTCAAACAGGAGGATATGGAGTGAACATCCTGTGTGCTAGCATCTCACGCTTGTGACCTGGCCTGTTCTTTAAGCTAAGTTGTTTTTGTATTGCATGTTAGTTCATGCAGTAGTCTGAGGGGATGAAAACAACCATGTGCAATAAAAATGTCATGTAAAAATAACATATGCTATTCTTTGGTTACATATTCAAAATGTTAAACACACAAAAAATTGTCAGATTTGTATAGACTAGTATCTTATATCTTTGATAGTCACTAATATTAGGATTAACATGCATAGAGCAGTTTCTGATCCTCCCTGCTTACTTTGCATCAATTATCTGGGTAGAGAGACACCCTTCCCTCCCTCAGGAGTGCTTGCATATCTGGAAAACCTTTGTGCAGGAAGAGGGTCTGGTTGCAACGCTCAGGAAATGTTCTTCAAAATCCCGTTTGTAGCCCCAGATCCCCTGTACCACAGTGCCTGGAGCTTGCTCACAACTTTACGTGTTAGGGCTGGAAATGCAGCCTCTGAAGCAGGGCTCCAGGCAGCTGTGAAGTGGCCTCCTTGGGGGACCTCTGGCCCATGTCTTGAGGTGCCTGTGCGATGGGAGGCAGCGGAGCTGCCTGTTCTCTCCCCAGCACAGCACCGTGCAGGTGCCAAGTTCAGTGTGACTCCAGAGTGTCTCAGCTGCATTTTTTTTCATGCTGAAAGAGTTTGAGAAATCAAAGCTCGCCACAGATATCCAAGCTGCACAGTGTGAAGTCAGCTGCTCATGCTTTACAAGGGGAGAGTGCTTCTCCGGCCATGCAGTCTGAGGTTTGATTTAACCTCACAGGCTGCAGCACTGTGTCAGGCAAACTTTTGGGCTGCTGCTCCCGTGCCTTATTGCCATTACTAATGCAGTACACCGCTCTGGCTGTTTAGAAGTCCTAACTCTGCTGTTTGGCACTGTGTCTTACAAACAGGATGCATAAATCAGATAAGCTGTCACACCACTAGCAAATGAGACTAATGGATGATTTACACTTCCATTGCTCTCTTGGTACTTGTCAAACTGATTCCTGTTTGGCTTTCAAATCCTTAATTTGGGTTTTATACTTGGTTACTATTAAATATCCTTTTATCACCCCAGCAACACTGTCAGCCTGACGTCTCGCTCGTCTTCCTCCCACTGACGTGGAAATATCAGTTCACTGCTCTATTTATCATTCCTTCTTGAATAGTCTCTCCGGATGTATTCTCTGGAAAACAGCCAAATCATTGTACAGTGCTGTAACTGCCAAAATCTAAAGTAATATGAAATAAACTTCTCCTAGATTGTGCTTCTTGCTACTAGAGATTCCTACTGTGGGCTGACATTTAGTGGTTCAGGTTGATACTCAACTGCATTTCTAGATGGATGCATGCACTTCAGTCTAGAAGCACAATGGGTGCCTGTGCTTTTCTTACAAGTTGCTCTTTAACAGACACACATAGCTCAGACTTTTATGACAACAGGCCAGAGGCCAGAAGAAATGGGCTACTAAATCTTTAGATAGATTTCTTAAACCTCATCACAGTCATATCTAACAGGATGGAATGGCAAAGGCCAACTTAATAACAAGGGGGAGCTAATTAGGAAAAAGGATGTGTTGTGCCCTGCAGGAAATCATCACCTAAAATATGTTGCTTTCATTAAAGCCAGACTGCCTGGCACAATGACGTTACACTTTTTTTTTTTTTTTTTTCTTCAGAAAATGAGTGGGTTGATTTGTGTGGAGCAAGTATATCCGTGTAAATTTAGAACTGTTGAATACGTACCTGTTTTAAAACCACGACAAAATCAGCAACTCATAATTTTTGAAGGCATCATTACTATTTCAGATGCCAAGGATTGACTTGCAATTTTTTATGGACTTGCGTTTAGTGAGGCCAAAGGGAAGAGCAAATTTCAGCTCCTCACTTCTCTGGTATTTCAGTCAAGCAACATTTGGTAATAGCTGGCATCTTTACCCAGAAATAATTTTTGCTTTGCCTTTTTGCTCTCAGCTCTCAGAATGTCATCCTTTCTTGTGCTCTGTTCTTCCCTTGCCTTTGCTGTCCTCAGTGGCAGCTATTAAATTTCTAATTTTACAAGATGAACATCACTACGGTTAGTTATCAGTGCTTCTGTACTAAGGATGCTTCACAGTTCAGACCACCACAGTGCTTTATTGTGAAATTATACTGTAATGAGCTTCCCAAGAACTGCTAATAGCACACTCATATATTAACTAAAGCACTGTAGGACTATAAACGCGCCTTGATGCTTTCCATGCTAAAAATGTTTTCAGTTGCTTGTCATTTTGCTAAACTGCTTCTGTTTGGGTTGACATATTACAAGACAGGTATGAGCCTCCTGGTTAGTTCATTCTTGTGAAGGAAAAGCTCTGCCATTTAATGGCTAGCCTAGGGCAAAATGCAGTGTAATGAAAGAAAACCAGCCTTCAGAATCAAACTCAAGCCTTGCTGCCTGGAGAGCCTGGTTTAAATCATATACAGTAGGTAAGAAACTATGTCACACATCGGACAGTAAGAAGAAAGGAAGGTGAATGGCTGGCTGCTCATTAAGTGAGCATCATCTTTTCTGTGTGTTGAAAGAGGCAAAGGTTTAGTAGAAAAAAGTGTATGTAAACATGTAATTACAAACTGTTATGATGCATGTGGGCAAAAGGGTCAAACTAGGACTGCACAGGCAACCCTGAGAAGCAAGAAGCATGTTTCATGTAGTAATTTTAATAACTTTTTTTTTTTTTTTTTTTTTAATGCAAGGGGTGTGTATGTGTGTGTTTAAGCTATATGCCAGTGGTAAGACCCTTGAACAGATTGCCCAGAGAGGTGGTGGATGCCCCATCCCTGGAGGTGTTCAAGGCCAGGCTGGATGAGGCCCTGGGCAACCTGACTGGTGGGTAGCATCCCTGGCTATGGAAGGGGGGGTTAAAACTAGATAATCTGTAAGGTCCCTTCCAACTCAAGCCATTCTATGAATATGTAGTTATAATATTACATGTCATAAAATGACACGCATTTTATCTGGTGTGTTCCCGTATTTTATTTTTTTCCTGCTATGCAAGGGGAAATATTAATTCTGCATCATATCAAATGGAAATACTAACAAAAAACATCCCTACTACTCTTGATGCTCAGAGTGCTAATAATTCACTCTAATTTTCATTAAACTTGTCAGAAGTCAGTTTTATTTGACACTTCTTTCTTTTTCAAATTTAGTTAAAACTGACCTAACTCCTCCAAAATTGATCAAGGTGCTTGCAGAAGGGGACAAGGCTGTGACAGCAGGTGGCTTTGAATGGCCATCAGGTTCCTGCGTAGCTGCTGGCTGTTTGTGGTTTTGTTTTGTTTTGTTTTGTTTTGTTTGTTCTGGTTGTGCTTACCTGTGCTCCCCTGCCTTGCCCAAACCTGGAAGCAAGGAGATGTCAATCCGGAGGCACACAGAGTAAACCTAGACAGGGAGCAGTTCGGCTCACTGTACAGGAGAAATGACTGATAGCTGCTTGGCTGAATTGGCTCTCCAGCCTTCCCAGCTCTGCAAGTCTCCATTGGTCATAATGGGAGCACTGGATATCTGGCTTGCCCAGAGGCACTGAGTTCACTTATCTTCAGTCTCAGGTCAAATCCAGCCCCCTCAGGCACAGGTTTCCTGCCTTCTCTAGCTTGAGGCATCATCTTTGGAGCTGAGAACGGAAAACTTACCTTCAACCAGCTTTCAATTGGCATATGTTCCTTTTTCCTTTTTTTTTTTTTCTCTTTTTTTTTTTTTCCTCCCATGTGTGATATTTTCAGTACTTTTTTCAGAAATAAGTAATGTTTGCTTAAAAGAAAATATTTATTCCTACACCTATTTCCTAGAGAAATAAAAAATAAAGAATCTGAAGAACCTGTGGTATGATAATGGATGACTTCTTATTGTGTACCTCACATTACCAACAAACATCCTCTAGTTTCAGGGAGAAGAGAGAAAATTAATAACATTTTAGTTTTCCTTCTGTGGGAGATTTCCTCACAAAGATTTTTTTTAGACACATTTTGTTTTAATTATTCAAAATTGTTTCCTCAAGGAAGAGAAAAAAACAAAATTATGTCAATAGAATCTACCTTGTGAATAAAAAGAAGGTGAGTTTACCCTTTCAGCTGAATAATCTGACTACCTTCGAGGTGCATCTAATGTCCTCTTTTTGATTTAAAGGCTCAGCTGCTCAGGCCACATAGTGCAGGCTTCCTAAAATCCCAAGCTGCCAAGGTGAGTGAAAAGCCAAGTAGTAGGAGCTGAAGTGGCATTCAGGGGAAAGAATTATTGGGGACCAGGGATGTCACCGCAAAACATCTAGTATGTCACCGATTATGGTTTTGAATTTATGGCATTTTATTGCAGGACATCTTATGTGTTAAAATCTTTTCTTAAAATTTACTTGACAGTCATGCTCATGTTGCAGTGGATATTGGAAAGATAAGATCCACCTATGTAAGCAGTGCTTTGCATGATAGAAGTGGCAATGTCTTGTAGAGTGCACTGCTCTTTGGTGAGAAACATTGCTGCTCAGGGATCATGAAAAAGGTGTTACCCTAGAGTGTCACTCTGAAACCAGCATGTGTTATTTCATGCAGCACTTATTCACCAGTTATACACTTACAGTTTTCCTCTTCTTTCTTTGGGAAAGACATATGGTCACTGCTATTTAGCCAGTCACAGGTACGGAAGAGTTGGTGTCAGAACTGTTGGTGTTAGTCTTCTTGAACTATCCCATCGGGCTGTCGTGCTTCACCTGAAGGTGTCATCATACTGCCATACTTGTCTGTCCCCAGCATTGCAAGCAGAGTGCTACACCCACGCTGCAGCATCTTCCATGGTTTGCTTTTTTTTTTTTAAAAAAAAATGTTTTTAAAAAAACACTTGATTAATGGTGATATTTATCTTTTCCCAATATACCCCAATGAGTAACAATAAATGAAATTCTGGATGATAAATCTCAATGGTATCTTATTTCATTTATATGAAAATAATTTAAATGAGATTAATCATCAAGAAATTAACCTCTTTGGAGATGTTGCCTGTTCTATAAACTCTGACAAAAGATTAGGTACAAAAGCATTAAAATTGCTGATCGTGGCATATATAGATGAGTCTTCACGCTTTTTCAGTGCAGTATCAATCACCTCAGTGGCTTAGCATTTGCAGCAGGTGTGCTCCTTGTTGATTGATTACCCCCCTGAAGACTTTGGAGATTCCCTTACTCAGTAGTCTAATGGAAATGCAAATGCAAATCATTAGCTGGTGTAAACTTGCATAGTTCCACTGCAGTCAGTGGAGCCAGGCCATCTTCTATCAGCTGAGAAGCAGCCTTGGGGTATCGATAAGTTGCAGATCGGTGTGCTCTGATGTTTCACTAGTATGTGAAGTGCATCCATAATGTAATTGCTTTCAACCCCAGGTCCTCCAAATGCATTCATCTCAGAAAAAGTAGAGGAAGCCGATCATTCTTTTAAACCAAGATTTATTTGTGAAATCTCACTTTTGAGCAGAATGCAAATACCCCACTAATTGCTGTAAGTTATTATTCTTAGATCTTCTTGAGAGGGGAGTTGGCAGAAGTTTCACCTAGCTCTGCAATTTCTTACCACATCCAGTAGCCTACTGGGGGATCTCAGACTTTTGTCCAATTACTCTCGGATGTTTTTTTCTTCTTTGAGAAAGTGGGCAAACTTGCATAGCTCCCCATTTGAGAAATGAGTATTGTGACATGAAAGGGAAAATTGTCCTTTAAACTTCATTGAGAAATATTATAGAAATAACAGAATCGCTATGAGAACTTGACCTAAAACCCAAGAGCTGCCTTCTTTGGGCCAGGAATAGATTGTTAATACCCTCAGCATGAGCGCAGACAAAAGCTGCTGCATCTGTTGGGCAGCACTTTTTTGGGAAGCAGGATCAGCCATCCAGTAGATGGTGTGAGCTCCCTGGTAACTGAGCATTTTACTCATTCAGATGCTCACCTGTTGCCCGTGTCTAAAGAAATTCCTTTCTGACTGTGTCTGATTCTGAAGTGAAACCTAATCTGGCAATCTCTGACACACAAAACGTGCTTTGACTAAAGCAGTAGGCAGCACTAAGGCACCCGGGTCTGCCTGGTTTAGCCTTAGCAGGGTGTTAGGGAAAGCGCTTCTTTTTGCAGTATCTTTACACATTCCTTTTGCATTCAGGCAAGGACTGAGGTATGTCTATTTTGTACTGATACTTAGTAGTTTCAACAGATTATCTAGATTTTGCTTCCTTCTGAATTCCTCTGGATACATTATTTCCCCTTTTAAAGGATCTGTTGTCTGTCCTTCACAGAACTGGAAAGGGCTAGGACCACATCCTTTTTCTGTGCTCTAAAAGCAGATGCAAATCCTGTCTCTTCCTCAAGACTTCCAGCAATGGAAGTTCCAGAGCTTCCCTGGGCATCCTCTTCTAGTTCTGTGTTGCTCTTTAAGATCATTTAACCGTACTTTCTATTGCATCAAAACTTAGTTTTGCTTGCAGTTTTCAGCACTTTAATCCTCTGTGTATGGATAACAGACTTTTTCCTCCTCTTTGGAAGCAGCTGTCTGCAGTCAGTCTTTTCAGGACAGCAAACACAGTTTGTTCAGTCTTTCCTCATAAGTCATGTTTTCCAAACCTGTGATGGTCCTTCACTGCTCTGCCTGTGGACATGGTTCAGTTGATCATATCTGTTTGGAACCACAGTGCATGAAACTGAACAGGGCACTCCAGCTGCATAAAGAGGAGTGGAAAGATTTAGTTTGTGCATTTCACAAGCTGTACCTTTCCTTACGAGTTACTGTAAAGCGATTATCTTCTCCGCAACAGCATGATGGACCGACTGCCATTTGTTTCATTGCTGATGTACAGATTGCCTTCCCTCTAGCCAGGTATTTTGCACGGGCATACCTGATTATTCCTGCTGAAGTATAGAACTTTGTACTGCTCACACTTAGCACATGCAGTATCTATTTTCAGCCTGTTCTCCAGATCTGAATGAATGTTAGTCCTACTCTCTAAAATACTGAAAGTCCCTCCTAGCTGAGTGCTGTTTAACAAACTTGTTTTCCATCATTCAGTTCATTACAAAATATTTAATAATGCCACGTCTAGAATGTTTCCTTGTGGAATATCACTGAATGCATGCATCTCTCTAATTGTGATGAGATTTTTTTTCCTGAATACCGTTTTCCAACCATTTCTGGAGCCTCTTAATATTTCCACCTTGTTTAAGAGAATTTCACATGAAGTAAAAGTCAAATTTACTTAAGTAAAGCCTTATGACAGCTACTGTTTTTCCTCTATCCCCAAAGGCCATTATCCTGTCATAAAAGGAAATTATATTGGCTTGATGGGGCTTTTTCTTGACAAATCTGTGCTGTCTGTTATTCATCTTCTTGGGTTTTTTTTTTTTCTTTTTTTTTTTTTCTTTTTTTTTATCAAAGTATTTTCCAGTAGTTTATTTATTCTGTTACAGTTCTGGGAATTGAAGTTAAGCTAGTGGGTGGCTCCTTTTTATTGTTTGTCATTTTGTAGTCTTCTGGTAACTCACTGTATCTCAGGGGACCTCCAAGATAAATGCCAACAACTCATCAAGCAGCTCTTCAAGAGCGAGCAGACCAAACTGAAAATGTCTGACTTCACCAAGGTATTCTCTAATCCTTTTCTATCTCGATTAGAGACTAACGTCTCATCATCTATTGCTGGTATTAATTATGAGAGCTAATTGATGTTTAATGAAATGATGATGTAAAAGAAAAAGGCATTCAAAATTTCAGCTTTCCAGGTGACAATCCTAGGCAGGTTCCCAGTTTCTTTCAGTAAACAGCCACTTTTGTTGTTTTTCTTCTCCTATTGAAATACTTGCAGGATAGTTTCTTGTTATTCTTGATGCCTTTTGTTAATTGTATCTCATTATGACCTTTTCTTTCCTGACTTGGAAAGTATCAACTCATACTGTACTTGTGCTCAAGGTGCAGTCAGATCCATCTAATTTACCCTATCTTACCTCCACCCACAGGACAGTATGTATTTGTCATACTAACACTGTTTCTCCAAGGAGTAGTAACTCTTTGCTACCCTTCTCCTTCAGACTGGCATTCCTACAGGTCTGTAGCCAGTTCTCTGGGTGTATGACAGTTCGCCTTCGGAGTAACATTGGTTTTTATTTTGTTGTTCCCACTTTCCTGAGTCAAAGGTCATGGAATCTTATAGCTCTTGTCATTGTTCAGGTAGAAAAAAAAACAAAACACAAAGGTACAAACATCCACATTTAAATCAGGCTATTCAGATTTTGGATATAGGCTAATCCTCAGTGGCTTTCTCCAGTTTACCTTATCCTTGGTGAGTTCAAGGGTAAAAGTCCCTGGTCAGAGCATTAAGGTCAGAACCTTAAACCCCCACCTCGTGGCCCAGTGAGAGCCACACGTCTGAAACTGTGAAAAACACTGGGACTGATGGCTGTGCATACCACAGTGTGACTACTGTGAATGTCAGGCACCTTTTCTTTTCTGTGCCTTCAAACCCCTGGATATCATGGAAGCAATGGCTTGCTGCTTCCAAGCCTTTTTAAAAATGAAAACAAAAATCAACAGTTGCCTCTTCGATCTTTTACCAATTAAACAAGTTAAATTGTCCATAGCCAAAAGTAGCACGAGCTTGCATTGAAATTTTGAGAAATGTGTAACTGTAATAATTTAAAAATAGGCTTTGAAATTTCATTTTCTCTTTTGGCAATGTTGGTTGCCATGGAGTTCAAGTAATAGGTTGTGATGTTTAACACTGAATTAATTACTACTTCTCACTCACAGAGAACATCTAATTATACATATTCATGAAGAACGGTGTTTGGCACTCCTGTGGGAGAAAATATCTTTTAATACCATATATACATACTTTTGGAACTAGATGGGGACTGTTAAATACATAATCCTTTCTAGCACTCTTTACGAAGGTTTATAATTGCTTCCTAGTTTAATAGAAATTTGTAGTTTTAAATATAGCCTTAAAATAAACTGCCAGTTTTATGAATATTTACATTCAGGGAGTACAGACATTTATTTTTAAAGTACAAAAAGTTTAAATGAGTATATAGATAGGTAAGTAGATAGGCCAACATAACTTCTTTTCCTGAGGCAAAACAGGACTACAGTGATTACTTAGAGAGCTCTTTGGCCCTGGTGTTCAGCAGTCCTTGCCCTGCTGAGATCTGGGCAGCTAAATTAATAGAGGCTGATTTATGGATGTGAGCCTGGGATGTCTGTGATGAGGCTGTTGTGCACTTCTGGCCTTGCAGAGAGCTCTTGTTCTTCCCTTCCTTCAGCTGCACAGTAGCTTCATAAACTAGAACAACCTTCAGCAGGGAAGCCTACGAACCTAAATCCCAATTTCAGTGGGACTTTAACTCCTAATTGTGTTTGTGGCTTTGGGTCTCTGTTTAGGAAGGTATCTCTGAAAAAGATCTGGTTTAGCTGAGCGCATTCTTTGGTGCTGTCCTGAGCGATAGTCCACTTTTCAGAACCAAAAGAGGCAGAACTGGGCATAAAACATTTATCCCTACCAGAAAGCTATTAGAGATGCTTTGGCTTACACAGAATTCCTTGTCTCTCCAAGAGTCACCATTACTTTCCTGAGCACCTCTGTGCAGACAGTCTTGATGCACCCTGTGAAAATGTCTTATATAATACAATTTAAACAGTTGGTTCTGAATACAAGGGGGTTTTATTACAAAACATATGTCTAAGCTTAAGCAATGTTTGCGGTACAATTTCTGTGGATCATCCAGTTTTGCACATAAGTGTCTGGTGCTTATAGGACCTGATCTTATGTAGTTGATGCCAAATAGCAAAAATCAAAGAAAGCACTCAGTGCTGAAATTGTTTTCGCCTTAGCATATACAGGTGCTTCAATTAAAAGTTATGTAAATAATATATACCAATGCAGGGAATAATGAGAGTCCTTAACGTCTTTATTTCAGCTGATTTAACCTTATTAAATTATCCACAGAAAAGAGTCTTATGCTTAGAGATGAATAAATTTATTGCTTTGAGAAAATACGCAGCATTTCAGAATGAATACTAGTGTCTTTGGCTTTGGTGAGTTAAACTGACAATCATCCTAGATAAAACAAATGAATTATCTGCTTTCTGTCTGATAAACGTATGTGGAAAGATTTTATTTTTTTTTTAAAGCTGAAAAATTAAAATCAGTTGAATATTACTGTTGTTAACTAGAAAGAGGAAGGTGTTAAATCACCAGTGTTCTCTCGTCCATCTTCTGTTTTCTGAGAGTAATCAGCTGAGCTGTGCTTTTGTGATACAAATTCTCCTGAAGGGGAGGTTGCATGAGTACCTGTCTTTTTCTTTCTATACAGCCTCGTTCGTTCTTTCATGTTCTGCATATCTTGTTGAAAATAATGAGATCTGGGCTGTCTTTCCTTTTGCATCCAGTGGCAGAAATGTGCTTTTTGCACTAGTTTTCCTAAGACAAAGGACTCTTGGCTTCCCTACTTCTAAAATAGATAACTGCATTATCAGATATTAAAGTAATAGGCAATATATGAACTTGAGCTAAGGGGATAACAGAAACCACTGGAGACAGAGGTTGTCAGCAAGATTTCTGAATTTAGATTTCTTGCTTGTGTGCAATGGATGCTAGTGTAATATTAGTGCTTTTACTTCTGGGGGGCAGTTAGGGTAGTTCTAAGTTTATTTAACATTTGCAAAAAGCTTTTCAAGACCTGTGTCAATTTCTCTTTTTCTGGCAGGCTAAAATAACAGAAATATTGATAAAAATATCAAGAATGAAGTAGCTATGTGTGAAAAAAATGATGAATGCTTACAAGTTTGCATGAAGACATCTTTAAGATTTTTTTTCAAGAGAAAATAAATAAATGTATAGTAACTTAGGCAAATAAGGCAACTAGTACATTTAAGGAATCTCCAGTAACTCAGGTGTTTTAACCAGCAATTGTCAACAGCTAGCAAACAGACTTTTCTTTCCTCACAGTTTCCTGTCAAAAAAAAAAAAAAAAAAAAAAAAAAAAAAAGGTTTTGCCGATTTGCTTTTATTGGCTGTGCATAATCCACTCTCAGCTTTTCTATCAGAATTTCTTATCTTTTTTGTCATCACTACCTGTGATGGTATTTGGAATTGCAGATCAACCAGATTCTGGATTATTATTATTATTTTTTTAATATGGAATTTAAAATACTTTGTTTTTAGAACTGTTGCAGTATTAACTGTTTATAATGGTAACAATATGCTAGATTTTCTCCAGTCTTTTTGACACAGACTAATTTGCTCTCTGTTCTTTGAATGACAAAGATGTGACAGAACCAGAAGTAGGAATAGTAATAAGAGAGAACAAAAATGTTTATAACAGAAGGCTTCATTATGAAGGTTCTTGTAGGAGTAGGAAGTGTAACATGGGAGGCATTACAGCTTTCCGTTGTGAGTTCAGAGTCTGCTTCAACCTCTTCTTGCAAGAACTGTAAGACTGGGGAGATGAAACTTCAGTACTGTTGTGTATGATATTGAAATTAAACACAACAAGAGGCACTGGTATAGTTTTACTGCTAACTCGTGAGCTACCAAGAAATACAATGTTTTGTTTAGCTCAGGCAAAAAGAAGTTATTTCCACCCTCCAGAAACTGAGGGAAGACCTACAAGCCCCTACTAATCTAGTTGTCTTGTTCATACGACAACCTTTTTGCTGCTTTGTAAGCAGTAAGCAGTAGCATCGTCTCCAAATCTAGCTTGAATTGACTAAAATAGTTAATACAGAACTGGGCTCTGACCCTGCCAGTCTCAGGATTTCTTACTGTCATTACCACCCTTGTCTTACACAGAGTGCATTACTGTGTCTGTTGCTATTGCAGTTCTGAGGTCATGTATTGTAGGTATCTGTTGTTCTGGGGAGAAAAAAAAGAAAAAGAAAAAAGAAAAAAAGAAAAAAGAAAAATCATAAAATTATACAGTTTCTGAGAAAAATGTGAATTAGGGTTTCATGGGCCACACTGGGCGTCATAATAGCAAGCATTTCACTTCTTTCAGATTCCCATAGTCTGTTCTCTCTCTGTTGGCACTCTAGGAAAAAAAAAGCTTCTCTTACCTCTTGGGGTCATGATATGTAATTGTTTCCATGGACATTTCAGGCTTTCTGCCCTTTCTGGGTTTCATTGTTGTTTTCTGGCAGTAAGTGTTCATCTACACAGTTCCACCAAAGCAAAAAACAAAGTCATGCCTTTTCTTTCAACAATTCAGAGCAGCTCCAACTGCATTCACGTTGCTGCTCCTGCACACAGGCTCTTTTGCGTGGTGGCTCCTATTGTTCTAACTTGTGCTGCTCTAAAAAGGAGCTTAACATCTTCTCAGATTTACCAGCTGTTATGCCAAAGCTTTGACAATGGTCTTCTCAGCTGCTGGTCTGCTGCAGTACTGGCCACTTAAAATGCAGTTTAATGAGAGTGGAACGGTTCAAATAAGAAGGCAATTTGGAAATGTCACCATTTCCCCAGGGAAATAGTTGCCAACGGTTCAGATGATTACAGACCACGTACCTAATGAGGCTGGACTTGGCCAGCTCTAATTTTGTCAGTGAGAAATCTGACATTGAAGTTGTGGCATGGCAATAGTTGCATGCATGGGGCTTCTGCAGGAGCTGGGCAATAGGGCATGATGGCCCCATGGGGGAGGGCACAGCATCATCCTCTCTCCTAGGGAATTCCAGGAACCATCTCCCTTTAGGTAGGTTTCAAGGAGTTGCTGGCTTTGATAATTGTCAACAAAATCTGCACTTCAGCTTCTTGGTTCGATCTGTGTTCTTGTTTCTCTACTGACAGGATTTAGATGCATCTGCATATTGATGCGATTCTCACACATAGGTTTTTTTTACACTTTAAGATACCTAAAACCTGCAGCAACTGTATCTAACTCCTTTCAATGATCAGGATGAATATATGCTGTAAGTATACCATGATCATATTTTAAGGTTTCAAATTAAATCTCTTTTGGCTGTATTAAAAAGAACAGAATCTAGCCAACCTGAAGTTTGTCATTTGTTTCCAAAATGCTTTTAGGAAGACAAATATATGGTAGAAAATAAAATGTGTAATTAAAATAGAAGCTCTGAATAAGAGAGTTGTATTTAATATTTAAACCCATAAGTAGCATTGTGATAGTATTTTCTGCCAAGAACATACTTTTATTGCATATTAATGCAATTAAAATTACATCACAGTCTGCTAATTTCCTTCCAGTTCTGTACATTTAAAAGCAGGAGTAAACTCTGCTGATTTATGTTGGTAAAGGGAAATGTTTGTGTGAAAAGTACTGCAGAAAGACCAAGTTGTAAAGCATTAATGGGCTGTGCAACCATGTGCAATTTTTCTTTTTGCCCATTTTTCTCCCCCTTACCCTCATGTTAGTCAACTGGCAGCCTTACCACTGAAATATTTGAATAAAAATAACACTGCAAATAAAGTCTCTCAAGGGAGTCACATAGCTGTGTATGGTGTTTGTGTGTGTGTGCACAATGTAATGCTCTAGGCATCATATAACTTGTGGCACAAGAGCACAGTATTGACAGTAATGCTGCCTTTAGAGGTGCCCAGAATTAGGCTGGTGGGGCTCAGAATGTCAGATGTGTTCAGAAGCTTTTCACATTTCTAAAAGTGAATGAGTTATAATTCACATTGAAATTTCCCTCTGAAAGGATTTGCCATGAGCTTTGGATCTTGGAAATCTCAGGTAGGTCCCCACTTGGAGACCTTTGGTTCCACAGTCCTCTGGCTGGCTGGCCAGTACACCTTGTTTCTGAAGCAATTTCAGGAGGACATAACTTTTTTGTTTGTTTGTTTAAATTGTATTTGAAGTGTAATGAATATGCAATTTCCAGTGCAAAACCACCATGCTGGACCCTTCCTGACCTTATTTGGTTTGTACTGTGGAATTTAGAGGTGTCCCCACTTTATCCATCCACAGGACCTTCCAGCCTTTTCTTGGTTGCTTTCTTAGTACTTTTGCTGTTCCCAAATGTTTCTGTAATCACAGATACTTAAAGAGAAACTTTTGTTGTTGTTCCTGTCTTCTCAAAATGTTTCCTGATGCTCTTTATCTCTACTTATCATCTATGTGCTAAACAGCTACTGATCAGTGTGTTTATTAACTCTTCCTGGGGTATACTTACATTACCCTATAGCAGATGGCACACAAGCATTTCTCCCTGTAAGTCATATCAGATTGAATTAAATACTACCTTGGAGGAAGTACAGTTCAGGGAATGGCCCTACAATTGGATGTGGCTTCTGCTCTGATTTTGCCACTGTCTGACTATAAGACCTGGGATAACTTCCTCCATTTCCCTCTCTTCTGGTGCACTGCAACAGCTGCTAGTTCTGTCCAACTAATCTATAGTGGGGAGACATCCAGATTTAAGACAGATTGGAACAGGTAGCAATATTGTCACCTAAGCCAATGCATCCCACTGGCATCAGCAAGATGCTATGGATTTTGAATCTGAGCTGATATATCCATAGCCATCTCAGATTGTGTTTCCTCTAGATGGAGGGGATATCTGTACTGCACTCATTTCCCAGTAAATGAGCCATTTTTCAATCCTACTTGTCTCTTAGACAGCTATTGTGGTATAACATCAATAGCTTTAATCCCCAGGGGATGACAAGGACTTTTGTATGTGCTAGCAACTCAGACCTGTCCTCAAATCTCTTCACCATTATGCCAATCGGTGTGGTTCGCTCAATTGCAGTCAGATCTGTACTCTTTTCTGCTCGACCAGGGACCTGGCTCTCCCCAGTCTGCCTCAGTTTGCTGAGCTCTGTGACCTGAAATGGAGGGGAAGAGGAACTGGTAGGATACCACGCTGTGACATTTTGTGAAAATCTGTTCCCTGCACAGGCTGCTGCCCTCCGTAGTTTCTCTGAACCTCCAGGCACTTGGGAATTCTCCAATGTCAGTGAGCCTTACACGGTCATTGCAGGCTTTCTTTAAACACCCAGCGCCGCACTTAGGAAGGTAAGGGAAGGTCTCCTGAAGTGACAGACACTGTTCCTGTTGCTAGCACTGAGATCTTTAAACTGAGGTAATCCTTGAGACCTTAAGTCAAGAGGTTTGTCTTTTTCGATATGTTGAATTTGCTAATGTAGGGGCTGTGACTCAATCCCTGTCCTGTGGCTATGTTGTCTTAAAATAAAGTTGCAGCCACTTAGGCATCACCAGTCATCTGTGCCTTGCTACCAATCGGGAATCCACTAAATGCGTTAATACAGTATTTAAATTATTGAGCACTAAGAAGTACCAGCTCAGAGAGCCCCTGTGACGTGAAACAGAAGCTTCTCTGAGCTAGTTTTATTAGACTTTAAAGGAACAGCAGGTGCCACACAGAATAATGCATACAGTCCATTTGCTTGGAAATGTTGTCCAAGCTTTTCTGTGTTTTATTTCTATGGCAAGACCAGAATTTCTGCAGTTCCACCTCCCTGTCTTCTTTTCCCTTCAGGTCTGAGAATATGATATTGCCATGTCTTTGAGCTTTGGGTCATCCAGCAGGTATGCAGTGCAAGTGACAGCTCTAGGAAAAGATGGAATAAATATTTCATCTTTCATTTATTAAAAAATAATGAAGTTTGTAACAGGGTTCTGGCAGGTGCTCAGTCATGCCTGAATCAAATCTGTGATTCCAAATAAGACTTCTTTGATCGGTTTGATTTGGCTTTTGAGAGGGGAGCAGCTCAGAGAAAACTGTGAGCATCTGTTCTGCACATCTGGCCTAAATTTACACTCTGGAAATATTCAGAGATTTTTGCCTGGGATCAGAAATCTCTTTCAGGTTGTGCTGTAGCTTGGTGCAGTGTTTGATTTATGGCATCTCTGCAAGGGCTGCTGTAGCAGGATCTTAGGGTGGAGGTTAGTTGAAGGAAAAACCTTGCAAAGAATTATGAAATTATGAACCTGATTTAATTTAAATCCGAATTACAATACCTTATGTTTATATAATACAGGTTTTTAACTATTTCACTCATTGCTAATGATATTAATAGAAATAGGATTTTTTTTATCTATTTGTGTGAGCTGCTGTAAATAACATGTAAACCAAATTCTATTTATTTAGAAGAGACATCTATTTCAGTTAATCGCCTATATTTAGTAAAATGCTTTGTCATGAGCTGTTTTACGTGCCAGTTTTAAACCACACTGATTTCATTTGTACTTAGCTATTATTTCATTTGGACTTAAATGTTTTATAACTTAGACTTACCTGTATTATTGAGCATGTGACCGACTGCTTTGGTGAGGAAAGAGTCACTAAAGTGCAACTTAGAAGCTTGGTTTAACTGGGGCTTATTGATATTTAAATGTATTTTAAAGCGCTTTCTTGTTTGATTTTGGTCTTCTGTCTGAACAAAATCTAAGGAAGTGAAAGCTACAGTTATTACCTCATTTGTGTATAACCTGTGATTCAGGTGCTTGAGGGCTATCGGGAAGCACAGGCCCTGAAAGCCTAGCAGAGAACTTACACAGCATACATTTTGCAAGTGGGTTTCCTTTAAGAAAACTGCAGAAGTAGATTGATAAGGGAATGAATTCTTATGAAATCTTTTAGGTAATAACTTTCCAGGATACCTTGGAGACAATTATTATTAAAGCCAACCAAACAAGATCAATTTAAATTCAGAATGTGACCTGGCTGAACCGTCTACGGTTTGATCTCATTTCTACTCAGTGGTGCTTTGAGAGAGAAGATGCTAAGTTCTATCTTCCTGTATAAAGTACTAATCCAGATTTTCATTACGCAGTTTGAATGGAACTGATTTTATCTTTTTATCCTTTTAAATTTACTTTTTTCCAGCATTGACTAGGGTTTCTTCAGGACTTAGTAGAGGCATCTGTCCCCTACCTTTTCTTTTTTCTTTCTTTTTTTTTTTTTTTTTTTTTTTTATCAAAGTGAAAGGCATTGTTCTATAATATACCTATGGAACCTGTGCTCTATGACTTGGGCAGCAGAGCTGCGAGAGCACAGCTCCTTACCAGAGATGCAAAGCAGACCTAGCAAAGGTGTTTTCTGCTGGTGTATGTACACTTCCTCCTTCTAAGATGTAAACTAAGATGTAAACAACTCCCTTCTGAATATACATAGCATGGGCTTTCCAGGTGTAACAACAGATTTTTTTTTTCAACATGGAACTGGCAGCTGTCCCATCGAAGCCCCTGCGAACACAGATTGTGCTGAAGAATAATTCATCTTAGATTTAAACAATTCTTTTTCCCCTCTGTTCCTCTTCATAAACAATTTAAGTGTGTATTTAAATGTCCTGGGCATCAATTAGGCTTGAGTATTTGCTGCCCTGAACTGGGACAGATATAAGGGTGTTCTTGAGACCGAACTTGCATTTGAATACTTTCTTTGAATATAGTCCTTGCATGCTGCATTTCTATACTATTTTATTAATCAAATTATATATTGTGGTATGGTCAGAAGGTGGTTCTGGGTCTGGGGTCTAGGTGGTTCTGGGGTCTACTGTCATAAATGTTAGACTGCAATTGGATTTTTGTGGGTGGAAGATGATACAGCAAACCTAATAGACTGCTCATACGGAAACACTGAGGGGTGTTTCACAGAAAACAAAGAATGCAAATACAGGACTAGCTAACTTAGGTGTTCTGAGCATCCCTGCCATGACCCTGAAGTCCCTCTATGAACAGGGCATGTTCCTGTTGGGATTATCTCTGTCAGTGCGTGATGTACGCTCAGCAAATACCTCAGTAAGGAAATGGTCCTCACACAGTTGAGTGATGTGGGTGGAAGAGAGGTAAGGAGAAAAATCATTCTCACATTTTAAAGAAAGGATGTAAAAGTGGGTTAAACTTACAAATCTTCCTGTTGGTCAAAAGAGCGTCATCAGGAGGCATTTGTTACGTGAGAAAAACAAAGCTGTTTGCAAACTGCTGTGGTGCTGTATCTTTGTCACTTAGAAAATATCAGTGAGTGTGCTTAAAATGTACACAGAATTACTGCCCACATTAAAAGTGAAAAAGCACGCAATTTGGAAATGTTCTGTCTTTGTTAAACTAGAACATATACCAAAGAAAGTGTAACTGTTTTGCATTTTAATTCATGACTGGCATTTACTATTGCACAGGCTTTCAGCAAATCTCTCAGGTCAGTGCAGAGTCTCAGGTGTGTGCTTCTACTGGAGCAACCTTTTTTTGGAAGTGGGACTCTGCTTTAAAATGGCATTGTGCAGGTACAGAGGAACTTCATGGACAAGGAGGTGTGAAGAAAAGACTGCGTTTATGTATGTATTCCAGCCAACTGAGAAATTACTTGAACAGATGAGGCCACAAAGCCTCATTTTGTTTTCTATTACACTTCTGTTGAATTTTTAATCTCCTGTTCATTCTCCTGAAAGAGAACTGAGAAGTACTGTCATGTGATACTTTCATTTAGACAGTGCTAAGCACTATATCTTACCTTTTTCATTGTCCTTTCTGTCAACCATTTCTCTTTACAGTCCTGTTTACTTTTAGCACAGCACCAAGTGCACATGACTTGCTAGATTTCAAAGGCACAGGTAACCAAAGTGTGGATTCTCTGTAAAAATGCACTTGCTGTTGATTTGTGTACATACATACTGCACAGGGGTTTGCGGAGAATTCATGGTTAGGTTGATGCATTTGTGCCCTTTATCTCCACGCATGCATATGTGTACACAGTATAGAAAAAAAAAAAAAAAAAAAAAAAAACCAAGAAAGAAAAAGCACATAACTAAGGCAGGTTATTTATTTTTTGCACACTAGGAGTATGTGACAGGGAGTGGTGAAAAGCACCTTCTGAATTATTTTATATCCCCATCTCTCTCCCCCCTCCTCTCCCAAGCCCTTCCTTGAATTCACATACTATAAATATACTGTTCATAAGTGGAATGTTTCCTTGCCTTGGATTCTATAGAGTTTTTTTTCATTGTCTGTTCATGCCTGTATTTGGCTGGCATTGTGCCTTTTCACAGCTAGTTTGCTTGCAGCGGATGCCATATGATGGTGGATTGAACCACCTGTGTGCACGGCAAGCGTCACTGTTACAACATATGTTTGCTCTTCACCCCCAGCGAAACAATTTCAAGGCAATGTAATGTCAGTATGAACACAGGTCGGATTGCTGTAGACAGTGTTTCGCCAGAGTAGCTATACCACCAAATTGCTCCTAGGGGGTACAGCTAGCACTGCCCCTTGGCTGGCAAAGCCTGCAAACAGTTTCAAGAAAATGCCCAGGCTGTTGTAAGTATCTTCAGCAAAGATGAGACTAAGTATGTTCAATCTTAGATAACCTCATGAACACATCATGCATGTGATACGTACAGAGTCCCCTGTGAACCAGCTCACACGGGTAGAAATGAAAGGCCATACCTAGTTGCAAGTGTGTAATGTATTTGAACCTAGGCCAGGAACTTTTTTTGCATGCCAGACCTTCTTCTCGCTAATGGAAACATGTGGATTATCCTGACAATAAAGTGTTCACCCTCATAGGAAGAAACCTATCTTGGTGACTACGCTGAAGCCCTTTGAGTAAGAGGCTGTGTTCTTTTGTAAATGTGGTGACATTTTGAGCTTTTGTACAGCAAACGGAAGCTCCATAGGAAGCCCACGGCTGAATGAGTTCTTCCTAGAGAGCAGTAAATGAGGTTAAATCAATTTCCTTCTGCAACAGGAGAGAGGAAGGAAGGAGAGGGAGAAACATTTCTCCCTTTAGCTTTCAGAGAAGTATAGTTTTATTTATAAAGCTTTTTGTTATATTTTATGTTGTAGTTTATCTTGGTTGTTCACATTTCCAAAACCAGGAAATATTTTGTCTTAGGCACAAAATCCTGTTGAAATATGTAGTAACAACTATAACACAAGATTATCAAGAATCTAAATATCAAGAATCTTTCTTTTGCAATGAGCCCCTGGTAATGTTACGGAAAATCAGTAATCAGTATGTAGAAGTTTGGTAAAACACTGATATTTAATACCTCTTGTAACTGTCAGATATGTGAGATATTTCTGACAGCTGGTGGAAACATTGTGGGAGTGAGGTAGTACCTTTGTTACACTGAAAGAGTGATGAAAAAATGCTTCTTTCCTCATCTCCCTGTCACCCTGACTTTGATTCCTTCAAGTAAGAGAAGCTTACATATATTTTGTTACCTTGCTATCCTTTGCATTCAGGTGTGACTAGGTGGGAGGAGAGGAGCAATTGCATGAAAAAAAAAAAAAAAAAAAGCGGAAAGATTTTGAGCCCCCAGAGGAAGCTTGGCTTTGGTCCCCTCTTTGTTATGGTTGTCTAGTCTGATGTATATATCTGCATATAATTTTGAAAATTCCTGGAAATCTTTCAAGGCGAGATGGTAACACACTTGAATGATAAAGAGCGTGATCTGGAGCTCTGCTGGCATCTCAAATACATTTCTGACTAAAATGCAAGTGGATGGAGGGCTGATAACCTGCACTGTGTAAGGGCACTGCAGTGAGGTTTATCTCTGTATTAAAGAATGTAGATTTGGATAAAGATATTAAAGTTGGAAAAAACGGTATTAGCATGGTCTGGTTCAGAGATACTGAAAACCTCCTCCTCTGACTGAAGTGTTCAAGTCCTTTGCAAATATGACTAAGAGTACCTATTTCTAAAAGCATCTATATATAATATGCTTATAAATATGTGTGTATATATAAAAGAAGTATATAAAAAAACTACAACAACTTTCATTTGTCATTTGATAAATACAGGCTAGAAAATATCGGTCATTTAGCTCCATAGCTCAGTAACCATGTAAACCTGTGTTACACTGAAGCTATCCTAATTTTTCTCAAAATGTCCTTGTATTCCATGTTCTGTTATTTTCAAGCTTTATGGGAGATTCTCTTTTATTATTATTATTATTATTGTCAGGCTAAGAGGTGGAGTTTTTATTCCCTTAAAGTGATGAGCATTTTGTTGCCCATCATGCCTACATTAAACAGAATTTCCTCCTTGTTTACCAGGAACAGTCCAATAGAACACGCTCTTATAGTAATTGTATTTAGAGCCAGGAGGAAGGTAAAGTAAGGACAGATTTCCTCAGGGTTGCTCTTTAGTTTTAATAACTCTCATTTATTATTTCACAGTGTACTTGCATATGTCTTAAGTTAACTGTGGGCAAAATTCTCCACATGCTAAAACGGATGCTGCTACCGGAAAGGAATCAGAAGCTCATAGTAGCTTCACCACACATTTCCTGAGCTTTAGCTTTTTCAGGAGCATTCTATAGCCTTAAAGCAATTATAGCTTTTACTTGAGTCAGTTCTCCCAAAACTAAACACCCCATTCAATTCTGGCGTTGTCTCAGATTACCCATGATGTTTATGGTGTTCACATCCAGATTTAGGTCCATTTCTTCCCTTTCCTCTCCTGTAATTCCCTCTTAATATGTGAGCAGTCACTGAAGTACATGTGCATCCAGGCAATAGGATGCTCCAAACATAAAGAAAAAAATGGGAAGAAGATATCAATGTTTGGATGCAATGTTGGTAAACAGTGTGTATAATTAGCAAGTGTTTTATTGGATGGCTAATGCCACTTCTGTTAGCAGTTGTTCAGGAGAACAGATTTCAGAGCAGATTCTATATGTGTGAAAATCTAAAGACATATGGACATGGAAACATTTAATTTGGATTTCCAGCAGCTCTTCTGTTGCTTCTGACTCCTCTCCATTGTTTTTCGGTGTGGCAAGTAAAGCCTGTGGTGGAAGTGTGTTCACTCAAAGGTCTGCAGCTTAGAAGGATGGGCCGTACAGCCTTCCTCCCTAGTGCTGGTCTGCATCCTTCTGTCTCTGGGCTGCCCAAGACCTGTAGAGCTGTCAGGATTTGATGGGACATGCTTCCACACAGATCCTAATAAATAAACAAATAAATAAATAAATAAATCTCTGACCAAAGGTCTCCCTAGCTCAGCTGCTTGTCTCCTACAAGAACCAATGATGGTTGCATGGAGAAAGGTACAAGAAACAGGGCAAACACCAGCTAATGCTTATTTTTGTATAGCTTCTCAGTATTTGTCTGTCAGAGGCTTAAGGTTCCTTCTTGACAAGAGCTGGTTTATGGCTATCCAGCTTGGAGCACAGGTAAAGGAGCCAGGTCTTTGTGGCCTCCATCACAGGTTGCCCAAGAATCTGGTTCTCTGTTTAACATGAAACTTCTCCGTGAAACGCATGCGGTTGGGTTTTAGGGAAGCAGGTGGGGATAGTAGTGTGTGCACACAGTTTGGAAATGATGTGAACTGAAAATGTGTTAAGTTGTAAATAGAGGTGTTGACGATATGGTTGGCAATAACAGATGTACTTGACAGAAGGTGTGGGTAGTTGTTTAGTGCTCGGGAGAAGAACGTTCAGCCTCCCTGCTCTTCAGGAGTTTTATGAAACACTGTCAAATCCAGTTTGAAAAGCACCTTTATTCTTTAAGCAAGCAAGTCTGTATCTGCTGGAGAACACATGCTAGACTGGACACACACTCACTGAATTCTGTTATGATGTACATCTGCTGTGAACAAGTGAGCACTGTATGAACCTGATGCTTTTTTTTTTTTTTCCTTCTGTTTGTCACAGGATGCACATAAAGCCAGCTCCAACAAGTCTTTTCTTGTAACTGATCAGTGCAGTGTCACCAACTCAGAGATATCATCTTGCTTGTTTATTGGCCACTTCTCCTAGTGCTGCTGAGAGCCTCCTAACCATATGCACACTCCTGCACATGCTGTTTAAATTTTCCATATGCCACCTGACAGGCCTCCCATGTCACTTTATACCACCTTGAAATAACTCCCACGTCTTGTAACGAAATGTGTCATGTGGGAATATTTTGCCCTTCAAAATATATCACAAAGACTTCAAACAGGCTCGTAAGATGAGCAGTGGATTTTCAGAAAGATTTGGAATTTCAGATTGTTACTACAGGAGACAGCAAATAGTCTGCCACCATCATAAGCCAGCAGTACATTCTCATCTTTTTGCCCCCTTCAGATCTTCTGGCAGCTTTCTTCCATGCTATGCTTGTGGTATCACTGTCTCCATAGGTACCTAAAGAAGCAAAAGTACTCTTAAAAGAAACGACATGGTATCTAACATGGGAACCTTATTGGTTTCTCATTGTCCTTGTTGTTTACTGTAAGGAGTATGTCTGTACAGGTACCGTCAGGGGTCCCTTTCCTCTGAATCTCAAGCTTCTGGATGATTTACCATAGCAATCCCCTAAGTGACATCTATCCACAGAAAGTGGAATTTAAACACAGTTTAAATTTAATTTTGCAATTCTGGAGTGGACAGACCCTCTGCAGTTTTCCCTAGTGCATGCATCATCCAAGCATTACCAGCAAAATTTGGATTTTAGTTTTTAACCCAGGAACATCTCGGCAACTGAGTAGCATGACCAAACCAAACCAACCAACCAACCAACCAGCCTAAACAAAAACACTCCAGAAACTTCTATAAATGATTTTTTTTCTTTCTTTTCATTCTATGGTTGGTTTTACAGTTGAGGAAAACTGCAAAATATATGTTCATTTGCAGCTTTTTACATAAGTTACCTTCTAAAAAACAACGACCCAGTCCTAAATTCTTTTTCTGAGACTAGCTGTTTCCGTAGCTGTGTCACGTTGTGAAAAGACTGGTGATATATTAAGAGTTTGGGTGTACAGTATGATGGGTTTATCTTGCAGGGGTGAAAAGTCCAAGATAATGCTCTGAACAGCTTGTAATTACTTGGATTTATTTTTTATTTTTTTTTACCTTTTCCTTATAGTAATTCCATGCCACACTAAAGTAAGAAATTGCTTTTAAATTACAAGTGTCCCCTGCAGAAGACAAAGGAATAGAATCACTGCCCCCTGAGGTTTCATGATGAAGACAGTTGATTAAAGGCATTCTGCATCTTGCTATTTCCGTGTAGGGTGTTACAATGTTTTTAGAATTCAGGTAAGATTTTTATTTTTCTTTAAAGATATATATTACAAAATCCACTTGCCTCTGTGTGGAGTAGGTGCTGATGTTGAGAACCATAACTTTCTGTTGCACAGGAAATCTGTGGTGGTTTATCTGCGTGGATTTTTTTCTTGTATAACTGAGTATGTTTACAGCAGTCCTTTAAAGAGATGCCACAAAAAGCAGGCTTGCTACCACTTTGGATGCCCAGGTCTTGAGTTTCCCTTCCTCACAGATAGTACTATTTGGATTGCTGAAGCCAGGGTTCGTACACTCTGCCTCACTACGGTAGTGTTGCCTTCAGATGATACGTGCTTGAAAACAGGGAAGAGCAAAGCTTTTGTACAAGACTGGATAATGTTGAACGTTTAGGAAAATATTTGTGCTGTCGTGTGTAGCTTTACTAACCGAAGGCACAATTATAACTGTTGCAAGCAAAGCTTGATTTAAACTCTTGAGATAATTTTAGGTCTTTGTCATTTCGGAGAGGTTTTTAAAATTTCACCTAGCAATGACTAATTAAAACAGGACCTGTGTGCAATTTAAACAGCAATATTGTAATTCTTAGCAAAGACGATTTTTAAGAGTTACACTGGTACATAATTAAAGTATTATGAAGTGCTCCAATTCATGAAACACTTTGGTGCTTCATTACCTTTTTGCAGTCTGGTCATCCATTAAAACTGCGGAGACTTATCCTGCACTTACATGAAAGGAGGTGCATAAAAGCTTTACTGACTCAGGGTTAAAGTTGTAGTACTGCCTACTGTTCTGTGAGAACTTAGTATCTGACGAGTCTTGAAAAATCTGGAAGATTTGAAATATGTAGACCAAATAAAATAATATCCCTACAATAAATAGAGCAACACATGAAAAAAAAAAACAGTAAGAGATTGGGGAGAAAGGGGGGAGAAAACAACAAATCTCTTCTAGTAGTATTTGTATAAACACGGAGAAGCAATGATTGAAGAACAGCTCTCTTGCATTGTGGATTTACATGGATTCTGAATATTGATACATCAGGCTTGGATTTACTGGCAGGGAAGCAGCATTAAACAGCTTTAGGCTGCATTATCACTGATACACGCTTCCACATCAGCTGAGATGGGTGCAGCTGCACAGAAATCCTTCTGAAATCTTCCCATATCTCTGCCTGTGGTGAAATAGTCTGCTGCTAAATTAGATTATAGGAACATCCCCACCATATCTAAGAAGAGCCAGTTCTTGCCTTGAACAGACTATGATTAGAAAGAAAATACAGACTGAAGTGGAACAATGGGGAGACAATGAAGAAGCAGATTGCTTGGATTTATCAATCATGTGTCTTGTTTTATAATTTTTGATTCAGGGTGTGGTGTTTTCTTTTAGAAACCAAAAATATACACCTATACTAATTCTGTAAAGTTGTGGGTCCTCTGTACCTGATTAATTAGATCAATTACCTTCATGAAGATCATAGTTCATTATTCTTAGTGGGGTCATGGCTGAAATGTTCTCTTCTGAGCTGGCCCCTGTGTTGTGGCATACCTGCCCCTTAAAAATGTTTTGTCAGCAGCCTGTACACATCTTTGTGTATTACATCAACACTTTGATTTCTCGGCAATATCTTCATGCTGTTAATGGAGTGAAACAGCTTTTTGTAATGGTGATCTGGATTAGCAGAAGATTGCCCCTCCCAACACCAAAACTGATTCTGAAATTGAGATAAGTGATTTGCATTCCAAAGGGTTCATTAACCATCAAACTGCTATGGATTAAATCACTAAGGGCATCCTGATGGTTGCATGCAATTTCCAGCAAATTTGTTGGTAGCGAGCATTAAATCCATTTGAATTATAATGGAGAGTCCCTAATACGTAAACATTTATTAGCAGGGCTCAGCATCTGTAATGACTGCTACTTCTGTGTTTTATTTTTTCACTGATGGTTTTGTGATAGTCCTAGATATATTGTTGGCCACATGACCAAGTGAGATGCAGTTTATTGGCAGTTTGTGCCAAATTGAAAACCCAGATACCACAGTCTAAAAGAATTAAATCCAGGATTTATTCTACATGTGACCCAACCAATCATGTTATTACAGAAGGGAGTATGGAAATTGACCACACCAACTTCACACATTTGAGGCCATCGTATCAACTGTTTCAGCTTGTAAGATCATTAGAAAATATTTAGAAAAATAAGTGTTACCTTCCTTTTCGCTGTTTGCTGACATACAGTTTTCAATTTATTAGATAATTCTCCGCATATTTTCTTTCTTTTTTTTCCCTAAAAACATGAAGAAAAGAACTTTAAGAAAAGTGGTATTTTGTCATTTGGGATCCTCATGAGAGGTGCCAAAACTTGCAGCAAAATCAAGAGCATTGGTGACACTGGAAAGAATGGAAAAGATTATTGCAATTAAGTTTGTCATGCATTTACTAATTCCCTGGCCTACCTTCCTACCATCATCTCTCAGCAATATCCCAGCATAAATTTGTGCAACTCCCAGAATAAATTCCATGCAACCCTCTTTGCTTGTGTTTCCTCTCTGCTCCCACACCTTGGAGATGCCAAATGCTCTTGCAGGAAACCTCCGAGGTGGGTTGTGGCTGTTCTGCTATTCACTGGTTTGGATGTGACCTTCAAAAGTGCTGAGCACTTGCAATCCTCTCTGGAATCAGCTGGAGCTCTGGGAGCTCTGCAGCCCTAAGAATCAGACTGCACATAACTCAGTGAATGGGCCCTGAATCAAAGATGCCTGAAATAAAAGGCCATTGTTGAATATATTTAGTCCTAAGAGATTTGATTTGTACAAATGCAGCAAGTGATGTTAGAGACAAAATAAAACTTTCAAACTGGGAGAAATGTGGAACCATCCTTTAGTACCTATAAAATAAAAGCTAAAGTAGAAAATTGAAGTAGACAAATAGAAGGGTAAAGACCAGGTGTCTCAATCTCAGTGAATAATTAATTGATTGTACAGTTTTCTTCATGTTTTTCAACATGACTGGATAAAATAGGCATTCTCCTTGAGCTGCTTTCTTCTGATGAAGTAAAAGCATTGTCCTATCAAAAAAGGAGAGCAGAAATTTATTAGAAAGGGTAGCTCTTAATGCAAAACATATTGGCCTTCTGGAGATGCAGATTGTTTGAAGACAAGTTGCATCTCTGTTGTATCTCAATATTGACATATGTTTTGTCATGGTTGTTATCAGCTTCACCTGGTTCTCTCTATTTGAAGCTGAAGAGAGCAGTGTATGTCTATGACAATTTGTCTTTCATACCACTGCCTTTTTATTCTACCAGAATGGTTATAAGATAGCAGGATGAACAATGTTTCACTCCGGAGTGTGTCGTGGGAGCTTCATCTTTCTGTTGTCACTTTTCCCTAGCCTTTATTCCTCTCTAGCTATACTAGCTACTCCCCTGTCTTCTCCTCATTTCACGGTATGCCACTCTGCTAGACCATTAATGCTGTTGCTTCAGCCTAGCAGCATGTGGATCCTGTACTTGTATCTCAGTATGCAAGGAGACTCGGCTCAACAACCTCAGCTGAAGTGCCATGTTGGAGCAAGTCATTCAGTGCGGTATGTTTAAGTGTGTTTCAGGGTTGGCAGCTGGAGCTCCAAGCACACAACAGACTGAGAGGGAAGCGATTACAGACAGGACTTCTCACACACATGCTGCAACCTCTTCTGCCTTAAACCTTCAAAACAGTAACAATTTTCTTTAGTCATCCAGGTCTAAAGATCAACTTTCATCCAGCATTATTTACAGTTCTCATTTTCACTTCAAAAATGCCATGATGCGCAGAGAAGATATTGAAAAGAAGGCTTGTCAATCGGAATTTTAGAAGGGATATGTTGAGAGCAGGTACTGAAATTGTTTTTGGATGGAAGCATTGGGTATGCTTTCTGAATATATCAATTGAAAAACAGCATGACTAAAATACATTAGCATATTACTATGCAGAAAGGCCAGTTTAGAAAACATCTGTTTTATGCAAAAACCTTGAACGCATTTCACAATGCAGATACATAATAGCAGTGCTACTGATTTCCATTGTTTTCCATTTCTATTGTTTAGCAAGACATGAAAATGCATATTAGAGTTTTATTGACTTCAAAATTACTGGCATCATGCAAAGACCTCAGATGCACCATGAGAGAACTGAAATCCATTTAGAGCTTTCTTTTGCTTGTTGCAGGTTTAGTTTCACTGGAAGGTGAAGCATGGAGAACCTTACTGACAAATGTAGTATTTCTTTGTGATTCGAGTAAAGCAGCCTCTTTTGACAAGAAAATATTTGTTCATATTTAGTTGCATTTGACTTTTTTTTTTTTTTAAGAGGACAAAATGCAGGACATTTTAGCCAAAATGTCTCTCAGTGATGTGTTCCATCCCAGAGGCAGCTCACAGCTTTTCAGTAGTGTCGGCAAAATTAATTTTTCCCACCCTATGCATAAAGGCAAGGTGGCTCATGAATTACTTAGTGACTAATTAAGTAAGTTCCATCACCCTGGTCCCCTGAGGCAGGTTGCATTGCAGCCAGGAGAAGGGGAAGTGTGAGGGCTGTGGACAACCTTGGGATTACCTTTTACAGGACTGTGTGCTCTGTATGCTGTTGGCTGTTTGGCAGTAAGTTAAAATCATATAGTGCCGGGGCTGAACTGTCTCATTGTGGCATATACAGATTCTGCATCAGGAAATGGCTCTTCTTTGAAGTTGTCAGTGATCTTTTATGTACCCTTTGTACTTGGTGTGTAAATCCCCAGCTCCCTTTCCCTTATTGTGTGCAGTAATGTAAGGGGATGAAGAAAGAAATTGGAAGGTATAATTTCACCTTGATTGAATATACCTTGTCTTAGGTTCATCTCTTCAGGTTATTAGACCTGTATTTTCTTAAGCTTACCACCTAAATAAGAAAGGAAAGCCTTGAAGTGAGTTTTCTTTTAGGTTTTCTTATTACCACCTTTTCAGACTGAGTTAGTAAGTAAAGGTTTAATTAGCTTGTTGCTGGTCTGGGGCCTGATTTGCCTCTGTATGGCACATCTGAAGTCTGTGCTATAAAGCAGGAAGAAATAATAGCTCTGACTGACAGGATCTGAAGGACAATGAGATTAGTTAGGAAATAAAGGGAGAGCCTGCAGAGATGGGAAATTGTTTAATTATAATGACTTGGTAGTAAAATGAAGTTTGGGGGAAAAATTTGGAGGAAGCACTGTAAAAACTGAATATGTTAGAATCTTCTCTCAGGTAGGAAGGGGGATGGGGCTGAGGCTAGGATTGTTGGGGCTGTGCCAGGGGGAACAATGGCAAGGCCGGAGGATAAGGCAATGGCCCAGCTGAAGTGCATCTACACCAATGCACGCAGCATGGGTAACAAACAGGAGGAGCTGGAAGCCATCGTGCGGCAGGCAGGCTACGACTTGGTTGCCATCACGGAGACGTGGTGGGACCAGTCTCATGACTGGAGTGCTGCAATGCCTGGCTATAAGCTCTATAGAAGGGACAGGCAGCATAGAAGGGGTGGTGGTGTGGCTCTCTATATTAGAGAGTCTTTCGAGGTTGTAGAACTCGAGGTTGGGAATGACAAGGTCGAGTCCCTTTGGGTTAGGATCGGCAGGGACAACAAGGCTAGTGTCCTGGTCGGGGTCTGCTATAGACCGCCAAACCAGGATGAGGAGACGGATGAGGAATTCTACAGACAGCTGACAGAGGTTGCAAAATCATCAGCTCTTGTACTCATGGGGGACTTCAACTTCCCTGACATATCCTGGAAGCACAACACAGCCCAGAGAAAGCAGTCTAGGAGGTTTCTGGAGAGCGTGGAAGATAGCTTCCTGACGCAGCTGGTTAGTGAACCTACCAGGGGTGGTGCCCCGCTAGACCTTCTCTTCACAAACAGAGAAGGACTGGTGGAGGACGTGATCGTCGGGAGCTGTCTTGGGCAGAGTGACCACGCAATGGTGGAGTTCACTATTCTTGGCGAGGCCAGGAAGGGGACCAGTAAAACCGCTGTATTGGACTTTCGGAGGGCTGACTTTGAGCTGCTCAGGACACTAGTTGGTGGAGTCCCTTGGGAGGTGGTTCTGAAGGGCAGAGGGGTCCAGGAAGGCTGGGCGCTCTTCAAGAGGGAAGTCTTAATGGCGCAGGAACAGTCTGTCCCCACGTGCCCAAAGACGAGCTGGCGGGGAAGAAGACCGGCCTGGCTCAACAGAGAATTGTGGCTTGATCTTAGGAGGAAAAAGAGGGTTTATAAGCTTTGGAAAAGTGGGCAGGCCACTAAGGAGGACTTTAAAGAAGTAGCGAGGCTGTGCAGGGACAAAATTAGGAAGGCCAAAGCTCATCTGGAGCTAAATCTGGCTACTGCCGTTAAAGATAACAAAAAACGTTTCTATAAATACATCAACACAAAAAGGAGGACTAAGGAGAATCTCCATCCTTTACTGGATGCGGGGGGAAACTTAGTTACAAGAGATGAGGAAAAGGCGGAGGTGCTCAATGCCTTCTTTGCCTCAGTCTTTAGCGGCAATACCAGATGTTCTCTGGATACTCAGTACCCTGAGCTGGTGGAAGGGGATGGGGAGCAGGATGTGGCCCTCATTATCCATGAAGAACTGGTTGGTGACCTGCTACGGCACTTAGATGTGCACAAGTCGATGGGGCCGGATGGGATCCACCCAAGGGTACTGAGGGAACTGGCAGAGGAGCTGGCCAAGCCACTGTCCATCATTTATCAGCAGTCCTGGCTATCGGGGGAGGTCCCAATCGACTGGCGGCTAGCAAACGTGACGCCCATCTACAAGAAGGGCCGGAGGGCAGACCCGGGAAACTACAGGCCTGTCAGTTTGACCTCAGTGCCAGGAAAGCTCATGGAGCAGATCCTCCTGAGAGTCATCATGCAGCACTTGCAGGGGAAGCAGGCGATCAGGCCCAGTCAGCATGGGTTTATGAAAGGCAGGTCATGCCTGACGAACCTGATCTCCTTCTATGACAGAGTGACGTGCTGGGTGGATGAGGGAAAGGCTGTGGATGTGGTCTACCTTGACTTCAGCAAGGCTTTTGACACCGTCTCCCACAGCATTCTCCTCAAGAAACTGGCTGCTCTTGGCTTGGACTGGCGCATGCTTCGTTGGGTTAGAAACTGGCTGGATAGCCGGGCCCAAAGAGTCGTGGTGAATGGAGCCAAGTCCAGTTGGAGGCCAGTCACTAGTGGCGTCCCCCAGGGCTCGGTGCTGGGGCCGGTCCTCTTTAATATCTTCATCGATGATCTGGACGAGGGCATTGAGTGCACCCTCAGTAAGTTCGCAGATGACACCAAGTTAGGTGCGTGTGTCGATCTGCTCGAGGGTAGGAAGGCTCTGCAGGAGGATCTGGATAGGCTGCACCGATGGGCTGAGGTCAACTGCATGAAGTTTAACAAGGCCAAGTGTCGGGTCCTGCACCTGGGGCGCAATAACCCCAAGCAGAGCTACAGGCTGGGAGAGGAATGGTTGGAAAGCTGCCAGGCAGAGAAGGACCTGGGAGTGCTGGTGGATAGTCGGCTGAATATGAGCCAGCAGTGTGCTCAGGTGGCCAAGAAGGCCAACGGCATCCTGGCTTGTATCAGGAACAGCGTGACCAGCAGGGCTAGGGAGGTGATCGTCCCCCTGTACTCAGCTCTGGTGAGGCCGCACCTCGAGTACTGTGTTCAGTTTTGGGCCCCTCGCTACAAGAAGGACATCGAGGTGCTTGAGCGGGTGCAGAGAAGGGCGACAAAGCTGGTGAGGGGCCTGGAGAACAAGTCCTATGAGGAGCGGCTGAGGGAGCTGGGCTTGTTCAGCCTGGAGAAGAGGAGGCTCAGGGGTGACCTTATCGCTCTTTTTAGGTACCTCAAGGGAGGCTGTAGCGAGGTGGGGGTTGGCCTGTTCTCCCACGTGCCTGGTGACAGGACGAGGGGGAATGGGTTTAAGTTGAGCCAGGGGAGTTTTAGGTTAGATGTTAGGAAGAACTTCTTCACTGAAAGGGTTGTGAGGCACTGGAACAGGCTGCCCAGGGAAGTGGTGGAGTCACCATCCCTGGAAGTCTTCAAAAGACGCTTAGATGTAGAGCTTAGGGATATGGTTTAGTGGTGGGCTGTTAGCGTTAGGTTGGAGGTTGGACTCGATGACCTTGAGGTCTCTTCCAACCTGGAAAAAAAAAATTCTGTGAATGAAAAATAATGAAAATACCCTCTGGAATGGAATGATGTATTTAATTAATTGATATAATTAGGGTGCTCTTGCAAATGCAGGCATAAGTGCTGAATTGTTTTTTTCCTTTACAGCCAATGAATTTTTGAAGACATTCAGTTATTTTCCTAAGAAATGACGTAATTGTGTGTGTTGCCTTGTATCTGGTAAGGCACCTGATAAAGCAGAAAATCACCTGCTGAAGAATATATATCACAGATGAAGAAAACCTCCCTTCTGAGTTCAAAGCTCTGCTGTGCACAAAGGGAGCTTCCTCATATTTCTGTCCTTACGGTCTCAAATAACACAGTGCTAAAACTTTTGAGGGACTTGTAGGATTTAGGCTCCCAACTACCTTGCAAATTCCAACTCTAGAGTGATACAATCATTAGCGTAATATTGAATCACTATGGGGTATGTATAACTTATACCAATAAGCACGTATTTACCATATACAGAATTTTATAGTAGGAAATAGGAGTGGATACTTGGACTGCTTTTACTTAATGGTAGTACCCACAACACTAACACTTGTCATTTATGATCAAATCTTGTGCTCAGTTGTTAAAAGTCAAAGCTTAGCATACCTGCTGTTGCCGACAAGCATACAAATGCTGGATTTGGTGTGCTCTGCTTATTTGTGCCTGCTTCACAGCTATGCATATACCAACCAATTTTATAAATACATCTCTATGAAGATAAGAGGGACTGACGTGTATGTGCTGTGTCTGTCTGATGTATGTGGGCATGTCAGGCATATTGTTTGAGAGCAACTGAAAGACACAATGCTTTCCAGGAGGACCTGCAGCTGTTAGAGTGAGAAGCTGCTTGCTGCTCAAAGTGCTTGTGTGAGCAAGCCAGATTTAGTAAAACAATGGTCCCTGTATGTAATAGGTCCCTGTCTGTGGTCATTCTCAGGGAAGAGAAAATTGTGGTGATCTCAGGTTAAGCTTGTATATCTTTGGGTAGCATGCATGTACATCAGGCTTGATTACGAGATATTGGTTTTTTAGAAACCTTTTTGAAATAGGTATTCCCAAATAGATACAGGAACTCACTGAGATCATTCAAGACTTCTGCAAACCCAACAGATCCTGAGTTGGGAATCTGATAGGATGCTCTCTGCAAAACTGTAATACAGCTCAGCTCCCAGTTTCTCATCGGTGAGTTGTGTACTATTACATGCATATGTGCATATGGGTGTAATTGGGCTGAAAAACAAATAATGCCACATTCTATTGATATAGTCTCAACAAACGGCAACCCCCTTGACAAGTTTCTTTTTTAAAGATGTTTGTGTAAAAGAAAAGAAAGAATGAGAGGTACTTATCATGGACATGAGTCACAAGAAATCTGTTATTTTTCTTGGCAGCCACTCTAGCACATGGTCCAAATTCCCCAGTTGTGTGGGAAAACAGGAGCTGGTTTAATAGACCTTTTCAATGGTTACTTTTGGTATAGGAATTCAGTAAACCTTGATAAAGCGGTGTGTGTCTTTAGTAGTAGTGCATTGCCTTCCTGCTGCTAATACCTCAATGATCTAATTGATTTAGCAGCTGAATTGCAACATTAAAAGTTAATTAATAAATCTTTAATTATGAGCACTTCATTAGCAAACAAATTTCTTAAACTAACAACTTGACTAGGCCAGTATCAATTGACATAATTCATTAACCCATATGATAATCCATATTAGTTATGCTTAACTTACCTGAGTGTATGAGGCAGGAGATCTTTCTCAGTATAAATAAATTATCAAATCACTATTTATAGTCAGTTAATTAAAGAGCAAATTACTGAAGCAGTGTAGATTTCCTACTTGGAATAATGTAGTCCCACTGATGCTCAGTGAGCAAAGGATCTTTCCATCGCTTTATTTTTCCCTGTCCTCAGTCACCTGCAATTTCATGAGAAATGCTATGATGCCAGATTTCTCTCCTTCTGGCCAATCTTGGGCAGTCACATGCTCTTCTAAAGGCCTCTTTTCAGGCTTAATTACTCCTCAACAGCAGTGAGCATCTGCACTTCTGTATGAATGTGCTGGCACTACACACAGTTGCCGAAATTCTAGTAAATCTCTTGCTCTCCAAGACAGCTAGTGAAGAAGAAACATGGATTTAATTGCCGTGGAAACCATTTGCCCAAAGTGCAAGTACCTAAAGGTGGCAATACTGTAAATTAATTCTGGAACTCGGTTTTGGTATAATGAAAGGTGGAATTAGCAAATAAATACTTTGCATCCAGATTGGAGTACGTTTTAATTCATTTCTTTGTAGCCCAACACTGCAGCAGAGTCGAGTTGTGTGCCACACTGTTCTGGCAATGAACTGAGGACTCCCTAATAATGGCATTTTTTTTTAAAAAAAAAAAAAAGAGAGACTTTCAGATACCAGGCGGATTTTATATCATATTCTCTGAACAAGTCATGTTGTAGCATTTTTTGTTGCTGTTATTCAGGCAAGGGTCCTGCATTGCATTGGGAATCAAAAAACACATATATATATACTAATAAAAATTTACTTTGAAACTGAAGAACTTAAAAATTTAGCTGATCAGGAAACATTAAAATACCATATCTATTGGGAAAAGCAGTTAAGTAATGCATACATTCCTTGATAAAAAGCTGTCCCTTCTGCACAAAAATAACCAACAGAACTTTGTATTTCCCTACCAGCAGACTGAAAATGAGCAATCAGGTAACAATGAAATTGAAACTGCCAGTGAAGACCTGTATTCCCAGGGCTCACTTTCTAAGTGAGGGGAAACTGTGTGGAGAATATGACGGCTGAAAATGAGCTTTCAAATGGCTGCATAATGCACAGACTTTCAGCCCCCTGTCAGGCACCTCACTGCCTGCTAGCATTCTATGGCTAATAGAAAGTGAAGCTAAATGGTATGATATATAAATATTTTTGTTGCCACTTTGAAGAACCAGTCTTGTCCTCTACAAAAAGTCCACCTCTGTAGGGACGTGCTAATTGAAAGAAGATTGAACTGAAACACTAGACCTAAAAAGAAGGTTGGGTAATAATAAATGGCAATTTTCACAGTATTTGAATATCTGGTCTGTATGTGGAATATAATTTAAAAAGAAGATTTAGCATCCAGGCTTCAGGGCTCAGCTTTGAGGTAGCATTCTAGAGTTTTGGATGAAAAAAATATTTTATTTTTATGCCAATGAAATTGCATTTGAGTGGGTCTCAGCACCTTATCCTATGAACTGATGCAGGTCATTGTCCACTCATGTTGATGTTTGCCGAGTGCTTGTTACATATGCAGGGACACAGCACGTGGGTATCTCCTGCCACCAAGAGATCTCTGTGAGGTCCTTCTGCAGTGCTCGTGGCTGGGTCGGGATGTGTTGGCTACCTCAGAAGCAGCACTCTGTTTCCAGAGTTTGGATAGCTGTCAATGTTACATGATTATCACGGGTTTGAAAGCCTTACCAGAGTAAGATAAAGGGCAGAGTAAGATAAAGGGCTTTGAGGTGAGTAATTCCATTTACTGTCTGAACCCTCTAGCAGGAGTAGCATAATCATTGCTTGTTTCAATTTAATGACTCTGCAGGAGCTAAACTGGTAGAGGCAAGAGCACAGCTCTCTTACTGCTGCCAGCTCTAAGACATACTTCAGTCCATGGCCACGGTCACGCTGGAAGGAATGGTCTCTGGAATATTGTCTCCTGCAGCTGCTGGCCTTGTGCAAAGGCAGCCTCAGGGAAATGGCTGGACACCCCCACAGGGGTGGGAGAGCCTGTGCCAGCAGGAGAGAGGAGGCACTGGGCTGGGAGCCCAGGGCTCAGAGATGCCATTCTTTCCCTGTGACGGAAGTACCGCCTGGCCTAGCTTCTGCTCCCGCTGCATGTCTTTGGTCTTGCATTCTGCAAGGAGTAGACTTTGTCCAGGTGACAGAAAGATTTGGTTTTGATACAGATTTATATTTAAATCATAGAATCAATTACGTCTATATTTTTATATCTCTGTCAAGACTGTGCACTGATATAAGCAAACTTGAAGCATTAAAAGTGTGGTTTCAGTAGATGGAAACTCAAGCAGACCAGCTGGAGTCTCATGGAGCTCCTCAATATTTTTTTAAACTTTGACTTTCAGTCATGTGTATCTATTTGAGATGGGTGTTAATACAGAAAGGTAGCTCTTGAGCTATAGTAATGTGCAATATTTGGCAGACAGCATTAAAACCAGAGGGACAGTGCTAATTCACATTTAACAGAAGTCTGCCCAAAATACTTCTGGAGTGGGAACAAATGATTTCAGAGATAGACAGGGAGGGTTCTTTGGGCAGCTTTTGGAAAATAACCTGTTACTGACCCTGTGATCACAGCAGAGGCTCCTATATGAAAACGTCCCCACAGCAGATGAAGAGCATTAAAGTTCTGGTATAGCATTTACACTAAGCAGTAGCACTCTTTGGGGAGTGCCAGTTCCATCTCAACAGACTGATATTACACTACCAATTATTTCATGTACCTCAAATTAAGTAAAATAACAATCGTTGTAAAAGTCAAGGCTTTAAAGCAACTAGTTGTTTGGAAATGTAAGTCTAAATTTTTGGATCTCCATGAGGATGTTTTGTTATCTCTGGCTGACAGCTTGTAGCTAATTATGAGGACAATTCATGGTTTCAGTAGTCATACTGCTGAAAGGGCTTGCACAATCCCCTTACTTAAGCATGAAGCCTTACCAGGGCAATGGTAACAATGTCTGAAAGATCAGAGATGCCTGAGCACCTGGGGGAAGCCAGTCCTGGAGGCTTCAGCTTCTGCCTTGGCTCAAGGAAGGACAAAATCCTTATGCTGTTTTACAGGAAATTCACAGTCTCATGAAGAAGTTGCCCAAGTCTTTTCTGAATACCTAAAGTGCTATTCTCTCTTCAGATTTGTTCTTCTGATCTCTATCAGGGCTCAGGATATTACACATAAAAATTCAGAATTACAGGTGTTCCCATGTTAAATGCAACAAAATGTAAAAAGTCTTCTGGAAAAGCCAGTCATTACTATCTTAAATTTGTCCTCAGGTAAAATTTCAGAGCTGGAATTCTTTGCTCTTCCATGTTTTATGCCAAATCCTAATTCACAGGATGCAAATGAAAATTGCAACACACAAGAACAGAACAAAGAGGGAAACCAGACAGAAAAGCCTCATGATTAAGGTGGTCACCTGTGAGAGAAAGGACAAAAGTTAGCATTTCTGGTCTGAATCAAACATAGCAGAGACCTTGATCTGAATCTCCGATGTCCAGAAGAAGCAGCTGAGTTATTTTCAAATTTTTCTGGGCCAGAGTTTCACCAAAACCATGTGACTAGCAAAGCCTTCAGAATTATTGTTTAAACTAAGTTCATGCTCCAATGAAACTTTCACTGGAAAAGTGAAAGATGGTTACCAACTGATCAGCTAACTAATCATCTACATACTTACTGGTACACCGCAATTATGACTCATCCCTGCGTTAACCACATGTGCTTTGCATAGTTGATTACTATGTGTGTATGTTAGATACTTTTCATTTTGGTCCTAGGACAAATTAGCCTTCTAGTCCTTTTGTCTTACAAGGCATTTTATCTTTTTAATATTTTAAGTGTTTTTAATATTTTAAACATTTTAACGGTTTTAATATTTTTCTTAAAATCAATATAATGTTAATTAACTTTAATTATAACATGTTAATATTTAATATTTGAATGTGGTGTTAAAAATACTTTTTTTTTTAAATTATTACTTGGAAGGGTAATTTTTAAATATTGATGGTAGGAGATAGTGGGTCACAATGTACCCAGATTGTATCAATCTAATGCAACTGAAGCTGTTGAAGAGCCATGGCAGAACAGGAATCCCAGAACTGACAAATGCAGATGGAGTCCAATCAGAAATGTTATCATGAAAGCAGTCAAAGATCCAGGGGGATTACATGAAAGTCTCCCAACGTAGCAACAATTTTAATTAGTTTGCTTCCATTGCACTCTATACAGTAACTAAAAATCATTGCTGTGGCCCAGACTTGGGATTTGTGACATTAGGATGAAAAGACTTTAGCATCCTTTAACTCCCTAAACTAAAATTAGGTATGTACAGCCTTCAGAGTAGGTGTGAATATTCATGAATGTATTAGGTGAGTGCTAGCTTTTTATCTCCTGTATCAGATTTTCTGAAGAACAAAGAGATTTTCCGGTCTTCATGCAACCTAGAAAGCTCAGACATACCAAGGAGGTCAATGATAATTCCTAGAAAGTGGACTTTTGTAGCCTACCCATAGATCTCTTTTATTCCAGAAAATTGGAGATTCCCTTGGCCCAAGGGCTCCCAACCAGTTTAGGTCCTGCTTTTTTCATACTGGGTAGCATCACTCCCATCCCTCTTGAAATTATCTCTGTGTTCAACTCTTGAATAACATTAAGTGGATGTTAGCACTGCACATTCCACATTGTTTTACAGGTTTTATAGACTTCAGAGTTTGAGGTTGCTCAGCTAAGACTCTGAAATCTATACTGGCTTGTAGTCTTCCATGGATCAGTATAGATCCTCTAGTGCAATACTGCATGCTTCCAAGCTATTGTAGTTATTATTTTGTTTGAGTGGATGAGAAGAAATGTATGCAAGCAGTTGTAAACAATGACATTTCTCTTTTCTTTTCAAAGCTATGATTTTATAAAGCAAAATCCATCCAGGAATTTCTCAAAGAATTTGTACACAATATACATTACTAATTATCTCAGTTTCCTGGTTAGTTAAGAACAATAAAAAGTAACGGAGAAAGATAAGGAATTAAGCAGAGGACAGTTATTGGCTGTGAACAGAGAAATGGGCTTCCTTGACAAAGAACTTTCCAAATAAGAAGTAATGCTGCTTCTTTGCTATCATCTCAGGGACTGGAGCCCCCTGAGGCCTGGGCTGTTCCTATGTCTTAGTTTTTCCAGTGCTTGCCAGTAGGCCTTCCTGGTCGTGACTGGGAGGTTTACAAGCTATCTAGTATTTATATCACATAAATAAAATAAAATACTTGCAGATAATTTCCAGACCATTCATGTTAAATGCTTCTCTTCCAGCCAATCTGTGGCCAAAAGCATTTTGCCAATATTGTCAGGATTTTCCTTAGCTTTGAGCTCCATCACCTAAAAAGAGTTAAAGGTCTGCTGGTTTCTTTTCACTGTTTTCAAACATCAATTATATTGAAAACAAGGGCTATAAATTATAGTGACCTTTGAGATGACTTTTTGTTTTTGGAATAGAGATGTGATGGTGCAAAAGTGATGTTAATAATAATAAAAAATATTAATAACATCCTCAGGAGCTGCCAAGCAAAGTGTAAATTGCTTTCTGCTTGATATCAAATTTTCATGTAAGGTACTGTATCATGGAAATTTTCAGTCTTGTTAAAATTCAGATGACCTAAAAATAATGCTTCACCCTTCACCTCTGTACGTTTTGTCATCTCAGCTGACAAATGTGATTTTTCTGGATTTAATCAGCATTTTATAATGGCTTTTACTGAAAATACAGCCTCTTGTTTTTCCCTTGGTGGTCTAGAAAACGTGTGGGGAACAGTAAATTCAATTTTTTGGTCTAAGAACTTGCTGAAATAACAGCCACAGAGTGTGCTTTGGCTAAATAGCTGCACCCATGCTCTAGTGGAATTTACCTGTTTATGGCTTTTTGTCTATGTTTTTTTTTTTTTTTTTTTTTTTTCCTTTTTAATTAAGAAAAAACACCAAAGCAAATGCAGGACAAGAATAAGTTTTAAGATCATGGTTCTGTAGACCAAAGATTTTTGCTACCTCATTAGGCAGCCATATCCTTACCAGCTATAGCATTCCCATGCTTTTTCATGAGTGATCAAAATTTCACAATCTTCTTTTGATGAGAATACAATGAATTCTCCACAGCCCTTTGACTCTTGGCTGCTCAAAGTTGATACTTCAAAGATATCAAGTAACATCCACTTAAAATTTAGGGGGGTTGTCCTAGTTACATGTTTACAAGACATAGCTGGTATCTATTTGTTCTCCACTCTATCTGTCCAGGGATAGTGAGTCCTCCGAAGAGCTGACCTGTGCTAAATGCTCACGCAGAGCCTTGAGGCACAGAGCTCCAGGTCTTAGATAACTCTCTATTTCCCTGGTTCCCGAGGGCACAATAGGAAAGCTGTGTTTATGGTCATTTTTAAGCCTTAGATACCAGGTGAACCTCACCAGAGTGAACTTCTGCCTGATCCTTGTTCATCCTTGTGTATGTAATAGCTTATACTTCATCTAATTTTGATAGAAAAAATAAAAAAATAAAAATATCTCCTAAGATTGGCTTTTTCTCCTTTACTTCAATTTTCAACTACAGATACAAAATGGAGAGGAGATCCTCAGCCTGTACTTTACCCACTGCACTACTTCCATCAGTGAAGTTATAGCTAGGATGAAGATTTTTTTCCTCGTTGAAGTTATCAAGTTTATCACAGTCTTACAGAGCTCACTGCTTTTCTGTAGCTCATAGAGGAAAAGATTGTCCTGATTTCAGTTGGGACAGAGGTAATTTTCCTCCTAGTAGCTGGTAGGGTGCTATGTTTTGGATTAGGATGAGAAGAGTGCTGATAACATGCTGATGTTTTAATTGCTGCAGAGCAGTGCTTACACCAAGCCAAGGACTTCTCAGCTCCTCACTCTGTCCTGCCAGCGGGCAGGCTGGGGGTGCAGCAGGAACTGGGAGGGAACAGACCCAGGAGAGCTTGACCCAAACTGGCTAAAGGCGTATTCCATACCATCTGGGGTCATGCTGAACAATATATAGGGGTGGCTAGCCGGGGTGGGGGGCCGGCTGCTCAGGGATGGGCTGGGCATCTGTCAGCGGGTGGTGAGCAATTGCATTGTGCATCACTTGTTTTGTACACATTATTATTAGTACTACTATTGTTATTATTGTTGTTGTTATTATTTTCCTGTCTTAATAAACTGTCTCTATCTCAGCCCACAGGCTTCACTTTCCCGTTTCTCTCCCCCATCCCAGAGAGGGAGGGGGCAGGGTGAGCGAACGGCTGTGTGGTGTTTAGCTGCCAGCCGGGTTAAACCACAGCAAGATGCTAACAGCATGAGAAGCCTGAATCTTATTATTTGTTCATCTGTCCTTTGAGCTGTCTTTCATTTGATGTTGTCTGACTGCAAAGGCAGTTTTGTAGTTCTTCAGCAGTGATGGCGGGTAGATGGGAAACCAGCTAACCTCTTCAGCTAACTGTCCACCCACAGCGAATAAGACTGAGAGAAAGCTTTCAGACCTAGCTTCCACCTTCCTCTGGATTTGATGGGAGGATTCAGAAGGCCCAAACCAAAGCCTGGTGAGGTAGATAAGATTAACCTGAAGAAACAGAGGAGAAATAGTAAGAAGGTTAGGGATGCCTGTTTGATTCCGTTGGCTGGAATGCCTGCAATAACCTAATCAAACCTCCAAAGTTTGGGGTAGAAAAAGGCCTTATGGTCCTAGAAGTCCTTATCAATATTTTAGTTCATTCTACTGAGATGGAGCCTTATGCTGTGGAGGCCTACTTTGGTGTTTGTATGTCATTCACAGTTCCCTAAGGGGAAGCTCACAGGGTGGCTGCATCCAGATGGGCCTGCCAAGTAATCCTAGCTAGTCAGCAGGGTGCCGCCTTCTGTGGAGTGACAAGGGCCTAAGGAGATGAAGAGGGAAAGCAGCGTGAGTCCATCCCGGGAGGGGAAGATGCAAGTCCTTTTTTCTGTATAAATTGTCCTTGAAGGGAATGTGCTGCTAAAGCTGTACCATGAAGCAGATGTTCAGATCCTGGTGGCAGCTGAAGCGCTGCTCTTTTTAAGGTCAGTTTTAGCTGATGACACAGCTTAAAAATGGATGTGGCTGTCCATTCTTTCTTCTGAAAAATCATCCTGCTTTAATGAATGGGAGAAATTCCTTGTTCCAGCAAAGTCCAGAAATAGCAGATGGCTCAAACGTCAGGTGTCAACAAATCCTAAAGCTGTGGGCATGACCCTTGTCTGTGTCCTGAGAAATCCACCTCAGGGTTAGGTTGCCCAAGTTCGGTGTTCTCTGTAACAAGAGAAAAAGTTTTAAGTGCTGCTTGTTTGTAGCATCCTATTGTTGGACTTAGGAACTCTCTTCAGCAAAAGCAATGGAAATTTAGTATGGTTGGTGGTGTTCGTCATTCTGTTTTGGCATGCAGGTGATGTCTTGTCAACTGGACTTGTGCTCAGGGTTAGCATATCTCTCTGAAGCATATCTCCAGATTTCACTTTACTGAGTTGCTCTGCTTACCCTTGCTTCTCTAGCATGAATCATACCAGCTGGTTACTGGTGCTCAGCCCTGCAGCACAGTAGTCAAAGCGAGGGAATGGAGCCGGACTTCCTTTGCTAAGGACTGTGTTAGACTTTCTAGGCAAAGCATAGAGCGTCTGTGAAATACTGCTGACAAAGCAGACTGGGCACAGGGTGGACTAATAGGGCTTAATGCTGCTGTATGCTGCTTGCTGCTGAGAGAGGCATGAAGCATTTTCTGTCACTGTGGAGCTGTTGGCATTGCTTCTTTCGATATAGATTTTTCTCACGTAATCCAATACTCAGACATGCGAGCTTGATATATCATCTCAATAATGTGGGAAGACTGGGGAAATTCAGTGGAATGGCTTTATTTCAGTACAGTGTCTGTCAAGGGAAGGTTGTCAGTCAGTCACAGGCTGGAAAAAGCAAACAGTGTCCTACTGCTATGCGAGACTGAAATTCTTAATGTCACTTTGTCCAGACTCGTGCCTCCATTTTCAGGCACTTCACTCCATTGAGCAGTCACATATTTAACCTGTGTTGAGCATAAGTATAAATCTGCATTTCACAGTGGAGAGCTGTTTCCCCACATCCCAGCAGCAGCGTGCCAGAGATGAGGAGAAACAATGACAGAAAACCTCCAGTTACTGCCTGAGGAGAGCTGCTGTACCAGTTAAACAATTTAAATGATTTGGTTGCCCTTAAATTAGCATTTTATACGCCTACAAGGAATGCATTTAGGAGATTACAGTGGTTATACAGAAAAGTTTAAAACAAATCATTTAAATGTTTTAATTACAGGATCTCTTGCTTCACTGTTTCATGAAATGACTACTCTTTTGCAAGGGAATCAAATCACTTTCCACTTAGAAGGGATCTCAGGACATCCCATTAAACTGATTGGACATCTGAAGTAGTGAATAGTTCATGTTGTATCAGTTAGAGAGAATTCAATCCACTTTAATACCAAGTAGAGATTCAAAAAATTTTTGAAATAGTCTTAGCACCTGAAGTAAGGTATCTAAAATCCTTTCCCACTTACATTATTCTTATTATGCTTTGTATCATTGTTATCAGATCCATCATTTTTGCCTAGTCTAATCAAAGAGATTAAGAATTGAGCTTGTAAGTAAGGCTGCGTGTGATGGTTTATGTGATGCTTTATGTGATGCTTTATGTGATGGTTTTGTCATAGTCAGAGCACATTGGCACAGCTGTGTGAGGAGACAGCACTGGTAGCACTGGTTTGCATCTGTTTGATGTCTGGTAGCACCTGTTTGATGATTAACTAAAGGATTTCAGCTGTTAGAGCTGTCAATCTGACACCTTTCATGAGCACTAAAATAAATCTCTGCTACCAGGAACTGATGATTTTTTTTTTCCCACTTTTAATTTACTTGACTCTTTGTGTCCTTGCCGATAACTACTAGCAAGGCTAATGTGTTATAAACTCTGAAAAGTGAAGCAAGTGGCTGTCATTTTTTGTACAACAGATGCTCCTGATCAGGAATCAGACAAAGGATCTCATCGCTCTTCCTTCAAGCAATTTAATTTGTCCGTTCCATGGCACACCAACCACCTCCTGTCTTGTGACTGATGTGCCCAAGTCCTCCTTCATTTTAGGATCAATTCTTGTAATCTTACAGAATTATCAGGGTTTTGTTTATGTTTTGTACCAAAGGAAAGAGACTGAGAAAAAGGAAATTGCTTCATTGCTTTTGCTGTCACCAGTAATGCATCATAATGAAAAGTAGCAAAGCCCTACTTCAAAAATAGGAAACCCATGTACTGTATTTTAAGAGAACTGGAAAACACTCAGTGAGCACTTTTTTTTTTTTTTTTTTTTTTAGGAATTAAAAATGTAGATTCATTGGTGTTTCTTCAGCAGTTATAAGGCTTGGAGGTAGCGGTAAACAGCATATAATACATCAGATTCTTGTAATGCTACTTGACAAAGTGGAAAAAATGATATATTTTTATGAAAAGTTGTTTGCTATCTATCTAGTTCTCTAATCCTTAGTCATGCAAGTTGTCCAAAATGAGTAATTTCTTGGGGTTTTGCTTGCATTTCCACTTAGTTTGATAAAACTATTTCGCTCTGCTGCTCTTCTGTAGTGATGGATTGGCACTGCTGGAGATGTAAATTCTGTACTTATTCTATAGTTAATTTCACAGTTGTTATCCCTAGATAATCACGGAGCAAGTTATCCCATACCACTCTGCCACTGTTGTTTGCAATGACCACTTAGGGGAAACCCAGACCATATTTTTCATAGAGTGAAAGGAAATTTCTCATTGTCTCCCATGATACCTTGGCTAAATCTAAATGCAGAAATATTGCTGTGACCAGGAGGTTCTTTGAGTATATATGCTGAGCTAAAAGTTGCTTACCAGTAGGGAAGGAGCTAAAGGTTGTTATTACCTTTATTAAGTAAAATTAATGACATCTAAAGATATGAATATGTGCTCCAAAGTGGTCAAATTATGGCCAGGTAGAGAAGATTTGGCCATTCAGTAGTAGACCAGCAGACTGTATGTGGCAAGTCATCTAGCCAAAGTGAGGTATGCCAGCTTCAGTTGTCTTAGTTGCACTAAAAACATGTCTTGGCTCAATTATCATTAAATTGTGATAAAAGTGATTAAAGTGAAAGGGGATAACTTGCTGAGGCTCTATTTGATAACCCTATCATATATGATTGTTTGTCTTATTTGTTATTAAATAGTTCCAATAAGAAAATAAGACCAGCTTGGTGAAGCAGCAAGTCTTGTAGGGATTTAGTTCAAACTTACATGCATCCTTATAGCATTTATATGATTTTTCTCTTTTTTTTTTTTCTGACTAGCCAAATTCATCCTTAGTGTAGTTCTGTTGATCACAACTGAATTGTTTTGTAGATGGTTTTATGTGAATATTTACTTTACAGACTCTGTGCTATTGTCTCTGCTGAGTTCTGTATTTTCGTGAAATCTTCCCTCTGCTGGAGCTGACTGTGTCTGGATCTCTCTCAGCCTTTCTCTGTCGATTGCATCCTCTCCTGTCTGATTTAATATCGAAACATTGCTTCACTAAAAGCTGCCATTATGAGCTCCCTAGAATTGTCTCACCAGCAATGGTTGGAGCAACACAGCCAGCACAAGACAGTTCCTTTGCCTGTGTTCAGCAACTGGCTCTGCCTTCTGCCTGATCTCATATGCCCAGCTGGGGCAGTCATTGTTCAGCCTGCAAAGGAGTCTGCACACTGTGCCCTGTGTTCCTACCAAGACCTTCCAAAGATGTGCTAGAAGGGAGAGGCAAGGGAAGTTGGCCTTGCCTTGTGCGCAAGGCCAGCCCTACTCAGAAAAGGCAGCTGTGGCTGCCCATACAAATGGTGGTGTCTGTGGTCATGATCACAGCTGTCAATCCTGATAACTGAGCAAAACTGTTTCTGAAGGACTCATTATAGTCCATCACTGCTAGAAAGAGAAGCCACTCATCGACCTCTTTTCCGTTTGGCAGGTTGACAGGACAGAAGTGATTCGAACCTGTATAAATCCCGTCTTCTCCAAGCTGTTCACAGTGGACTTCTATTTTGAAGAGGTGCAGCGGTTGAGGTTTGAAGTCCATGACATTAGCAGCAATCACAATGGCCTGAAGGAGGCAGATTTTCTTGGCGGCATGGAATGCACTCTTGGGCAAGTAGGTATCACTGCTATTTTTTTCTCTGGTCACTAATCTTTTCAATGTATATGAAATATATCATTTGGTTAAAAGACTGATGGGTGAGATTTGTTATTCATGACAAAATTCTTAATGAGTGCTTTGAACAGGATAATTAAGGATTTCTGCTGGTTTGATTTACTGCCGTGTAGCGGAGCTTCAAGTCAGCCAGTTCTGTAGGAAACAGCATCAGCAATTGGCATTGTACATTAAAAGCACAAACTCATTATGTCAGTGCTAATAGATAGGCTGGTTTGGGAGAAACTTGTGGTTTCTAATGCTACATGGGATTTAAAGCAAGTTCCAAGTCCAAGGTTTGCTTACAAATACACTTTATTCACATAGAGTAGTGCCTGGTGATGTGGCAAATAGAGAGATAGAGTTGGATTCGTTTCCCTGACTCTCAGTCATCCTAAAGTTAGATGTCTAGACTGAGTTACTCTTCTGATTTCCATCTTCAGTTCAATGGAGAGAAACAGTTCCAGAGGTTGATTCATTCCACCTGAGACACCCATCATAGGTTAGGATAAATTGCCTTCATGTGATACCTGTCTTTCTCCATCACTTGTCAAGGGAGCCTAGACATCTGGCTTAGAGTTCATACCTAACTTTTTTGGTGACTAAATTTAAGGGGGATGAGTCCTACCCACAGGATCGATATCTAGAGGTTGTTGGAGCCAGGTCTGCAGCAAATTCATATCTTGCTGAGTGATAGCATGCTACAGTGTCCCAGGTATCACAGAATTTATTTCTACCTGGCGGGCTTTTTGTTGTATAGGGCCTTATAACCCAGATCTCCATTCTGTCCATAATAGTAATGCTGAGGATGGTCTCAGTTTCATTAAGCTGAATGTAAACTTGGTTTCCAGTCTGTGGTCTGGTATAGATTGGGTGGTGAGATCAAGCAGTGCTTTTGCTTAGATTATTTTTTGCAGTGTTTCCACATCAATTTCTGCACAGTGTTACTTGCAATGGAAGATGATGTGAAGATTTTGTTTCTTATTTCTCACCTTCTCTTGTTCCTTCAGCATCCACTGCACATTAATCCCTTTGTTTCTCTTATTGCTGTTATTTAAGAACGGTCAAAACCATTTGGATCAAACAAGCTGAAAGAGAAGTCTACTCAGTGAGAGAATTAATAAGAAATATGTATATACCTACTGACTTGAAAGCTTAACATGAAAGTATTGGTACTTAGTAAAGTCTGCTCTTTTTTTTGACAGACTTGTGGGTATTTTGTGGCCTTAATCAATGAAAATAAACTATTCCTATAATGCCAAGGAGAACGAGAAAGAAAAAGTTATTACAATGTTTTTCTCTCCTAATTGACTTGAAAACGGGGGGAAAAATGTCGTTGCTGCTGCCAGTAGCATAAACATGTCTTTATAATGATTTGATCTCTATAAATAGCACACAGCTGGGCCGGTTGCAGTATAATTTTAATGGTAACCAAGAAAAAATAATAACAGTGTGAAATCTGTTCACAGTAACATAGCCTTGAGGGCTCTGATCCCATGCTTAGATTTTTTTGCTGTTTTATTTATTTATTTATATTATTCCACTTTCTAGCTTATTTGTTTTAACTTTATATAGTTTCTCAACTGATTTTAAACCCCAAGTTGTTAGTGCTGGGATTGTCATTGAAGCAAAGCCATTATGAGGAGTTCAAATTGAAAATATACAGCACAGGCTATATATATGGAGCTTAAACTCAGATTTAGCTGTTTGTTTTAATTACTGCATTTTTTTATTATGATAATAGAGACTTGGCTTTTCCTGAGCTAATTTTGACATGAATTTGTTGCTCTACATCAATTTAATGGCTGAATAAAATGCTGTGATTTTGTGATTTTGTGTGCGTGTGTGATCCTGCCTGTCAAATTACTTTCCCATTGCAAGTAGGTCTTATCTGTGACATCCAGACAGGCTGTAGATTTTAGGCATAGTCTGAAAGACTGATTCCCTACCTGCTCCCCATGAATGTGCCAACTTCCTTTGCTCTGTTCTAGGTAATACTTGATCTATAAGAGATTCACTGTTACCAGGACTTGTTGGTAGATCAGCATTTAGATGTATAGTAAACCTACATTTTTGCCCACATTACGTAATACTCCTACCTCAAAGAAAATTATCATAACGATACGTAGTGGGAAACGCAAGAGAACGGTTATGCAGTAGGCTGACAGAGACTTTGTCGTTCTTTAGGAATACCACTCTGGGTACATCTTACATGTGGCCTAATTAGTACAAGTCTATTGGAAATTTGGGATCTTGGATGAGAAAGACGGAGAAATGCAGTCCTTCAGAAAGCGTCGTTATTAATTGCCCTCTCCCAAATGCTGTAATGAATCTGTCCCAAGAGAGTAATAAGAGCTGTAGCCTGTTAGGTCCTGAACATACACTGTCCAGGGATACCCTGCTGGATATTCAGCAACAATTTTCTCTACTGTTCCTGCTGGGACAAGCCAGTTTTGTGCCTCTGCTGGTAAATGGTTAACAGCATCCTGGCATGCAGTCAGTTATACCTGCATATGAAGAAGAGGTATGTTAACAGGCATTCCATATGCATGCAGTATTGGTACGCAGTACAACAGTTAGTCACGGATAGATGCCTGCTGAGTGTACATAACAAAAACTCTGTGCACTAAATAAATACATTTCCTTAAAGTGTTTTGTTTTTTCATCATGATACTCAAGAGTTCCCCTTTCATATAAAACAACAGCAGATTATCTTCTGAATATTTAGGGAGGAGTTTAAATGATTTTTTTTCTGTTGTTTTATTTTGTTTTAGAGTACTAAAAATCTGTTCCTTTCACTCTGAAAGGCTCCACTTACATTCCATTTTACCAGAACCTTCAGAGTGTCCTGGTAATGTGCTGAATTGCAGAATGCTAGCAAATATGTTCTGTGCAAAAGTTAGTTGCCAATTGGTATGCTAATAAGATCAAGAAAGCCCTGAAATATTAGAGAAGGTACTAAGCTTGAAAGTTCAAACAAATTTTTCTCAGTTAGTAGCATCATCTTAAAATGTGATCTGTTTTTATAGTAGCTTATAAAATGGAGTTTCTTAAGGAACTTTACATTGACAAGGACTATAACCGATTAAGCTTTCCAAGCTGTGTTATTTATTAGTTAAATAAAGTGAAATTGCTAAATAGTAGGTTAAGATGCCTAACAGCAGACCGTGCTTTTTAAAAAAAGAAAATTGTTAATATTTTTCATGTTGCAGTTCATTTCTAAGTAACTGTATAAAAACATCTAGTGTCTATCAATACCAATTTTTAGCAGTTAATGAAGTGGTACAGTCCTATGGCTATAGAACCATATACTTAATCAAGGATACTATATCGTGTTGTGCTTGTAACCCAACAAAGATTGTTTTAAATTTGAAGGATACCTGTGAAATTCTGGAAGCTTTTTGCTGCATGTGACCGCTCTCTTCACTTGGAGCATGAGTGTTGGGATAGAGAAGTGGTTTGGCACTGTGGCACTGCAACGTTAGTGCCTTGGGGTGCTCCATCAGGTTCTGCATCTGACTTGGTCTTCTGGCTGATTCTAGCTCTGCAAAGTAGTTATCGTTCTTTGCATAGACACTGCTAAATATAGGTACCAGTGTCTTGGTGATAAGTAGTGAAATCATGATCAGTAATACTTTAACAGCTATTTTGGGACATCGCTTTATAGAGGTTACCTCTTGCTTTCATACAAGTGCTTTAGGTGCTATGAAGCACCTCATCCTTGTTGCTGGTTTTACAGATATTGTCTGTAACAGTAAATTCTTCCCCTTCTCTATGCCCTTTTAATCACTTTCCCCTTCCACATCCAAAGGAACAGTGTTCAGGCACAGACCCTGACTAATCACTTCCAACTGAATCCCCATTTAATGAAGCTTTTGTATTTCTGTTGCTTTTTCATCACTCAGAAAAACTGTTTCTTTCAAGGGGCAGGAGGTGGATTATTATTATTATTGTCTGTCAAAAAACAATGAAAAAAGTCCTAGAGGGACAAACCTTGTCAAAGAATTGATAGCCTAATTGTCAAGGTAAAGGTAGTCAGTTGGGATAGGAAAACCCCAAACCCTTTTCTGTTTGTGTGTTAATGTTCTTGTGTTCTGAGCTCTCTTATTGGAGTATTCTGTTTTGTCTTGCATAAAGTTCACAATGCAATAAAATTACATGATTGAATACAGTAAGGGCTCAAACTTTCTAATAGCCAAAGTTCAGTTCTCAATCACGCAGGAGTTAAGTACCAGGACAGTGGATTAGAAACACTTTTTTTTTTTGCTCTGAAGTCTTGCCCAGAAGTCCCAGCCTGATCTTTATGAACTCACAAAAATTGTTCAATGAATAATCATCCTCCAACAAGAACAAAACACACTTGTATTGCCAAGACATTCTCGATTCCTACTCAGCTGTGCCTGCAACATCATTACATTATAGGAACCAGTAAAGATGTTATTTCCTAAATGCTGTGAACCATTCCAGCTCTATAATGGGAGTAGCTTTTGTGGCTTTTCTTTTATTACTTGTCACAGCTGTCCTCTACCATTTTCACATCTCTGATTCCATGATTTGATTTATTTATTCTTTTTTAATTTACATAGGTGTTAAAATATTGTTACAATTTGTAACTCCATTGTTCAACTAGTAGCACCTGTACAGAAAAAATCAGATATACTTCTTTGCCTCTCAAAACCTTTTCAAGTGTAGTTTAGAGATTTCATATTTTTCGTACATGCATATATGTACAAATTATATTGAAAACCTTCTTGGTAATGACTATTGCTGTTTCTTGTGTGGTTTTAATACTGTATGTCATTTACAGATTATGCACTTAAAAGTGCTTGCTAATTCAGTTTCAACCAATGCAAATCCCCTTGCTCTAGAATTAGAGAAAAGCTAAGAGAACCATGATTGCACCTGAATTAATTAAATTTAAATTGTCTGTATGAGAATATTTGTTTAATAATCGCTCTACTGCTTCTGTAGTGCAAAAGACATATGACCAGTTTTTTCAAGGTATTTGAATTCCTGAATCTCCTTAGATGTCTGTATGCCTCCTTAGGTATCTAAATACCTTTAAATACTTGGCCTTTGACCTCCTCCAAATGAAGTTGCTCAATTCATTAGTGAGATGAATACTGTACTTTATTAGGTATGCATATTATTTTCTAGCAGGGCTGACTCAGAGCACAAGGAAGTAATTCACACAGTACACTTCCTAACTTTACCTAACCATTTAAACACCTCAGTTACCACCAGGAAACTCTTGGGTTTGCCATTGCAGCGTGATCTCTGAAGCTGTAGGATTTTTCAGTTCTACATTAATCTTGCCAGTCAAAGTTAATGGAACTACTCGTACAGTTTGTACTGCTTTGTTTTTACATACTTTATCTTTTTCTATGAATTACTGTAGCAGTCTTTAGAAAACTAATTTAAAAATTAGTTTTCTATTATTATGAGTTTTTATTATAACTAATCATAAATGGGTTGCATACACTACATACTAATTAAATTTGAAGACGTTTTATGCTGTTGATAAGCTATTTCCTGTGATAGCATTATTGTCTCTTGTGATATGGATATCTTTTTCTGCATGTTTTGATTGACTATTTTCAGGCACAGGAACAGGGAGAGGTGTAATTCAAATGTAAAAAAGCTGTGAGCTGATCGGTACTATAGGGAACAAAGCAAATCTTGAGGAGCAAGTATCATATGTACAGAAGGGATGATTACAGCAATAAAATTGGCTCTACCAGGAAAAAAGTGTTAACAGTTGCAGAGAATGAAATTTTCTTCATTATGGACACGTCTGAACTTCTTCTCTTGCAGGGTTTTCTTGGTATCTGTGAACTCATTCCCAAAACCTTTTCTTCATGAAAGCAGAGTTAAGGCCACTGGCACCTACCTGCTATCTGGTCTCTCTTTGTGTTAAAATGTAGTATATTTGCTGTGTCTCTGCCACCATTCATAGAAAGTATTTGGTGGGTTCAAAAGTGGCTGGGGGAATAAGATGTGCTGTACACAGCTGGTGTTAGTGCCTTGGTGCTTTTATCCAAAATGTTGCATCTGTTCGTACTTCTTAAATAAAAATAGCAAGCTACCTTTTATTTATTTTAAATTGGAGATAGGATCAAGGAGCAACATGGGAATTCAGTTTTAATCACAGCAATCTCTTAAGATCTGTCGTTAGCCTATTTGCATTTGGATGTAGTAAGGCAAATTTAGATCATCTTCAGGGGAATTTCTTGCCTCCGTCTTACCCAGAGCTGATATCCCTTGGCAGCACAGACCAGAAATCTAATTGAGATGATATTCATAGGAGGTAAATAGGAATCACTTCATGTGCGTGCCCCCCTCTATAAAACAGAGCAGCTGCTTTTACATTCTGTTCCTATTCTTGCCACTTGCAAATGTATTGAGTATGATACATATTACTGGACATGTGGCTGTCTTAGACCAGGACTGTGTAGTAATTTATATGTGGCTGTCACCACAGATAACCTTAACTTCACCTCTTAATTCTCTCTTTGCTTCACCTCTTAAATCTCTGAGGTTTCTACATCCATTTGTTCACCGATAGGTCATGCTTCTAATAAAATGTTCATGAAAAAAGCATGTTCTGGAAACATAATGAGGTCTACTAGGTCTTAGGTGGATTCTAATGCCTGTATTTTCGAAAGAAGAGAGGCATTTACATCCTGCGCTTCTTACATCAAGTTGCAATTTTTTTTTTCCAAAAGTAAAGCTTTAAATTGAAAGTTTTTGAAGCAGAAGTCAAACCAGACTCCTGATGGTTAACTATAGTAAGCCATTTTGCAAGTTCTGGCATCTCTTTAACCCTGAACTTAGGCAAATGTTTTCTAGGCCCATGAGTTATTGCTGTCTAGGACTCACTTCCTGGCAATCAGATCAGCTGATATTTGTTACGATGTTGTTCAGGAGATGATTTACACTGATACATAAACAATAAATATGTTACATAATAGATGGCAGCATCTGGAGAAGTGGCTCTTTTCGCCAGTGAGATGCTTTTTGTATGCTGCATGAATGAAAAGGGCAATTTCCTGCTAGAGAATACTGATTTCTTATCAGTTATCACAATGATAGTCTGCTGATCCTAAATCACTAATGACAGCTTGAGGCAATGATCTTGGCACATTATTGCCAGATGGAAGATTCATTTTGCTGACCACATAATTAACAACTGGTAAATGTTTGCACACAAACACACATATTTACATATGTGGGGCCCTCACTGTGTCATAACAATGCTAATGGCTTAAAGAGCTAGTTTTATTAATGTGATCCAGTAATGGGAACATCAGAAAAAATTGCCTTCTCTGGAGCTGTGAGCTGTCTGTCACCTGCATGGGAGCTCCCAAGCTTTAGGTTTTTGTCTGCCCAATGCCACTTGAAAGCTATGAAATTTTCCAAAGCAGCAAAAGGAGTAGTAGGAATTTGAGTCATTCATGAGGAAAAGTCCTGCTGTCTTTAAAGGAGGCTAGCTGAAGGACAGTTTCCCTTCCAAGTTCTGCATCGTACCGGGGATACATATATTTAGCATACCTGAAGAGGTTTCTGGTACGCAACACCCACAGCTTTCAGTGGAAGAGCTTAATGTATTTTACAGTGTTGTCTGTATGTCTTGGGGAAAGCAGAGAAGTCGTAGAGACGCATCTGTCCTGCTCCCCAGATGCCATAGTTCATTGTCAGATACAGAACCCACAATTTAATAATATATTAAGAATAATCTTTCATAATTATGTATCATCTGAGAATCTCAGACAAGGTTGTGTAACTTGCTTCTCACAGTTCACAGGAACACAACAATTTTTATTTGAACCTGTTTAGTTGGCAAGAAAAGAGAGCTATGAGTTAAGGGTGAGTTAAGGGATTGCAGTGAACAAGATCCTAGGAAACCAGGACATCTGGATTCTGAAATAACTGGTCTTCTTCCATACTCTCTGAGCTGCATTGCTTGCAGCCACAGACCAATATTTTTGGTGAAATCCTTAATTTTGGAAATGTGAATGAGGTGATGGCAGCAGTTGGCTTATGGAAAGCAGTCCAAAAAGAAGGAGTGCAAATTATCCATTTAAGTAATCACCAGATGCAAAATTGCAGGGTTAGAAACAGCTGGCAAAGAAAAATCTGAAATGATCATAAATATAAATAGTATCAGTGTCATGGTGCTCAGAAAATAAGTCAAATGTAATTCTAGAGTATCTGAGTACAAGACTTGTCGCTTGCAAGACATTAGAAGCTTCTCTTGCATAGGAAGAATCTGAAGTATTATGTCCAATTTTGAGCATTGTTCTAAGAGTAGGATATGGACCAGTTGGTGAGGGCTCACCAGAGGGTGTTGATAATGGTTTGATGTCTGCAAAAACTGGTCAAAAAGGAAAAATGGGACATACTTCAGTTCTGTAGTCTTGGAAAGACTATGGAGATATATTAGCCTTCAGATATAAAGATTGCCTGACAGAGAAAGTGAAAACAATTCTTACTTATTCATGGTGCATTAGACAGAAATAATGGGCCTTAATTACAGAGAATCAGGTTACTTCTTAGGCAAATGTACTTATGATGAGGATAACAAGTAGTGTAATAAATTGTTGGAGGAGGGTGTTTCTCTGCATCTGGATATCTGGGACACATCTGTTAGGTGTAGGTGAGGACACATCTGTCAGTGGTAGCTGGTCCTGCATTATGACTGGGGAGCTGGACAAAGGGATTCTGAAGGTCCTGTCCAGCCCTGTGATAACACCCCTGTCTCACATTTAAAACTCTTTTAAGGCTTGCTTCTGATCTGCTGCCTCCATCATGGCAGTAGCTGAGTAGAATCTGAGGTGCTATTTCCATGTTTCTGTTCAATTCAGAAAATTGATGAATCCCCGTGGTGAGGTTAGGCCAAAATTTACATCCTATTGGTTCTATCTCACAGCACCTTTTTTGGCTGGCTGTGATTTTGCATTACTCCCCCTGTTTTGACTCTGGCTGCTACTTACTGACCTGGCTTATTGCTGAAATGTATGTAATGCCCAGGACTCTCAAAGTGCCTGGAGCTGTTCTTTTCCCTTGATATCTGCCTCTTTCTTGTATATTTTCCCAAAGATCTCTATTTGTGGTTCACTTTATTTGAAGTGTTATGGATTAGCCATCCAGGTGAAGAAACAACTTTCCTAGGGCTGATTGAAAGAACTTCCTGGGGCAGAAACAACCTTTTGCTCGGTGTCTGCAGAGCACATGGCAAGCACAGTGCAATCCTCCTCCAATTTTGTTACATTTAAAATAATATTAATTGTGACTCCTAAGGTGTGTATAGAATTACCTCTGTATCTGGCTGCATTTTGAAGGTTTCCAGTGAAAGAGAGAAAGAGAGGGAGAGAGAGAGAGAGAGAGAGAGAGAGAAAGAGAGAGAAAAAAAAAAAAAGAGAGAAAAAAAGGGAAACATTTTAAGACAGCATTAATTAACTTTATAGAGAGGAAGAAAGGAGAAACCTAACATTACTGGATGATCAACTGTAGCTTACCAATTATGCATTAAGTTCTTTTCCTTTTCTATTTTTACTGGTCTACTTTTAAATATTACAAGATTGTTACAAAAATGTAATGGTTATTGGGATAGGAAACAATACGTTTTGTCAGTGTCACTTTAGTTATATTTATTTGAAGTATATTTGTAAATTGGTGAATGGACAAGTTCATTTACAGTGCTGAATTCCAAGGGAGGTCTTCTACCTGGAAAGCAAAAGAGACAACTTTGGAAATAAAAACTGTGGGGCAGGGTGCTTGCTGTTGTCCTGAGTTTGGAGTGCTTGATGTCTTGAAATAAAATAGTGTTCTCTTTGAAATAGTTGTCAATTTCCTGCAAAAAAAATGTAGGGTTTTTGTTTGTTTGCTTTTGGCAAGTCTGATAAATTTATTGTATACATCTGTTCCCTTGTTCATTTAAAACTTGTTAACGTCTTGTTACCTCCATCATGAAAGTAGTTGTGGAAAGTCTGACATGCAGTTTTCCACAATTACTCAGTTAACTGTGTTCTTCCCATTCTGCGTGATCCTGTCAGGGTGCTTTGTCCTTCCATTGCACCCTATCTGCAAAACTCCTGGAGAAACTTTTTTCTCAGCGGTGGTCTTACTGTACTAGAACTCTTACTGTGGATTAAGGCACTACCTTGATGTAGAAACAAACAGAAAAACAACTTAAAATTGAAATCACAATTACCCATGTGTTTACTGCAGATTCTAATTGTTTCCCTTTCATTTTTTTTTTTCAGATTGTTTCTCAGAGGAAACTCTCCAAGTCCCTACTCAAACATGGGAATACAGCAGGGAAGTCATCTATAACAGTAAGCCAATCTTAAATGCACTTCTATTTTCCTGTTATTTAAAGACATCTAATGTGACTAAATCTCCCTAAAAGCACCATGCTAAGTCACCAGAGAAACCCTTGCTTGAGAAATGCATTTAAATTGTTAATTTAACAGATTCATTTTACTGTTTCTGACAAATTTTCATGTAATGAAATGGCAACAAATAATGTATGATTTGAAAAAAAAAAAAGTCATAACATTTACTACTACTGCTACTACTTTTAAGATACTTTGATGACAGCACAGAAGTTGTACTGCTTGATTATTTTTATCCAAAGCTCTAGAGCTTCAGAAATTCATTTTGACCCACTTCTAGCTGCACTTGAAATATTGCATACAAACAGTAATTAAATATAAAAGTCTTTCATGGGTAGTATTTGAAAGGTGAGAAAAACAAAACAAAACACACACACCAACACCAAATGCAGAAGCTTTATCATATTAGGTATTTTAGCTGTGTTGTTATGCAATTACAGACTGGATAGTTACTTCAGCCCCGTGTCTATCTTGAAATTTGAAAATCAATGTATTACCTCCCTTTCATCTTTCTCTTTGCTGGCTTGTTTGCAAGATCAAGCTTGTCTGCACTAACCCTAGCATGCTTGTGACATTTGCAGCTCTGCATTAAGTTAGAGACTATAATAAAATACTCTGCTTTGGGACTCTCAGCTCAGGTGAGAAGGGGATTGAGAAGGATTTTCTTCCTTGATGTACAGTTAACCAGATGGGTTTCTTTTGGCTTGATTGTTTGGCTTTTTTTTTCTGGCCTTCAACCACAGAGCAGACTGCAGAATGTGAGAAACAATGCCTTCTGAGAGCCCAGAGAATTTTCTTTCTTAGATTAGACTTCCTTGGTACCTGGTTGAAAAGGGATTTGCTTAAATGCCTAAGGTGAAGCTCTTTTTGGTTCTGGGATTGGAAAGAAATCCCCCAGTCTTCTTTCTGTCTGAACAGAGCTAGGAGAGAATTTTGCTCCCTAAATAAACTGATGTGTTTTGCCCATTGAGATTATATGGGCAAACTTCACTCCATCTATCCCTGTGGTGTTCTGGACACACCTCCTGTTCCATGAGGACATAAAGGAGTTTAAGTCTTGTGAAAACACAAATACTCTACTTCAACTAAAATCACTAGGCCTGCTAGTAGAATTTTCTGGCAAAAATATTTGGTCTGTGATTTATGGGAGGTGAGAGAAGTTGAGTTAATTGTCCCTTCTGGTCTAACACTGGATGATGATGTTAAAACATGGACCCTACTTAGCTGCATTGTCTTCTGGCCAGTGGTATAAAAGAGCGGGTTGACTTTACTCAAATGGGAGAAAACTGAACTCAGACAAAAATTAGTATGTGAAAAGATTGATGTCTCAACAGAATAAGTGGAAATGGATTAGTTATTATTTCTGAAATTGAGGTACTTGGTAAAAGATCTTAAAAAGTCACAATGCTAATGAAATTTATTGCAGCTGTAGGCAGCCTGGCTAACTGCTGGGGGCTGTATATGTGGCTAGTAAAAGCATCACCCACTGCACCTCAGTAGCCTTCAGTGGATTTGAGGAACAGCTGAAATACCCCAGTGGATCCTTGAGTACCTGGAGTCCATGTGGTGGATATGGTCAGACCCTGTCTGGGAAGCCGATGGGGCTACCAAGAGTGTGGCTGTGGACATGAAATACCCAGGAAACATGTTTTTTTTTTTTAGGTGATGTAATCTGTGGGGAGAATTTGTAGGACAGGGAAAGACCAAACAGAATATAATGCAGTTAGTTTCAAAGAACATTTTTCAGTTAAATATTCCATCTTTAGTTAATACCTACTCTCCACTGGAGTATTTTAATGGCCTAGTTGTGAGGCATGTTTTGGTATTTCACTTTTTTAACAACATCACACAGCATAGTGACTTGCATCATTGTCAGTAAATCTTATGTACCTGAAAGAACTACACTACATTGTTTCAGAGTTAGTGTCTTCTGACTCGGTATACGGTAAATGATTTTGCAAATGTACCAATTGCAGTCAAATGATACCAGGAGAACTTTCCTATGGTATATGTGCCTTTCATTGCAACTAATGAAAAGTGACTTCCCAATTTAGCTTGCTTTAGACCTAAATAATGCAACTCATGTATAGCTTTTTTTCTTCCCCTGGAGACGGTGAGTCTGTGTGGAATTCTCCATTGTCCAATCTGAGGAAAAGTACTTTTTCAGGGGAAAGGGTTTACTGAGGGATGTGGAGGTCTGTCCATTGACAGCTGTTTGATAAGGCACAGTCACATGATGAAAAATGATTCAGTTTTGGAGGTTTAATGAGTTGTCACCAGCTGGGCAAGTGGTTCACTGAATGCCATTAGTCCTTCCTGATTGCCAAGAGAAATATATTAACTTGTACCACACTTCAGTTTCCTAATGGGGTTTCCAGTCTTCACATTGGCAAATGACATCTTTCTCCATTTTCATTACACCACGCAAAACTCAAATGTAGCTTTCCATTTAGGTGATTGCTGAGGAATTGTCTGGCAATGATGACTACGTTGAACTTTCATTCAGCGCACGGAAATTGGATGACAAGGTAAGCTGCTTGATATTAACCTTACTGATAGTTATAAGAATGCCTGCAAATATAATTTGATGAGATTTTCACCTACAGATATTTTTTGCCTCATATTATTAAACACATCAGAGATTTCAGATCAGCGTTCACGAGGCTTTCCTTAAGTTGTGAAGTAATTAGAAAAAAAAAAATCAAGGGAATCTAATTAAAACCAAGACAATTTAATTATGCTATTGCTAAGACAACTTAATTATTTAAAATGCCACAGATCAGAAGTGCTTAGAGAAGTGAGAAGAAGTGCTTAGAGAAGTCTTTCTGTAAGTAGTCAAAGATGATATAGTTGAAGCAAGGATTTTAAAAGATAGAAAACAGCTCGCTCATGATATAATGTCTGATAGCCAAAATCTAGCTTAAATGTGAGTAAAAGACTGTAGCATATTTTTAAAATCCTTTTTCCATTTTTAATAAGAAATTTCTCCACTGACTCAAACACTACTCTTCATTATAAGAAATATCTTGCTAAAAGTATCTGATCTTGTTTAGTAATACACGTATAATAAGCACCTGAAGCAATACAGAGCCCAGGAAATCTAGGTGACTGCTTGTAAGGCACACTCTCTGTTATTTTGGTGTAATAGAAGACACATAATTATTTGAGGTAATCTGGGGAATATCTTTGTAATCTGTAGGTGTCATAAGACCATAACCCTCTTGTAGATAACAGGGCTTTACATATAATTAAAGATCAGATGTTTACAATTGTTCTGGATCACATTATTTACCATTACTTTATAAGTAAAGAGTAAATACTTTAAAATGGTAAAGAGTCCCTTCCTACATATGAAGCTGCTCTAATTGAAAACATATGATAACCCCATATAAAAGTTTACAATTCTGACGCTCTAAGCATGTGCTTGTAAAAAGTTGACAATTAAGTAGCTTAAAATCAAATCAGAGTACTTTTGGTTACATACATCAGATTTTCAAAATCATGCCATAACTGATGAATAGCATTTTAGGTTGCAACTGTCAGGAAAACTCAGGCAAGCATAAAATAATTAATGGTACTGGAATTTATTTATAACAGGTAAATAGCATTACAGTGGTTAGGATCATTAACAATCATAAATGATCAGGATCTTAATTTGTTTCTCATCTGAAAGATGAATTACCTCTTTCTTCAGAGTTGCTGGACTTCTAATGTTTCAGAATCACATAATTTATTTAGGTGTTGAAATATAGGTTTACCAAGCTCATCTAAAGACAGACATTTTTAGACCTGATTTCCAAAACCGCACTCAAGATTTTTTACTGTTCCACACAGAGTCACATCTAGAAAAAGGAGAAAGTGTGTACGACGCAACAGGACTTCACTTGCTCATTCCTTCTCCACAAATGTAAACTATAATCTAGTGTAAATGTTATGAGTTACATATGGCTCTTTTTGTTATTAACTGAAAGGATACTGCCAAAGCATGCTTCCAAATTAGGCTGGTGTTGTCTGGGCAATAGCTTTAGAGAGTAGTTGAAATACTTACGGAGATAAGTTAAGGAGGATCATTCAGCAATATTGCAAGTACATGACCATTTCTGCCATTTTAACATGTCTAGTCAAGGTGGGATTCATCTAAGAAAAACAAATTCCTGTGTGGTACAGTGTGCAACTCAGGCAGTGACTCTTTTTCTATTATTTGAACCAAAATTCCTGTTTTCAGCTGATGAAAATCACTAAAAGACAGTCACTGTTGAAAAAAGTGTTTCAATTTTTCTCCAGCTAGAGGCATGGCTCTAAATCTGCCTGAAACTTTGCTTATCTCATTTATAAGAAGAGGCTATGGATTTTGATATGGCTTAGAATTAACTTTGATGTCAGTAGATGCATGGCACTACTAGTAATTACTGTTACTAAGATCTGAAGTTCTTAAATTGTGCCATTCATCCATTGATGAAAAAGCATGGGTGCTCCAAAGTCAAACAAAGTTTTAAAAAAAACACTAGAGGAAAACCCATCTGGTGAAAGCCTACGCATGGTTCTGCATGCCTGTACCTTCTCAGGGGAGTGAGGATCTGAGAGATTATGTCAGAGAAGCAAAGTGAGGGCTGGGACTGGCCTAGGAATCTCCTGAAAGATAGAGGAAGCTTGTGGAGCAATTGCTTTTGCTCTGCTACACAGAGCCACCTCTGTCACTGCAGGGTGTCCTGCACTGGTGTCTGTAGAAGTGGCAAGATAAGTTAAATCTTTTTGTCTAACAACTTGTGGGTAAAAGAATGGGTGAGAGGAGATTCTGGTTGTACTTTAAGGATTAAAAAAACATCATCCCATCCATTACCATCAGCGGTGTCTTGAAAGGACAACGATTTTCTTCTTCCACTCTTTAAGGGAAAGCTTGAAAGATTATCCAGATTGTGATCCCTGAATAGAAGAGCTTCCTTCATTAGGAAAAAAAGGGTCAACACACATTTTTGGCAGACTAAACAAAATTTGTTGGTATAATTTATCAGGCAGTATATGTTTGTTTTTTGTTTGGTTGTTTGTTTGGTTTTTTACTCCCCCCACATAAAATGGCAAGAGTTTTAGAGGTGCCATAAAACAAATAAAGCCTACTCAATTTTTCCTGAAGGGGTGACGGAAACATTCAGTACAAAATGATAGAAAGTCACAGTAAGAAAGTTTCCTTTAGTTAACTGACTTTGCAGAAATAAAGATTATGGTTTTATTACAGTACTTGTTTGGAAGGTATAACTGCATTTTCATGTTTTATTGAAGCCTAGTCAGCTCAGATGGCACATCTTTGTTTCAAGAGATCCGCTGAGAACACTTCACAGAGGAACAATAACTTTTGGAAAGGTTCTATTGCATTAATAGCTGTGTCACAATTACCATAACAAGCAGCTACATTTTTATGATAGCTGTAATAAATTATGAGCAGTGAGGCAGGCAAACTGCCTTTGCTGTTCTAAGAGAGGCAGTTATCATGGCTTGAGATTCTCCAGCAAATGTCTGTAAAGTAAAAGCTAATATCACTTTTTAACGTATTTCCTCATACTGTGGTTTAACCCAGCAGGCAGCTAAGCACCGCACAGCCATTCAGTCACTCCCCTCCACACAGTGGAATAGGGGAGAGAATCAGGAAAGAAAGAGTAAAGTTCATGGATTGAGATAAACACAGTTTAATAGGACAGAAAAGGAAGGGAAAGTAATTATAATAATTATGACAACAGATTATATGAAACAAGTGTTACACAATACAATTGCTCAGCACCAACAGACTGATGTCCAGCCATACTCCAAGAAGCAGCCACCTGACCCTGGCCAGCCCCCCCTACTTTTACTGTTCAGCACTACTCCTTCATATGGTGTGGGACATCCCTTTGGTCAATACGGGCCAGCTGCCCTGGCTGTGACCTCTTGTGCAACCCCAGCCTCCTCCCTGGCTCTGCAGTGTAGGCAGCTGAAACATCCTTGACTCTGTGTAAGCAGTGCTCTGCAGAAACTAAAAGATCAGTGTGTTGTCAGCATCACTGTCATCTGAAATCCAGAACTCAGCTCCATACCAGGTACTGGGAAGACAACAAACTCTATCCCAGCTGAAACCAGGACAGCCTCGTGCCATTTCGAGCAGCTCCTCAAAAGCATCCTTGAGTGTGCATTTTACAGAATCCTGCTTCTGACAGCAATAAAGTTCATGCCATGACCTTCTGAAGGATTGACCCTTCAGGGATGCCCACAACTTGCAGGGATGGCAAGTGGGAGTTGGTAGGATGCTGCAATAAACAAGGACATACAGGCTTTCTTTGCTGAAAAGGTATCTTTATTACACATGGCCACAAAGCACCAATGGGCAATATTCTGTGATTAAAGGCAAGCATGGGGAGAGGTATCAGGCTTATTAAGAAAAGGCGTCTCGGAAGACACCAAACCCAGGAGTGGGCCCAGGAGGGGGCCCGGTTGAATGAAGAACAAAGCGTCACTTCAAAGACGTGAGATTCCCATCAGACGGTTCGGACTCAGCCGGGCATCCCCAGTGAAGGTTCAATGGGTTTAGGATGTTTTGTGGGCAAGAACAGTATGTGCAGCACAGGAAGTTCCGAGGGAGAGAGGCGCTCCATTTGGGTAGGAGTCCTTTTTTGATCAAAAGAGGCAGAAGATGGCATAGGACACCATCTCCTTAGAGCAGCCAAAATGCTAATTTCTGTTTCACCTGAGACACCGCTGCTTCCTAGTCTCTGAGAATGGCACCTTTCCCAGAGCCGTTCCTCCTCATCAGACAGTCCGTTGCTCTTCTAGTTCCTTGCTTTTGCCCTTGGTGACAGCATCTTCAGGAAGTCTCTGGTTCTTAGGTACCCTTAAATTGCACTTGCAGGAGGCCAGCAGCACCTTCCACGGATGCTGCAGGTTGCCGGGCCCGGTTCCCCAGCTGGCAGGCATTCTCTTCTGCCAGGCTTTTAGGAGACTTTTGCTGTCAGCCTTTGTCCCAGTCGGGCCAGGTCACCTTTGTGGCTGCTCCCGTCCCCAAGACTTTCCCATTCCCATGACGACTTCTCATCCCCCAAATGACTTCTCCCCTGCAAGTCTCGCTTGGGGACTCACCACCCACAGCCGTTCCCCATCAGGAGCAGACATCCTCAAACCACTTTGTGGTGCAGGCAGCAGGAGAGGATTGCGTTCAGCACCCCTCGGCCCCCACCCCCAGCTGACCAATGCTAGAATAAGTGCAGGCAGATGCTTTGCAGGGTGGAAAACTCATAGTTTATTCCTGGGGTAATTGTGGCTGCCACCCCCAGCCTGTCCCCAGGTGAGGCCCAGGAGCCTGCTCAGGCAGGGGGCCCAGCCTGCTGGCCCGCTTGGTCTCCAGCCCCCGGCTCCTCCTGCCGGCCCGCTTGGTCCCCGGCCCCTGGCTGCTCCTGCCGGACCCTGTGCAGCCAGGATGTGTCCCCGATGTTGGCATCCTGCGGGGACCCTGGCAGTCTGCACCCGGCCTGACCCGCGTGCCAGGAGTAGCTCCTGACAAGTCTGCGTTCCATGGTTGGGCTGCGCTCCCTGCGCCTGGGCGAGACGCTGCGGGAGCGGTAGCTTGAGGGGCTCCTCTGCCGCTGCTGCTGCTGCTGCCGCCGCCCCAGCCGCGCGTTGCGCTGCCTCCTTCTGCGGGGCCGCTGGGCTGAGGCGTCGCGACGAGCGGGCGGCACCGGGTGCATGATGGTCGCAATAGGGCCCCGGCACAGTGGGCAGGTGTCTCTTTCTGCGGCCCACACATGGATGCACTCGAGACAGAACGTGTGCCTGCAGGGGTCCACACGAGCTGGGCTGGACAGCCGGCCCAGGCAGATGGGGCACATCTCATCCCCGCGGGCCTCCTCTGGCTGCTGCTGCTGTGGCTGGCTCATGATGTCTCCAGCCGCTGCGGCGAGCAGATGGTCGTCCTCAGGGGAAGGCTCTCCTGGTGCCAGGAGATTAGCAGCAGCCTGGGGTCTTCAGCACCTTCACTGCTTCGTGGGTTGCCGTCAGGACCTTGATGCCTCAAGTGCCAAGAGTGTGCCACCAGCAGGACTACTGGAGATAGAACCAGGAAGAAAATATTGTAGCAGCAATCAGACATTAGCTTTCTAGGTTCAACCA
>CM021732.1:45318465-45337806 GCA_011075105.1 Heteronetta atricapilla | reverse complement strand
TTTTCTTTTCTTTTCTTTTCTTTTCTTTTCTTTGAGAGTATATGTTTTCATTTGAATATGCAAATATTAGCAGGCCCTGATTTAGATGGCTGAATATTTGCCTAAGGCTGCAGTTCAGATATTCATAGGAAAGCTAAAAGTAGTAGGATTTGCACTAGATTCTTTTATGCAAAAATGTTTTAAAATTAATTGTGGCTGTAAAATGAGAATCAAACTTGAAGCTCCTTTCCAATTCAGGCCCCTTATACCTTGTGGTGGGTGTAAGATAAGGCTGCTATGGTACAGCAGCCTCCAGAATCACTTGTGTTTGACAGATAGCATATAGCACTTGTCAGCTGACAATTCTGTTTTCTTTCTATGCAGACCATAACTTAGGAGTTTGATGATAGCAAGGACAAAAGAGTGGAAATTAGAAGAATCAGAGAGGTGAAGTGTCTCTGACAGGTTTAGTGCTGTATGACTGTACTTTGATTTACATTGACTAAGCATTCCAGTCTTCACGCTACCACATTTTTGAAGCATTGACTTCAGATGCTTTGTTTCACTCCATAAAGTATATAGCGATATGTTACTGTTAAACGTTGGAAGGATTCCCTGTGCCATATTTAACACAGGGGGGTTTGTATATTTCAGCTACTATGCTGAGCTTCTCACAAGGATTGCCTGCTCACTGTGAACAGCAATCGCTACAGAGATGGCTGGTTATCTGAGGGGTGGGAGACAGAAGGATGTAGTTAACCTCTTCTCAGTGGTTTGTGGGGATAGGACAAGGGGCAATGGCCGCAAGCTAGAGCCCAGGAAGTTCCGCACCCACATGCAAAAAAACTTCTTCACGGTGAGGGTGACGGAGCACTGGAACAGGCTACCTAGAGAGGTTGTGGAGTCTCCTTCTCTGGAGATATTCAAGGCCCGTCTGGACACCTACCTGGGCAACCTGCTCTGAGGAACCTGCTTTGCAGGGGGGTTGGACCCGATGATCTTTCGAGGTCCCTTCCAACCCCTACAGTTCTGTGTAATTCTGTGTTACAAACCCATACCCCTGTTTCTTTTTGACATACCTGGAAGGCATAATTTAAGTTAAGGCTTTAGGAGGCAACAGGAGTGTTTGAAGGGAAATGTCAGATTGTGGACATTTTGCAAATGGAAGGAGACTTCTCAACAATAGCAGACACATTACGCTGCCCACTGCCCTTGACACATCAGTGCACAACATGCATGCCTCTGTAGGCTGTTTGGAGATCTGAAGTCTTGGCATTTCATCTCTGCCACTGAAATCGCATGGGTACTGAGCTTAGTGGCTTGATTTATGTTATGAAGTGTGGGGATTAACAAAAATACACTGAAACAACTCAGCTTAACTTACTTTACCCTTTTTAAGTCTTGCACCCCAAGCAACGTTCACACTGTCTGGGCATTTTAAACGCTTCCCTGTTGAAAATTTCTGTTTAAAAAGATAAGATGTGCAAGGTCACTAAAATCAAAGCAACCAATAATTAGGATCTCCCTCAAAAGTCTGTTAATTAGAATTCCTTATGGGCTTTAAAAAAAAAAATCCACTAATTTTTCTTTATTTATCTGTTGGACAGAGAGCAGTTATTTTTTATTCCTCTCAGGATGCCTTCTAAAACTTTATTGCAATTATTGCTGCTCTAGGTTTTATTATGAAAAAGATATATTAGATTTATGAACCTACTGAGCTTTTCTTTCCAGACATTGAAACCACCTGAGAAGTCTAGTCACACTTCAGTGCTGGTCATAACTTCTTTTAATGCTAACAATGCAGACAATTTGTGTATGAGCTAAAGTTAAAAGAAAATATCTCTTTGATCCAAAAGTAGTACATTGCCTTTCTAATATCTAAAGAGATTTAGTTCACATTGATGATTACTGACAAATCCAAATGAGGGTTATAATCCCTCTGAGACCATTTTTTTTTATCCCATTCTGCTATGCTGAAGGTCCTCTAAATTGTGGAACTTTGGCATTCAATTTTTGGTTCTGTATGAGAAGTATGTTGCCATCAAAGTTTTATTTGAAATTCAGGCTTGCTTTGTGAGTTGAGTATCTTCTGACAGGGATATTCTACTGTCCATCAATTCTAGTAGTTGTAGGCTCCCCTTGTTCTAGTGGAGTCCTCGTAACATACACTGAAAAATAATCTTTTTTTGTGTGTAGGTATTACACATTGTAATACTTAGAGAATAAACACCTAACAAAGTGCTGTAGAGGCACAGACCACACAATGCACATGGCATAGAGTAAGAAATTCTTCTGCTGAGGTTGTACAGAGAACCTCAATGAAAGACATTCTGCTCATAAGGATAAAAAGGAGGAAAAGAGACCAAAAAAAAGGAAGAACATGGTTGCTACAGTAAAAAAGAAACTACAAGGAAAGGGAAACGTGCCATATTTATGTAGAAAATATTTCCATCTTCTACCCAAATATGGAACATTTTCAAAAGAAGAATGTCCATTGGATATTTTTCTACCTTTCAAGAATCTGTATGTTGCATCTTCATCAGTGTTGTCAGTTTGTTTATTGTTTCATCCCTCCCTGGCACAGGCAACATTTTTTTTTGGTGGATCATTGTTAACAAGGTCTTCTTGAGAAGTCTGTTCTTTGCTGAAGTCAATAATCCACACGGTGTCTCTTCTTTGTTGATACTGTTATACAATGTGTTCCTTGCTTACAATATTAATAGAATTTCCACAGCCTGCAAAGAAGATTTTGATGTCATGCTGGATGCAAATAGGCAAACACTTTATTTGAATTTTAATCTCTTCCCTGGAGTCTGTTGCAGCATGTTGGGTGTGCAGAAGGTTCGGTCTTTTTCAAATAATCATAACGAAGTTTCTTTCTGATGTCTTTAAAATGTTGAATCTTTCATGCAACATGGTGGATCATTAGAGAAAAAAAAGTTTATTAAAGGTCTGTAAGTGTATTGATTACTCCATTCCGAGTTAAGGAAAAGCAAATAGCAGTGGTTATTTTGATATTCTCTGAGTTATTGCTGCAGTGTTCTCTAAATCAATAAGCTCTGAGTGACCTTTAATGCTTGACTACAGCTCTGCTTATACAGGTATATTAAAAACTGTAATCCTTCAGTAAGCTCTCGGTATCTTTGAAAGCCAGTGGTGAAGGTAACTGAGCAGAACCTGTGAAGAAGGCCAAGTAAAGCTTAAGAGACAAGCAATAAGTAATACATTCAAACAAATCCATTAGTACTTTTATTCTTCCACAATTCAGCTGTCACACAGTGTTTGATGCACTAATGTAGAAAGATACGGTTTATGGTCAACAGCAATGATTTGTGCAGGATTTTAGAAAGCGTGTGGCACAAAGGACAATTCAAACAGTATCAAATGATAATTAGAAAAGCATGAACCGAAGGATTTCACACTGCTCCGTAACAGAACACTCATTTGTTGTTGCAGTTTTCTTTTCGCTTTTAATTCCATATAGAAAGCAACTGGCATTAAGAACCAATTACAGTGCAGGCTAGACTTGCTGTTTATTTACTTGATTGGGTGATTTCAGTCATACCTGATTAACTACTCAGTTCTACATTTTCCTCTTCAATTTACTCACAAAATTAATGTTGTTGGAGCCAATCATTCCCTCTATGCTTACCCTGGTGTCACTGAAGACATATTTGCATATGTAGTCTTTCTTGTGGAAAGTCTTGAACAACAAGAAAGAGGGATTCAATCTTCACTTGTCTTTAATGTGAATCTAAAGATGTCTTGAAATTACTTTTTCAGTAAATCGGTAATTTTTCATTAGGTCAGGGCATTTTCCTGGAATCTTTAGAATAATTGCCTCACTCTTGGAGGGTGAAGATCTTTCTTTAGTAACCTGAATAACACTTATTAGTCATTATAAGGATGTTATCTTTTTGTGAATTTCCAGAGAAGTTCTTACAAAATTGCAGAGCTGATAATTTTAGATAATAAATATTCTTTCTTGGTGGTCAAAACAAGCACACAGAACTTTAGGTTTAAGTATTGGGATGTCTGATACAAGCTCATTTAAAGTAACAGGCATCTGGTAGAAGCGAATAGAAATATTTGTAACCAGAGTAGAAGTTTTAAAACAGTCTTCTGAGAGAATGATCCGTTATTTTGAGGACTACTACAAAATGAAAATAAGTGACACACTGTAAAAGCAGATCTCTATGAGACTGCCTTGCATAAAAGCCATCAGCCTTACTTTTCCAGTAAATAATTTATTAGAATACTACAATTCTTATATGTTTCTCTTCCTTTCTTTCATATTCACCCTGATTCTCTCTATGTGCCCATTGTTGCAGGACCACTACAACGATTATTAAAAACTCAAGTGGCCTACTTCACAAGATGTGTAGTGATTGTTGGAAATTTGCTACAACTGCTCACCCTGTTTTGTCAGTTTGGGTTGATCTATAATTTAGCAATCACTTTATAATATGAGTGCCTCCTGAATTCATTAATCGCAGCAGTGTGTTTGGCACCCTGATTTATCTGAGCACATTGAGGACTGATCTAATCAATCTCCATAAACTCTGTGCAGGTGGGGTGCAAGATTTAAGATCATCCTTAAAACAAAACTGATTAAGACCTGGTGTCTGTGATCTCAGCTCACAGATTCCCTTTTCCCTCTCCTCTTTCCTTGGCTGTACTCATGATAAATCCATTGAAGATACCGTGGAAGAAAATACCAATTTGCAGTGAAGATTGAGGATACAGAAGTGATCTCGAGAAATGAGCTTGATCCATTTTTTGTTGAAGTCAGGGAAACTCATTCTGTGAGTGACTCATTCTATCAGTGACTTTGATAGGCACTAGTTTGTGCTCCATTATTGTAACTGCTGGATATATAGCAAATTAATTGTTAGATTAATTAATCTAGATTTGGGTTAATTGATGTTTGTGAAGTGCTTTGAAGATAAAATAGCTATCTAACTGGCAAGTGTTGTCACAACAATTAGGGGTGCAAGTGGATTGCAGGAGGGAATAAGCATCTGATATATAGTGGTATATAAAAAAAAAAAAGTTGATATTCAGATCTCCAGGGGTTTGGGCTGCTGATAAAAATGGTGGTAAACTGCTGAGAAGCTGGTATATGTGAACCAAATCATCAGGGGAGCAAGAGACAGAAGACTTGGGCTCTTCCCTTGGGTTACTCTTGATAGACCTAATTTCCTGGTTGACCCTGCAAGAGGGGATTTTTACTTTCTTCCCCAAGGCCCCCAGTCGCACAAGCCCTGAGGTAAAAATGAAGAAACTTCACCTTAACATTTCAAAGAGCAGTCAGTGTGTGAAACAAGGGTGAAGAGAGGGCGAGCAACAAGAAACAATGTTGTGTATGAGTTTATTCCTCCGGTCTGAGGAACCAAAGGACTGTTTTCTCTCTTTATCTTTTGCAAATAAGAGAGGATTTCTTCCACTTAATTTGTACACTGTGTTGATTGTGATTCGTCTTCCAATTGCTTACTGCCTCCACGGTTCCATCCAAAGATATATAAATACAACCTTCCTCAGCTTTGCTATGGAAGTCACCAATACGAGAAATGTTCTGAAGGGATCTCTCTCCCTCATCTCTGGAGCTGTCTTTGAAAGTGAGCATTAATCCCCTGGAATGAAACAGAGGCTTCCCTACATGCTGCTGACTATAATCCCAATCAGAAGTGTCTGCTTCCTTCACAGGGCAATAGCTGAGAAAGTACTAACTCCCATCCTTAGGACAATTTCATATGAGATAAAGCAAACCACTGGTAATGAGGATCAGTTCCACGTTGGAGGGTGGGCATAGGAGATACTGTTGAATTAAATGACCTCTGCATTCTTCCTGATTTTCAAATCACTGTGTTGATAAGGCACTGAACACTGTACAGACCAGTATAAGCTGCAGAGCTGCTTACTGCAGACGTTTAGGAACAAGTGCTACCTTTTTGAATTAAAAGAATAAAATGAAGCTTTTCTTTCACAAAAACAGAGCAGGATTAAGGCTTAGCTGTAACCCTGTAAAGCAGCTGAATGCTGTAGTTAGAGAATTTTTAAGTGTTGGAAGTTGTTAAAGAAAATCCATCAGTCTCACACTTTTGTGTCTACAGGACATTTTAATGTGTGACCTAAAATATCTTATGATATTAAAAATGGGAGAAAATGAAAGTGTAGCCAATTTTTCATATCCTTTTTTTTTTTTTCATTTCTTTCAGTTTAGCCAGGAAAAAATAGTGAAAGTAATTTTCAGACAATCTCATTTCAGACTCTCATAAAGAAGTAAAGCATCACAATGGCTGCTGACACATAACCAACTTATAAACCCTTGGTTTCTTTTCAGATATCTTTTTTACTGTGCAAATTGAAAAATGCACACTCATAGAAATTCTCTTGTTGTTAAATCATATAATGTATTTCTTGCTATGAATGATATATTTTGCTACTTAAATGCAAAGCTTACCTTAAAATTCTAGTCATAAATCATATTTTTATATTTTATATACTAACATACTGACACACAAAAAAGGTTGCACATTGCAGATAATAAAAGATGTATATTTAAAATGAGAGTATTCTCAGGGAACATGACAGAGTCAAATTCAGGACAAAATGATATATTTGCTTAAAAAAAATTACAGCAAGTGTCTTCAGGGACCTAATTATAAATTAATGTTTGTGATACTCTGGGCAGCACTAGGGCAGAAGTAGCTATTAAGTTTGTCGAAATTTTAATATTTTAGAAGATGTCTCAGTACCTAGGGGTCATTTGAAAAGTGTGAATTTTATGTCACACTGGAATTAGATATTTAACCTTTCTATATGCAGTGATCTCACCTACCATATATTCTGTTAAAATAAATAAGAGATCTGTTTTTTCACTTTGCCAAAAATATGTTTCCTCCCAGGTAAATGACTATGCACAATTTGTAAAGTGTAGATAGATGTATATAATGTGTATAAACCTTATGTAACACACAGAGCTTGGCTGTGTAATAATCTATATACTCTATCAAATCTTAAATAAACATGTCTTTTTTTTACGTTAGAGCTCAAAATGATTTTTAAATGCTCAATAACTGTGCTCTGTGTGATTCCCCAGAAGAAGCATTTAGCTGAACACAGCCCTCCTTGTGATAGTACTGGAAGAAATGGAGACTGTTGGTATCAAAGATTCATGTCCTGAACATGACAGACATTGGGTCTGCTTTTCCTCTGATTAACAACGGGATGGCATTTCATATCACAAACATACTAATCCTTCCTCTCCTAGAAAAGTGCATGGATAGTCTGTACATCCTTAAGAGAAAGAGTATGCAGGCAATGTTAGAAATTATTGTGCGGTATCACCAGTATTACAAACTCTTGAGTCTTCTAGTCTGATCTCTGAATAGGTCATGAAAAAAAAAACAAACAAAAAAAAAAAAAACACACCAAACTGGGTGGCCTGTCCCTTACACTCTGAATGTCCTTGTTCTGAAGGCACGAGATATGAACAGCAACAGCATCAGCAGCTGATCTTCCAGAGAGCTCTTTAGACATCAAGTGTCTAAGGTTTGTTCAGATCTACTGATCACCTATTACACAGTCAGTCATCAAGTTATTAGCTTAGAGTTCCTACTGAGTGTCCTTATTTATTTCTGAGAAATTCTAGGATTTACTGATGACAAATTATTTTCCATTATAGAAAATCTCATGAGATGCCAACAGGAGCTATTCAGTTCTACACACTTACACGCTTTTGCCAATACTTAAGTGTTTCAGCAGTAGAGAACAAGTACTTGGACAAAGAGGGGGCTTTGTGATACCTTTTAAACAGTGACAACAGGAGGACTACATCATAGAATCGAGTTCTCTCATTCGTCCCCATCACTTTAATAACACAACATTTTACAGAGCAACATCTCAGAGATCTGAAGAGTGAGTATTATTTAGAGTTTTAATGGAAGTATATGTGGGACCTTGAATGACATCAGATGTCCCAGATAACTACAGGAGCCAAGATACCAGGCCATTGAATTGGGCACCAAAAGAGGATGAATGCTAGCTCCATGTATACATTTGTACAGCATGCAGTTAAATGTATATTAAATGACATAGTTTCTGTTGACAGCTTCTCCTGGATAAGAAATTTTTAAAAAGGGAAGAAGTAGAGGAAGTTATCAGAAAGGTTTCTGGTTCTTTCTTTTGAGACTACATATTTAAATAGTCATAAATGACCTGGGGAAAAGGAAAAATAATAGGGTAACAAATTTTGTAGATGAGAGAATTATCTGGGATTGTTTTGACTTCAAAATGTTACGAAAGGATCTTAGCAACAGTGATTGGCACTAAGATAGAAAGAAAGTCAACAAAATGATCAGAAGAATAAGAAGTCTTCTTTCTACAAAGAGGCTAAATTCAGAAATATAATCTTGTAGAGATAGCTGTGAAGTCATGAATGATTTGGGGGAAATGAGTTGCTTGTTTTTCCTCAGAATATGTGAACTCAATAAGCACCAAAAACAGGCAAAATGCTTAAAGCAAAAATAAATAAAATTTTTCTATACAATACAGTTAAATCATGGGACACATTATCAAAGGATGTTGGGGGCCAAAAACTGTAAATGTGTGAAAAAAGAAACTATAAAAATGATTATTTCCTTGGGTGGCTATTAACGCTTTATCGGATGCTCTCTTGAGCTTTAGGAACGTCAAGTTGGTGAGTGCCAGTATCTGAGAGAATATGGTGAAATAAAGATGAATGTATCTTTCCCTGGTCTTATACGGTCTTTTTCTAAATATTCACTAGCATCTGACAGAAAGAGGATCCTGATGACACGTAGTTTTAATATTTTCTTATGGTGAATGTTGTTGCACCACTAGACTTCTGACTTTCAAGGTAAAATGAAAGTGTTGATTTTAATCTGAAAGAGTGACTAATGTTTAATCATTATATTCATAGCAGTGGTATGTCATGGTGCATGGTTTCTTCACCTCCAGTACAACTTTGTGAAAAAGTAAAAGGCAAATGAATAATTTAGAGCATAAGTGTGTCCAGTTTGCTGTGTACAAACATACAGATAAGCCAGGCTATTCCTTTACAACTCTTTGGCACCTGCAGGACAGCATAGGGAATTCTGTTGGATACCTTCAAATACTTGTCCTGATCGTGATTATACATGCACAGCCCTCTTCTGCATTTCTTTCTTGTCTACATTAGTTTACAAATTTTTCAGAAAAATACTACCCTGCAACAGAATTCCTGTTCGTTATCAGCTATTTCTGTTTCTTAATGTATCCATTTCTAGTTGCAAGCAAAACTTTTGAAAATCTGATGATTAGATTGTTTGAAAAGGCTTATTTTTACAGGTTAATTTAAAAAGTAGGCTACTGACATTAAGCAATCACAATTCAACTCTTAAACAGAAAAGAGTGTTTCAGCCTCTGCCCTTCAAAATAGTGAAAGGAGTACTTTGTTTGAATTGTGCCAAAAATGATTCTTCAACTCATGGTTAAAATGTGGGAGTAAAAAATTTGCCTATTGTCAGATTTCAAGGGCATTTTCTCTATAATAAATACTACAAACAACCATTTGTGAATAAAAGGGATCATGGAAAAACAACAACAAAAAGTTTTGCTGCAGACTGATGGTAAACATTGTTAAGTAAATGAATTGTGTAGTGCTGAAAGTTGTCACAAATATTTTGTGATACTGATGCTAAGGAAGAAAGGTAGCAGGACACATCCAAATTACCTGGGAAAGGTTCCTGTGGGGAAGTTGTCTATTTCCTCAATAAGAGTGTGCTCCCCAACTTCTCTGAGCTGTCTGGAAAAGTCAGCATCCAGACATGGGGGAATTCACCTTGTAGTTGTCCTGGGCGCAGTGAGAAAACCTATACACCTTCCTATTTTATTTCAGGTATGGGATCCCTCTGCCACATACAGTCCAGTCCCTCTTCCATCCCTTCCTCATCTCCTGGGAGTCATGGATAGCCCTAGCATGGTAGCTCTGCTCTGACAGTTGGCTGGGGTTGGCTGCAATGAGGGAAGCAGAAGCATGGCCTGGCTCCAGCCATTCCCTATTCCCGTATGGGAATGGAGAATCCATACACCTTGGGAGAATTCATTCACCGGCTCTGGAAAACAGAGTGGTTGGCCAGAGCGGGTCAGTAGAAAGTGCCACGCGTGGTTGGGATTGACACTGTGATAGTGTCAGCCCCAGAGAGATACTGTGGACATTTGAAACAGTGATTTTGCTGCAATGCAACTCTATTTCCTGGCCCTGAAACATAGTCTTGTGTGAGATAATGGCAGTCCTCATCAGAATGCAGGGTGTGCTTCTCCACGCAGACTTATGAATATGGAAAACTTGCACAAAATAATTAAAAATCACTAACTCATACTTTTAATCATCTCATGCACATTTTAAAATTTAGAAATGTGATTTTAGTAGCCTAAATTTGTTTGTTCACAGCACTTGAACCTTTAATCTCCTTAAGTGCTTTAAATCCTCAACACTACATGTAGCTTAAAGGTGACCTGCGAAAGTAAAATACAGAATCCTGGCAATGCAACGTTCATTGAATGCTCTTTTAGGCTCCCCTTTTCCTGGCAGTTCAGAGCTTTAAGCATGTACTTGTAAAGCTGTTGACATTTGAGGTTGGTTTTTTTTTTAAAAAAAAAAAAAAAAATTAATGATACAGGAATAAGGGCCTGATCAGCCCTGTTCAGCCAATAGATGTCTCCCCGTGCTGTTTTTTTTTTTTGGCTGTTAATTTCCTGCCTTTGTATGGAAAGCAGCACATCATTCTGATCTCAACTACGTAACTGTCATTGTTGTGGGAACAGGGACAGGCTTGCCACCATCTAAGTCCAAGATCAAGATCAATTGTAGAACAGATTTTCAGATGTATTTCAGAGTTGAAAGGTGAAGTTTGAGGAAGAGGAAGCAAGCCAAAGGAAGATACTCCTTTCTCAGTCAGGTACAGGCAAGCACTCCTTTTAAGACAAATGGTTGAGGTTTTCTGTATAACAAAGTCGTTTCTCTGCAGGATATTACTTTTAAGCACTCTACATCTTGAAAAGTATGCAGAGGTTTGCCTGTGGTCAATATTTGTTGTTGTTGTTGTAATATTGGTCTTTCAAGGAGTACAGCATTAGCAGAAGCTGGTACTGGCATCAGTTCTGCTTGTGATGTTTTGGATGTAGGATGTGTTTTGCCTAGCTGCAGATGCAGAGGCAGTGAACCCTCACAACTCCAAAAGCTACAGATTCCTGCAAATTCTGTGAAAGAGTCATATTTTAGTACATATTTAGTTCATATTTTAGTACATATTTAGTACATATTTTTAGTACAGAAAGCTTCCCTTACTTCCCTTGTTTGTCAGGACTGAGTGAAATGAAAAGATGTACATACAGTAAGCACTATTCCATTAATGGTTGCAAAAATAAATAAATAAATAAATAAATGCTACTCACAGAATAACCATTGCCACAATATCTCAGCATTGTGCAAGTTTTACTTGTTGGAATCATCCAGGTTTATTAATTTATTTTTTTTTTTTAGAAATATTATCCTGTATGTTCCAGGAGAGTTTGCGCAAAACCCAGTGCTAGAGGATCTCCTTGTGACTTTTCCATGTTTACTTCTTTCTGATGTTCAGTAGAGAGAGAAATATTCTGTGCAAGAGAACTATCTGCTCATTCCATCTTATGGTTAACATATGTCTCCAAAAGCAACATAAATACACAGAACAAAACAAAGTTTGTCTGAATTTTCATCTCAATGTTTTTCACCGAAACCTTCTGCTTGGTTCAGCTGAAATAATTTGGATATGTGACAGTTTTGCCAGACTGTTTCATTAAAAAGCTCCTTACCAAAAAAAATGTAGTTTTGCTACTCCAGACAGCATTTCATAGATAGTTACTTGATACTTTTCTTCCTTTTCTCCTTTGAATTTTACAACTGGGAAATGAAAACCGGTGACTTTCTGTGTTTTTTGGTTTCTTGGTTGTTGTTGTTTACTTGTTTTTTGTTTTTGTTTTTGTTTTTTTTTCTAATTGGTTTGGATCAAACAGGAAGAATTTGTGCACTGAGTTTTGCAACCTCCAGTAAGGGTTGTGCTTCACGTAGTTCTGTTGCTGTGCAGGGAGACGGGATAGCAGTGAGCTCAGGCTGATGTTTCCGTGGGACAGGCTCTCTAGTCAGCATCTTTATTGGTGAGGTACTTGATGTCCCCTCTCATTTTGTAGAAAAGTATATTTTGGAGGAATGCATTTCATATAGACAAGATCTGCACTTCTGAGCTGCCTTTCATGGAAGGGGACTGCCGATAAGTCATTTTAATTTCCTACCTGGTATATTTTTTTTAGATGAAATGTCTCAACTGTATTCTGGGAATCTTAAAATACCCTGTAAATCTGGAGTAGTACTTAAGAAGTTACAAGTACTTAAGAAGTCACACTGCCATTGGCTTTGTGATAAAAATGCTGTTCTCATCTACAAGAGACTATGTTACTAAAATGCATGTTAAAGCACTGCAAGGAGCAACTGCATGTTCCCTTTACTGTTGTTTCTTACAGTGGAGAAACATAACCATATATGAGCATGAATTTGATTCAATGAACATGAAAAGACTGCTATTTTGAAATTAATTGTGCTTGGCATTTATAAAAACAGCTTAACACATGGCTTCTTTTATACTCCAGTTTGATTTCGTAAAGGTCCCGAAAGCTTCCCTTCCTTGAGAATCAATTTTTCATGTGGCATCGCTATACTAGTAATAATTCTTTAGTGCCTTTTTCTGTTCCAGACTTCAGTGATTTCATATTTTAAAATGATGTAGCAGCAGCTGGAAAAAGGCCTATCGGCATGTTTTCTTTCCTTCCCCTCTACCCTAGGTAGAAAATTTGCTCTGAAATAAAATGGTTGCCAACTTTCTTACTACTTCTTCTGTTCTTTCTCTTTCTGTTATTTCTTTACTTATTTATTTATGACAGAAAATGTGCAATGTCCTGTTACCCTGAACACAACAGTTAAGCAACAGTGTCTTTTTTCATACTTCACACCTGCTTATCTCTATCATGGATACTTAACTATATCCACTTACCTCATGGATAGATAGAAATGGCTACAAGAGAATTATAGTGAGACTCCTTTTTTTCAAATTTTCTTTTGTTTGAGAGGTGATGTGAATCTGCTTTTCATCTGGAATCTCCATTGTTTCTTAGTGATTTCCAAAAAGGGGCTTAATTTTTTCATTTATTTCTCAGTGCTCAAGAATGGCTATTACATTCCAGATAAAGAGAGACAGATGGATCCTGATCTGCCATGAAGTATTTTATTTTAATATCTGTATCTGACTTTGTTCCCACATTACCTTGAATTTTGTACTAAGTCTGCTTTAAAGCAAATACAGATCTGAATATCACTTTTTCTTTTGTTTTGTTTTCCCTACGCTGATAAGTGAAGCTGGACAATCACTAAACCAAACAGGATTACATATTGTGATACTCAGGAATGGTACCTTGGATATTTCGAAGCCATTCCTGTTTCTGACATCATGGTTAGCTAACATAATACCAGCATTTCTAAAGGTTTTTGTTTGTTTGTTTGTTTGTTTTCTACAGATGTTATTTATGTTACATTCACTTCCAAAGCCCCCCCAGAAGTGCTTAAATATTTAATTATATCCACTGTATTAATGGCATAAATAAGATATATCAGTGAAGTGACTTAAACCATGAAAAGGCTTTCTGAGCCGGGACTAGATAGCAGGTGTTCTTTGGGCCTGGGTCTGTGCTGAGGCATAGGATAAATAGTCCTCACTAAGTTTCAGGAGTCATCTCTTAGAAAAAAAAATGGAATATTTACCTGGCCTTCTGCTAATAGTTTAGATCTAGATTCCTTCAGTTGATTACGGAATTATGGTATAATTTTGTCTGGAAGGGACCTTGACATTTTGAATTCAAATGATGTTGTTAACAGTATATCTCTTGGAAGAATATGTAAAACTAGAGGACGACTATGAATTATGTTTTTATATCCTAGCCCTTTCCCTAAACTGGCAGTAAACTGAAACCATATGACTTTGGCCCATTTCAAATACTCTTAACTGAAATACATTGGAGATTTTTGGCTAGGATTTTTTTTAAAAAAGACAAATACATTTGTGCATCCAAAAAATTTGAGATCACATAGTGAATCAGTGCTAGAGCAAGGGAGTGCAGCCGCTTGTTCTTGACACACAACAGCAGAGCTGTAAGGTGGCTGTCAAGTGTAAACTGATGTTTTCTAGACATGGTTGCTCACTGGAAAAGTTTGGTTTAACCGCATCTGAAACTCATGGTAGTACACCTACTTTGACAAAAGTGTTCCTTGAGAAATATTTCGGACAGGATTGGAATTTCTGGTTAGAATGAGACAGAGAAAGAAAGAGGGAGAGCAGTTAGTGCTGCGAAAGCCAGAACATCTGGCTGAGATGTGGAAAACCAATTTGAATACATGCCATTGGCTAATTGCGAGCTGATTTTACCAGCCTTTTCTGTTCAAGGATATCCTCATCATATAATTGTATTGAAGGGAGTGAACAAGAGAAAAGCTGATGCTATCATCTGATATTTAAAAGCTCTCCTTTGATGTGGAAAACTCAGGTTCAAAACCTTATAAAGTACTTAAAGATTTATGCAAAGGGAAACGGCTCCAACAGAGAAGAATAAGAAAGAAGTGCCCAGCAATAGCCTCAAATAGCTCCTTTACTGGTGTATAAAGCCCGTCGCTGAAAAGTGCAGAAAACGGTGGAGCAGAAAGTCAAAGCAAAAAGTGCCATACCCACAGGGTAGAAACACTGTTTTCTGTTTCTTCACTCAGTCCCTAAGAGAAATGTGAACGCTCTTATGTTTGTCCTAATACGGTGGAAGGAGGCTTCTGAAATCATGAAAGTCCTCCAGGGAGACAAAACCCTTTTCCCCCATGCTGTCATTAGGAAAAGGTGTTGTATTTACAAATGCTGTCAAAGACAGATGTATCAGGCAGGATTGTAGAGATATACAGGATAGTCAGGCTGTTCACTGACTAAGGAAGGGAATTACAGTATTGCATGAGCTGTCTGTAACACTTAACATAACGTTTCCCTTTAAAAGGGGCAACAACTCCTTCTTGGAGACCTCTTCATTAGCAAATCTGAAAAAAGGTACTTAGCTGGAGTGTTACCTCCTTTTTATTGATGAATAAAAAAACTGCACAGAAGTTAACTCCTGGCCCCAAATTATTCTTGGAGTTCCAGACACTGCATCGTGTACTCAGGTACCTAATTGTCCTTTCTGAATATGAAGAATTTTTTACATACATTTTCCAACCAAGTGCAGAAGAATTAAGGTGGTGAGAATTTAATTACAGGTAACAAGCTGACATTTTTCTGCAAATTTCATGTTTTTATTTCACCTCATGTATGCATAGTTCAAAACTGGAATGAAATTATATTATCAAAATGAGCAATCCACTTCCAGTCTGAGATGCATGATCAATTATTTGAGTCTCTATTAAGGACTATGCCAGCTCTTTATACACTACTGGAATTCAGCCTAATAGTGCATTGTGGATAGTCAGGAAGCAAATTGTATAACTAAAAAAATGGAGAATTTTCTATCCTATATGATGTTACCTTGTCTGGAATACGGGTTTCTATGAACCTTGAGTACTTTCAGGCCCATTTATATAAAAGGTTGCTTACTTATTTCTTTTTATATTTCCTAAGAGATTCTGCCTTGGATTTTATCTTTCCACTTTTGAGTCCCCACTGATTGCTCAGCTTCCCCTTAATATCTCGACTGTTAGCTGACTGCTCGGCAACAATATTTTTACTGCAGCTAAAGGAGGTCTCCCTAAGAGAATTTAGATAGTTTGGGAATAATTGATCAAACTGGTAGGTGGGGGCTAGCCTACAGGGAGATTGGCAGCTGTTACTGACTTATAAAAATGCTCCTGATGATAATGCAGAATACTGAGAGAGTGAAGGTAATTGCTGACATGCTGGTGTGTACCCAGTGGAAGAGAATGTTTTGTGTGCTGTACACATTGCATGCTGGTTGTCTTACAGGAAAGAGATACCTCTTTTGAGTGCTCGATAGAAGCTGAAGGTCTCCTGGAAATTGTGTTTCTGTACACAGCAGAGTCATCACAAATTGGAAATATTTCTGTGTATGCAAGTGAAAGGTGTAGAGAAGTGTGTGCTGACTGCAGAGCTGCCATAGCTAGTACACTTTGTTATGTGATTTAGATTTAGACACAGGTCTAATGTGTTTCATAGCACAAAATAAAATATGTGGTGTTAGAGTTCCCTCTTTTTCCAAGTATCTCTGTTGCCAAATGGTTTATAGCCAGCATCCTGTTCCTGACAACTCCATCACAAAGTTCTTGTAGTCTACATACTAGGATAGGGTCAAATTTGGGGAGTATCTGGTTGTGTACTGCATTAGTTCCTGGTACACAGCTTGCTCTTTTTCTAAAATCTGGAACACCGTCATTATGTCTCCTCTTCACTTTCTCTCAATCCATAGCAGAATTGACTGCACTGTGAAGAGCTGGCATCTGCTTTACTTCCAGCCAACTGTTTTAAAGACCTCACACTGTTATGCTTGCAGATTTTTATTTTTTTCTTCAGGTGTTCTTCCAATGGCCCTATCCAAAGGCTGTTGAAGGTCAATGAGACAGGTTCTCAGCTCATGTAACTGATACAGCTCCATTTACTTCAGCTAATGTTGACATTTTGCATCAGATGATCTCTCTCTCAGAGAGAATTGTTTTTCCCATATATGACTAGTATTAGATTGCATAAATTTTGTTCGTAGTGTATAGAGTACATTGCTAAGTAGGTTAGACTCCTGTGCTGCCTACTTGTCTCAAGAATAATGTTGTTTCATTTCATAATGACATAATGGTGCCACCTGCAGTTCAGAGCCTTATACAAGTGGTTTCCGTTAGTGGTTCCCAGTAATAACTGCACTGAACATAGTAACATGAAGGATAACAATAATCAGTCATTTGTAGCAGTCACCACAATTTAAGAAAAGCTGCTTTATTTACATTACCATAATTTTCTCACTATTTGCCTTGAAAAGGAAGTCAATGAAACTAAAATCTTTGAACTGATGACTTGTCAGAGACATCCGATAAAGCTCAGTGTCATTATTCTCCTTAGCTCTGTATGACACTGAGTGTGCTGGAACCTGCTAAAACACTTACCTGCAGCTTTCAGTCCCTGTGCACACATCACGAATAAGGAGAATCTGGACCCTGACTAAACTCTTTGAAACTAAGTGATTTTTTTTGTTGTTGTTTTTATTGACAGAGTACAATCAGAATGACTGATTCATGTTTCTCTTTTGTGTCCACATCTGTCTGTGGGTTTTTCTCTTCCTTTCTTTCTCTCTCTCTCTCTCAATAGGGAAACTCTTCTCCCACTACCAAGGGATACCCAACTACTGAATATTCTGTTATGGATTCTTTACTATTATTATTTATAATACGAGAGTTTTTACATGGTTTCTGGTGCTCTTACTTCTTTCTTACTTTTCCCTGTCATTAAAGAAAGAGTAATTTGTGCTTTACATGAATGTATGAGAATATTTTTTTAGAAAGTGGTGAACTGTACAGAGGCAGTGTGCAAACATACCACATCGTTTGGGAAACTGGGAGAGGGAACATGACGAAGTAGAAAACATATTTGAAAATCCTGTTAGTTCCAGTTGCAGTTGCTTAATAGGATGAACTTGGTATTTATTACTTTGATTTGTTTTTTTCAATTACTTTGCTCTGTGGGTAGTCTTCAGAGAATATCTAGTGACCAGCCAGACAAATCCCTTTGTTCTGCCTGAATATTCTTCTTTGTGTAGGGTCTCTTTTTATTATTTTTTATTATTATTTTTTACTGAATTATGATCATTGTTTAATAGCTACCCTATTGATACAGGCACATGTTTTGCTTAAATGTCCTCATGTCCTTTAATCATAGCAAGATAAATCACCCACATTAAAGAAGAAATAAGGGGGGTTATAATTACATGGAATTAAATGTTTGATTCACCATCTTCTTCCATTGGTAATTATTTTAATGATAGTTTCGTAATTCACCTAGCAGAGTAATGAAAGAATGTCCACACCTACATCATTTTCCTGAATGCAAAGGAAATTGCACATTAATCTGACAAAATGTTGACATTAGGGAATGAATTATCAGCTCAGTTTTAACTAGGCCTCTTTTTACTCACCTCCAGTTATTTGTGGCATAATTTTGGTCGTTTAAGCAATCTAAGTACCTGATTGCTTATTCAGAAAGAGTACTTAGGTATCTAAGCTCTGTGACTTCTACCAGTTATCTGGAGTACAAACATAGAGCTCACCTATTGTAAGTATGGTTTTAGAGTATAAGCTACAGTCTTTGCTGAAGTTCTCATTTTTCCCCAGTGCTGCATTTCTTTCCTTTCTCAAATCACCCAAGTCCTCTGCTCAACTCAGCAGTACCAGGCATTGCTGCTTTTTTCCAAACCTGTTTGCTAGTTTTATACACCATAAAAATATTCTGGAATGACAACTATATTATTTATCTCCCAGTCTACTTTGCTCTAATTCTTCAGTCTGGGGTGTGTTGGTGGTTTTTTGTTGTTGTTGTTTGTTTGTTTGTTTTTTAACTTGAGAGCAGGCGTACTGAAATGTAGGGCGTTTATTTTTATGGAAAGATCACAGACAGTCAGCCATATTCTTTCATTTAATCTCATATCTCCTGTAGAGCCTCGTAACTGATTTGAAGTGCAGATAAGTAAGTACAAAATTAGTAGATATGTATAATGTTTCCCTTTTTATTCCATGATGTTTAGCCATAGAAGTGCAAGTATTTTAAGTTGTTCTTTACAACCTAGGCATCCTCAACTACACCTAGATTTAATTCAGCCAAGGAAAGATGATAGAACCACGAACAGTGAAGGGTTTGGCTCTTAGCTGATTTCAACACGGTAATTGCAAAGTCTTGCATGGGAGGAAGGCTTCATCTGCTGCTGGTAGGCACCTACCTCTGGGGGACAACTGTGGCAACTCCTCAAGAGTGTGCGGAAACGCTCTGTGACAGTTCAGGGCAGGAAGCGACAAATAATAGTATTGCGGGCTGAACTGCAGGAGTTGTTGAGTTGGTAGAAATTTAATTGCTTGTGCTGGAATCAGGCCAGTGAACAGGGTCATCTCTCTTGTCCTTTGAAGGAGTATTTTGGCACATTCCAGATGCTGCAACAGCACTTGGAGTTGCAGCAATTTTATACACACACACACACACATATATATATATATGTATATATATATATATATATATATGTGTGTGTGTGTGTATAAAA
>CM021732.1:45300745-45318065 GCA_011075105.1 Heteronetta atricapilla | reverse complement strand
GTGTGTGTGTGTGTATAATATATGTGTGTGTATATATATATATATATACATATATAATATATGTGTGTGTATATATATATATTCAGTGAGCTTTGATCCCCTCCTGTATTTGGAGGCTGCCCCTGCACAGAAAAATCCACCCCATAACCCCATAACCTGTCATTTAAGGAATCTCTCAAATTGCGTAAGTGCCAGTCACAATCCGGTGCAGCCTATTTGTCTTCACTACTGTCTTTTGCCAAAATCATGTCTCATTGGGGTAGATTGAAGGTTTATCTTTCCCTCCTCGATCATTTGCCACTGATTATAGCCATATGTTAGTTTCCTCATTTGGTTAATCTTTATTTGTTTATTTTAATGGTGGAGAGGTGGTCGGACACTGGAATATTTTCAGAACTGTTAGTTATCATCAAACAGAGAAATCCCAAAGATAAACTTGACATTAGAAGACATTGTCTCTTATTGTCACTGAAAAACATGCCAAAAAACTGCATTTGGATAGATATTTCCTTCCTGAAAAATCTTAATATTGAACTTCTCACCACTGCTTCACTGCTGGACAGTTTGGACTCTTATTTGTGAATATGTTGTGAATACGTCAGAAATTTATTGGGTTTGTTTAAAACCAAACTTTGAACCTTCACTCAGTCACAACAAATTGCTCACAAGTGAGAAATAGGGTAAGCACAGAAACTCTTCAGACTAGTATATCATTTCACAAAAATCATCTGTTTGTAGACAGTTCCGAAGGGGGAGGGATACAAAATTAATCAATAAATTACTTGCTTGTACATGTTTTGCTTTGCATATTTGGGAAAGAAAAAAAAGCCAAGGTCTGAACTACTTTCTAGTGTGTTCTGTGTGCAGTGGACTATTTATCTCTTAGAAATATTGTTACACTCTTAGGTATATTGCTACACTCACAAAGCTGTCAGACTCCTTCTTTCACAGACTCCTTCTTTCAACTCCTATATATATGGCTGAATTTCCTTATGATCAACTTTACACATCATCATGTTTCCTAGTTCAAGGAGCAGGAAAGGATATATATTCCTTTTCACATAAAGCAATGATAATATACACTTTTAATTGTTGGTTTGGGCAGTATATGTAATAATATAATATTTTATAATATATAAAGCTTTATACTAATATAAATATAACGTAAATTATGCATGTGTATATATATATATATATATATATACATATATACGATACACCATGTCCTACCCACTCCACAGGGGAAGAATCTGGCCTCACTCAATGCTGTAACAAAGCACTCACCTCATTACACTCAGGCTTTCATCTGATTTCTGAATCATTGCACCCATATGGAAGTCTCAGTGGTTCTGCTTTCCTCGGCCTATAGTCTACCACAATTTTCTCCCTTCCCTCCATATCCTAGTCTTTACATATCTTTTTTTCAGAAGAGGCTGCTGAGAGGCTGAGGACATTTGGCTTGTCTAGTGTGGAGAAGAGAAAGCCAAGAGGCAACCTCATGGCTCTCTGCAGCTTCCTGAGCAGGGGAAGCTGTGAGGGAGGTGCTGGTCTCTGCTCCCTGGTCACTGATGACAGGACACATAGGAAAGGCTCAAAGCTGTGCCAGGGGAGGTTCAGACATGAGGAAAAATTTCTGTACTGTGGGGGTGGTCAAACCCTGGAACAGGCTTCCTAGGGAGGTAGTTCATGCCACATACCTTTGTGTCTAAGTGGCATTTGGACAGCACCCTCAGTAATATGCTTTAACTTTTGGTTAGCCCTAAAGAGGTCAGGTGGTTGGACTTGATGATCTTTGTAGGTTCCTTCCAACTGTTCTGATCTATTTTATATATGCCAAAACTTCCAGGTCTGCCAGTCACATAGAGTAACCATGGTGCTGAGCATACTGGGTTTCCAGGTTGTTCCTTCCTGATTCTACCTAAAGGGAGCCTATAAAAAAAGCAGGATAGGGACTCTTTATGAGGGATGGTAGTAATAGGACAAGGAGTAATGATTTTAAACTGAACCAGAAAAGGAAGAAAAAGAAGTCTGCATAGTTTTAAGCAGACAGTTAACATAGTCTTTTAAGGACTATTTTCTATCCAATACAAGAAGAAAAAAACAGAAACTAGGTTACGGTGTGTGTAGAAAAAACAGAGGTCTGAACAGTTATGTAAAAGCTATGCTATATGTATGTCAAGAATGTTACCATCTGTTTCACGTTCTTTGCTTGTAAGCTTCCAAGAAACAGGAAAATATTTGCTATTTTGCTGATACGTAATCTTTTTGAAAGATCCAGACACCATGTCATGATCTTAATTAAACTCTTACGGGAAATTTTTGATGATACATTGCTGTAAGAGCTTGTGGCAGTGCAGTGGCTCAAATCCTTCATCAAGATGCTTTCAATGTCTGTTCAGGAGATTAATTCAACAGTAAATACAACATAGGCCGTAAACCAAGTCTCTTGCCAGAAAACAGTGCTAAAAGAGGCAGAAGATTTTCTTTTAAAATACATAATCTCTGTGGTAACCAAGAGGAGGTTTATGGAGGGTTCACCTTCAGGCAATATGTTTGTATGAGGGCACTAACTGAAACTCAGAGCAACACTGACAGAAAAAAAAAAAAAAAAAGAAATGAGACCACTTATACCCCCCCAGTGATCACTGCTGTGACAAATACAAAAAAATCAGCAGAGGTTTCACAAGAATGTCTTTAAAAATCCTTTATGTGAATATGTGAAGAGGAATCATGACCTTTAGTCTCACAGATCTTCACCCTTAAATTAAGCTTAGGTTTAACCTCTAACATTGACCTCATGTTATTTTAGCCATTTCAGCTATAGTGGCCTATGCATCGTGTCTCTAATCTAGAAATCTAAATATATTGGTTCTTTGTTTTCCTTAGGAAACATGGTTTAAAATGTTATTTTAGTAAACATTCAGAATAGCTTCATATTTGTTAATTGATTTCTTGTCCACTTCATGCTAAAAACTTTCCATGTTTGAAACCTGTGCCAGTCTTAGTTTCATAAATTACCCCAAACTGGGATGATCCACCTCTATGGCTGTTTATACAGTGGTATTATCCACTGAATAGAGTGACTGGTTCAGGGCCATTAAACCCAATGCCATTTGCCAGGTCATTCTTTTGGAATGATATACAAGAGACACGTGTAATTAACTCCACCACTGGTTGACAACAGAAAGAACAGAGCAATCAGTCACTTTGTGTACACATTCCTCATTATTACAAGTGGTGTTCGGGGGCAGATTCCTGCTGCTCTGGTAGGGAAGGGCACTTTGTACTCTTACTGCCGACCCCCATCATTTTCCTTCCCAGCTCTAGACAATGGTTGATTTTTGTCTGCTGACTGAAAGCACAAGATAAAGCTAACTTGAATCTTTTTTCAGGAACCAAGCATAAACAGTAGGAACTAGAATCTTGTTCTGTCTGAGAGCTTACTGATATGCAACGACAAATTAAGATAGATTTCACTGATGTGTCTGCAGCTTCTCCAATAGGCATATCAGAGAGGCCTGGTGATAAGCAATGCCTTTTTGGTACACATACCAGGTGGGTGTAAATCTCAGATACATGCTGGTAATGAGAAGAGGCACTTCTATGTCAGTAAACTGATTTAGCACCTCTCCTAAAAGTTTTGGAAGGTATATTCTTTTGCACAAGGTCTGGACAAACTGTGAACTAAGGAAAGATGCTCATGGAGAAAACTACATGCAAAGTACTGATAACCTCACTGATGAAGCACTAAATGAATCTTAGGACAGTGCTTGCAAATGTTTTTGCTCTTACTATGTTTTGCGATTGTTTGATGTGTTCATTACATGTGTAAAAAGTTTAACATTATGGTATGGACTATGCAGGCAAAGACATAGGCTCAAAAACTGAAATCTCATTGATTCAGATGGACTGTCACTGTTTTACATTTGCTTTAAAGGTGCTCCAGAGTGCTCTTTTGTCTCTCAGACCATTAAGTCTTCATGAATACAAGCAGGATACATAAAAATTATTCCACTTCCGTATTGCATATTAAGTTGCTAGGGGTGTTTTGGATGAGAAAATAGAAAAAAAAAAATTAGCAAGGAGTTCTTTGTCCTTCCCATAAGAAGTGTAGCTATTGATAATTTAATAGGCAAGCAATACAACTACATGGCCATTTGTTTCAATCCAGTTAGCAAATCTAGGTGTGCATGTACAACCATGCTGAACTTGTTTAGTAACTGCACAGTTTCTTCCATATATGCTGAGGACTGTTGCATAAACTTAACTGTGATTGTAAAGTAGATGTCTTTTTGTCACCAATGTAACCTACAGAGACATTGAAAATCCAGTTATAAGTTTCCCTCTCAAATGTAATTTATTTTAGTATATTTCTCTATTTCAGGGAAATATCTGAGGGGTGCATATGTAAGCAATAACATGGGTGGATGTTCTATGTCTGAGTCTCTTAGATACCCTTGTAATACAAATAAGGGTAATCAACAAGCTATGTTTTTTAGTTAATCACTTCTGAAATTATACTGATGTTTTTTTCACCTGCTGTGAGCGGTCGAGTAGAGGCAACATCCATTTGTGAGGCTTCCTGTCATTGCGGAGCCACTGCTGATGTACTCAAACCTCCAGTGGTGGTATAGAGAGATAGGGTTGGTGATGATGGTTCTGTAAATGATCACTTCTTTTATTTGGCAAGAAGTGAAATAGGCTCAAGCTGGTGTTGTATTGCAGCTATCAATAAAGCATGACTCACTCACTCTGATCTTAAATCAGAGGACCTGCCACGCTTTGTAGAAAACTGTGAATTTTCCCTTCTTTCACTCTTCTTTCTCCCAGGAAGATAATTTTGAAACCAAATGGATCATGAGCTTAGATCCACAGCAAGACTATTTTTCTTTGTGTTTTGACTGTTGTCTTGGGTGCTATACTTACTGTAGGATGTGGAAGGAAATGCTGAATCATTTGCCATTAACTAAGAGGAAGTTATCGGTGTCTATCTCAAATCTCCTTCTGTGTCACTAGGCAAAGGATCTGAATCCAATAGAACCCTGTCAACTTTAATGTATCAATTACCACTGTCTACATACAGGAGGTGAAGCACAATGGTATTGATGGAATCCTAGCACCTGTAGAAGCTAATAGGAAACATCTCATTGCCTGTAATGGAGCTGGGATTTTACCTGATTCTAATGGAGCAAACTCAGCTATGCTGGTCTACCCATGAATATCAGTCAATTCTAATTCAGCAGAAAAGAAGCTGCAGTTCTCAAAAAGAGTGAGGCTCTGTAGTCAAGAAGATAACTTTCAAAGTTGTTTCTAGGTTGCTTTCATGGAGGCTGCACAAGCCTAATAATGTAGGGTATAAGCTCTTTTTCTGCCATTAGTCTAGTTTTTTGAGTAGTTCAGAAACAGTTTGAAAAATTGAGTTAATCTTCCTGAGAGGAAAAAGTTCAAATATTTTATCTACAGTGCTCTGAAGAAGGCTTTACTTCAGCCAGTGAGAGACTCGCAAGAAACATTGGTTCATTACATCTGGTACAGTCTATTCCCACTGGAGCCCAACTTCAGAGGAAATCTAAAATGAGCCATAAAAAAAAAAAAAAAAAAAAAAAAAAAAGTTTATTTTAAATTGTTGGAGAAGGACAGCTACTGAAAAGAGAAAACTAAGTGATGACCAGCTTGGAAGAAAAAAACACGGATTGAATTTCATACAAAGGAAGAAAGACCATTTTAATTTATTCTCCAGTATGTAACCCAGGGTTGTGATGTGGGTAATGAAGATTCAAGCCTTGGAACATCATGAATATGGAAGTAGGATAACATGAAGTGTTTCAGCTTTTGTACTGAAGATTTCACATAGCTTTTCTCATATCCAAGTGGGGAGAATGGGTAGGTAGTGGATAAAGACCTTCCTATAAAAAGACCTTCTTTGAAGTATTCCAAATAGTGTAGATATACTTCAGGGAGGTACAGTAGGTTTACTTCGTTATCAAGTAATAATAAACCTGATGAGACACAGACTCAGAAAAATTTGTTCCAGAAAAAAAATCGCTTTGAAGATCAAGTAAAGTTGTTTTATTTATTTATTTTTTCTCTGTTTTTTTTTTTTTTTTTTTTTCACGTTCTCTGTTGGGCTTTTGTGATTTTTTTTTTTTTAATTTTCTTTTAAATTAAGTTATCGCTTATGACACCTGGTGACTTGGGGTGATTATAGAAGCAGGGCAGGTCACTAACATTTGCCTCAAGATCTTGTTTCTCTGGGAGTCTCTTACCTAAAAATTACTGTAGTGTTACTTTAGTTTAGAGCTGAAAGATAAAAGCATTGTAACTGACTGGCTGTAATTTATTACATTCAGATCCAAAAACAAGCATTCTCCTCCATGTCATATCCACATATCCACATATCTTGTTTCACAGAAGGGTAAGGAAAAGCCACACAAGACAATTTCTGTTCAGAATTTAACTACTTGTCCTGTACTGTTGCCCCAAAACCTCATTAGGGACTGCAGGCATTTAATGAGCAAAGATAATTTCTTCCTTAAAAGGTATCCATTTCACTCTTTATTGAGTCTCAGAGGATAGATACTGAAGTAACACCACACAGACAAATCTCTTTTTTATGCAGTATATGAGCTAGGTTCCTGCATGCATCTCAGACGGATCAGCCTAGGGAGCCTCATATTCAAGGGACTATTTTGGATGCTTGGGGCTGCTGTCTTTTTGGCAGTTTTGCCCTTCAGAGGGAGAAGGCAGCTGGAGAGTGGGCATATGGTCTTCTTTCCCACTCAAGCTGGTGTCTGATTGCCCCAAGTTAATGAAGTGCTTTAAGCTAAGTAAGCTGTTACGCTGTTAGAAGGTTTGTTAGAGTTCCCGAGCTGTACCTCTCCACCTAGGTGGTGAAGTAATACCAGCACAAATAATACTAACACTTTGTGTTTGGACTTGGAGCACAAGCACAGCTGGGGAAACTCAGGCTGGCAGGACTGGGAATTTCTTAGTTTCTGTTGGCTTTTTACATTCTGTAATCTGCAGCGTCTGGCTGATTGAGGGCAACTCAAATGGATTGTTTTCAGGAAGTACATTTCCATGGTCTAGCTGTCAGCAAACTCCAGATAGGATTTAGTCATGAGGCTCACTGCCAGTCTATTAAAAACCAACCTTTTGAGCATGTCTTGGGCTAGTTCATAAATTACAAGGTTAAGTTACAAGTCTCTCCATTACCCCTGCACAAAGGTGCTACATATAACGGTTGTCTCACCATGACAACCTAATGGGGACAAATCACTTTAAGCCTTTCCCCAAAGGTATAATGGGAAAATAACCTCAGCACCTACACACACGAACGCATACTTCAGGGGTCAGTCTTCGCTCTTAGTTCTTTTGTGGACAAAGCTAAATAGGATGGTGAGCACGGAAAGAATTCTATTATGACAATTACATAGGAATTTTGCATAGTGAAAATATTTGTATATTGAGACTTGGAACACCACTTTGTTGTGTCAAGCCAGGTCACATGAATTGAACTTTAAAAAATAAAGTTTGAGTTTGGATCATATGGTCAAAATCTGAGGTAGGAATTCATCTTTTGCTGTTAAATTATCAAACAAGAATGCTGCCTCACTCTGTGAGAGACACTGGATTTGGAAATTGTTTAATTTCTTATCTCAGCATCATTACACCATAGGACATAAGTACTGAATGGAACTGGAGAATGGTTAATAAAATCCAAATGATATTTTAGTGAAATATAGTTTAAAAAATGTGCAAGTTTTTTGCTCACACAGAGGTAGCAAGGCCAGGAAATTCTGCCAGAGAAGCCCATGCAGTTGCAGCTCCAGTGCAAATACATTTTTTCTTGCATGCTGCTCGGAAGTTCCCGTTGTAGTGAGAGTGTTGCCAATGTCTCTGCTCAGTGAGAAAGCTAGACAGAAATAAAATCAGAGGAAATTTCTGTCTGCATCCACCTGAAAGACCTTTTTCTTCCTAAAATGGAGCCTTCCCCCTCCTTTCCCCAGTGATAAAGTTCAAGTTCAGCCCAAAAGGAAATCTTTGATTTTGTGGCACTTAAAAGCTGAAGGAATGACAGTGCACATACCCAGGGCTTGGTTCTTTGAGCTCCTCTTTTAGTAGCAGTTATACTAGTTAGCTCAATCAGGCATCAGCTCCTTGAGAAAGCTTGAAGCGGTGTTCCCTTTCCCTGCAGCAGCAAATATTTGGGAAGACAAAAAGGACCATTCAGGGATGGAGGATGTTGTCCATCTTTCCATCACCGTGTAGGATTACATGGTCAGAAGCTTTTATTCCCTGCATTTGAACTTGTAACCAAGAGGTAGAAGATTGAGTTCTTTCACCAGTTATCTGAACACTGATTTACCGGTGTTTAAAATTAAACATATGGAAAGCCACCTTAATTAACGAGACTTTTAATAGAGTGTAAGTACGCTATTAATCACCTGCTTAAGCAACCTGTAAGGGGACAGAGCCAAGGAATACGTTAAGGTCTACCTAGAGATGAAGGATTATCTATGGAGGATTTGTTTTGAAAAGCACATAGGGCCTTGTTTAAAAACGTACAAACAACAATCTTTCAAATATTTCATAGGGAAATAATTGTCTGACTATCACATTTGGTCTTTACCTGATTCTGCATAATTTGCAAAGGTGCTTCCCTGCTTATTTTAGTAGGTTTTTATAAAAACTTCTGGGCCCCAGTATTTGTATGTTTTAAAAATATTTTTCACAGGCCGTTAAAATGCAGAATCTTTCATGTGTACAGCATGTTTTTCAGAGAATAACAATTAATTTCTATGGCCCCATATGAAGCTCTGAAAAAATGAAATCGTAATGGATGTACTTGCAGGAGCTCCCTTTCTCCCTTAGCTGTAATTGTGCAAATGGTACTGAGATAATACTGTCATTGTTTGTCTTTTCCGTGAAGCCAGTGTGAAGATTAAAGTACCATCTGGCTTTCTGAAAGCTAAAGTTACCAAACCTCTAGCTTGAGACAAACAAGAAGCTGGATCCCTGCTTGGGTGGGCATTTTAAATGCAACTTTGCCCATCTCCAGTTAAAATTCTCAACACAAATCAGTGGTCGGAGCTTTTCCCTCCTCGTAAGAGTTAGCATTCTAGCAGAAATGTTTCAGAGCACATTTTTCTGGAGGTCTCTTAGGTCTGTGCTTGTTTTTATGCCCTAACAGAGTGTAAAGATAGAACCTGGAAAGTAAAGCTTGTTGAAAATTTCATGATAAAGTTTTGGTTTCTTTTTGATTTTTTTTCTGAAAACATTTTGAAAATTAGCCAGCATTTTACACATTTATATCAATTTTGCTATGAGGTTTTGACATATCTTTTTACTTAGTGTTCTTTCTGAGATCTTAAATCATTTGCACAATCATTACAGAAAAAAAGAATCTTTTTAAGTCATGCTTTATCTCTGAAATCCATTTTTTCCATGAAATATTTAGAAAGTATGTTCAATAAAAAAAATGAGTTACATTAATAGGAAACTTCACAGAAAGTGAAAAGGAAGCCTTTTCAAGCTGTATGAAATAGAAATAATTTCAGATTGTTTTGTGAATTAAATTATTTTTTCTTGGTTATTTTTCTGTTAGCAGCTCTTCTAAAAATTGCAGTTGATAAGCACATAGTGATTTTTAATGAACATCTCATCAAAAGAATTCACCAGGGCTGTTAGTGATAAAAATACTGTGTGTAGTTATGTTCCAGGCGATGTTACCACTAGCAGAACCAGAAACCCACTCTCATTTGATTACTGCTGTATAAAATATCATCTATAAACAAACACACAGATGAACCCATCTCCCTGCCACTATCCCCCCTCCCTGCCAATGTCAAAGCAATTAGAAAGGAACTCTATGTCTTAGAGAAAAATATCATTGCTTTTCAAATATCATCCGAAGATCTTATTTTCCTCTGGGTTCCCTGCATAAAAAAATAAGCAAAATTGCAGGTGATAGAACAGCAAAATAACAGAGTCTTAAGAACCAGGTCTTTGCCTGACCAGTGAGCTATTTCAACTGATTAACGTCTGGAGCAATATGGCATATGCTTCTGCTCTTTCCCTGTGAGCAGTTCTTTTTAGCACTGCTACACATCTTCCGTGTGGATTAGAGAAATTCCACTTGCATCAAACCAAATCTCTTCCTGCGGCTAAGTGGAATAGTGTTGAAAGTTCAAAAAAAGGCTACTGCCACTATGAAAAAAGGAACCTAAATGATAATGTGGGTGGTGATATAGCGCATGGAGGAGTCCTGGGTATAAATTTAGTGAAATCACCACCTGTGTTCCTTCTACAAAGGCAGCTGAGGTACATGAGCTCTTAATAGCTTAATAAATTCAGGAAACTGGGTTAGATTTACAGATCAAATACCTTCCTACCTATGCTTCAAGTCAATGCACCTCACGTCGACAAATATTTTGTGCAGAAGATGCTATTTATTACCTTATGACTGTGGTGGGAGCATGTTAGATGATGAATATCTGTTGTGGCAGACTTTGTGTGATACCCCACTTGTATTAAGTTGTTAGATAGTCTTTCTCTCTTTAAAGCATTTTTGTCCTTTTGCTCTTACTCAAAGAATCTGGTCATTTTGCCTGTGCTGCAAGCTTTCTGTTGAGTCCCACACTCTCAAATTGAATTTACAAATCACTCTTTTGGTGGTACAGTGAAAAGGGATTGGTCATGGTGCTTAGATGCCAACTCTGACTGTGTTATTCAGTATAAATGGAGCCACATTAAAAGGCTGGCTACAAAGTGTAGCCAGAGGAGGTAGAAGTCTTTTCCACTAAAATGCTTTACTGTAAATATTTAATGCTAGAGGTTCAGTCAAAATCTGGTGGTCTCAGTTCCCATCTGGGTGAACACTTTTGTCCCCTTTGGGGGATCTTAATCTTAAGTTTTAAGATTAGTATTTAATAGAGCTTGTAGTCACTGCTCTGCATTTTGTCTTGGCTAGCTGAATTTTATTTAGAAATGTCTGCAACATAAATTCTTACAGCTCAAGCTCATTGAGATATTCATGTTTATGCATGAATTTATGAATGACTACCAGCAGGATTTTGCTTTACTAGTGACTGTTGAGCAACACTGGAAAACAGCCAAGATATGGGCACCAAACACTGACGTGTATGAAATCAAAGCCATTTCAGAAGATGATCTCTGTAACTATTGTCTCATCTTCACTGACTGTAAAAATGAGAAGAGTAACATTTGACCACAGAAACTAGTGTTTTGAAAATTAATTGATATTTGTAAAGCACTTCAGTGAGGTAGGTTACTCCTAATTCAGGACACCACTTCAGCATGAACATGCAAACACACAAAATAATTTTACACTTAGCTAAAAGATCAATCCTTTCTTTCTAAAATACATGACCTTGCTTTCATCAGCTGATTTGATAACACAAAGCTGTCAGTAGCAAGCTGTGTTGAGATTCCACTTGTCGTTTCATTTTGATCTGGACAAGAATATGTTTTTATTATCACTGGTGATTTCCTTCTGGATGAAACATTCCATCCAGTGCATATCATAATTTTTCCTGTAGTGCTTGTCAATAAAACCTGTTTTCTGTCTGAAGAAAAATATGCTCTTATGTTCTTTTCCTTTTTCTCTCCCCAGTGCATAGTTTGGGATTGGGATTCTAATGGAAAGCATGACTTCATTGGAGAATTTAGCTCGACTTTCAAGGAGATGCGAGGAGCTATGGAAGGGAGACAGGTATGTGGAGACAACCCCAAGCAGTGTCAGTATATAAGCTTTGTACAGCTCTGTTCCTCAGACAATTCTGTAATGCTGCAGATGACATTGCCTCATTATTTATTGGAAGTTCAATTGTTCTGTTTATCTCCTGTATGTTCCTGGACATGATAACCTGAAAATGCAAAAATCAGCCTTTCCTGTACTTCCATGCCTGAAATAATGAGGCTGCTTTTCTAGTTCACATTCCACAGGCATTTCTTTCTGCTAATATTTATTAGACACTGAGCCTAAGAACATAGTTTCTATAATGTGCTGTGCTGTTATGGCAAAGCAGAGGCACAATCTGGGTACTCAAAGCATTCCCCAGCTGGCCTACAGCCTTTTTTGGGGTGAGGGTCATTCTCCATCTTTCTCCATTTCTCATGTGCTGCATTTATTGATATCAGCTCTAACTTGAACCCATCACAATGAAACTAAACAGTTTCTGAAATGTCTTATGAATTACAGTCCTAAAGGAAAATGAAGTTGTTAGGTTATTAATAATTTCACTTCTTTATGTCAGCTTGATCTTTTCAAATTGGAGTTGATGGTAATTATTGAATGTGATAAATGATTTGACATATCTAATTTGAGAAATTGTCATTTCCTATTATTACTTAATCCTAAAGGTGTTTTGATAAACCCTCTGAGGGGAAGTTTAAAATGTTGGCTTTCTAATCTGCTGATAATTTGTAGTCACTGCTTCATGGTGATCTCAATATTAAACATAAGTGCATAGTAAACTTTATTCAAGCTTTACATTAGGGTTCTGTTTATAGTGGGTTAATAGCAAGCTAACAGAGAAAAAAGGTGTTTATTAAGTGGTGCAGTCATGCTATTCTTTAGGTCAAGAAGTTTCTACTGTTCTTCTGTGTATCTTCTATTGATGTTCTAGAGTTTTGCATATTTTGCTTATATGTAAAATACCATTGCTATATATATACATCAGTCATGTATTAACCCATTACAAATACATCCTGGACAGAACCTGAGTGTAAATGAAACCCTGCTTTGCTTTCTCAGAGTCAAATTAAGTTAGAAGATTAAGACCCATTTACAAGAGACTAGGCTGAATTTTTGCAGCTTTTATATCACTTACATGAAGTGTTACCTGCCAAAACATAAACCAAACTGAATCTGAGTGGAAGTAAAACCTATCTAAAAAGGCAAACTAAGTCCAGATTGAACATTAACAAGGGCAGAGTTATGATAGCACCCCAATTTTGAATGTAAGTGGCTATGGCTGGGAAAGATGCCATGTGAAAGTGGTAAAGGGTAAAACTTTTCAGTATAAACATTTCCTAAATGGCAACAGACTCCTTCCCAAACAGCTTGTTGAACAAGACAAGAAGAGCCTTGCTGTCCAGAGTACCGAATGGCTGTGAAGGATAAACCAAACATTTTTTATTCTGATGGAGAAACAGTATTCTCTTTTCATCCCCAGCTAGTGAAAAGGATGATTAACCCTGTCAGGGGCATAGGATGTTAGCATGGCCATTTGTCAAACCTTTTTCTTGTCTATATAAACTCACATTGTATTAAAAGAGTTTTGTCCAGGAATATTTTAATGTTGCACAGCGCCTTGAATGCCTAAGCCTTTGTGTTGCTTCCCTTTGCCATCCTGCAAGCTGCCTTTTCCCCTGTAACATCACAGACTGCTTTTCAGTGTAAGCGTGCAGTTTTTCTCCTCCATGCTTCTATGCTGTTATGGCATTATTTCTCCCTTGTTGCTCTCATTTTATTGCTCTTGTGCAGTTACTCTATGGGCTTGTACCTGCAAAACCAGATACTGCTGTTGTAGATGGTTCTCTTGGGACACAATTGCAACTAGCATGAGACTCACTTCTCCCCCCACCTCTTTGGTACTCCCTGGTTTGTAGTGTATTCTGAAAAAAGAAAAAAAAAAAGAAAAAAAAAAGTTTTTATTGGATAATATAGTCGGTAATAATAGTCATTTAAATGGTTAATAAGTATTGCCCCAAAATACATATGCACATCCCAGACAGCTTTTGCACTTGATGATTGCAGGCCCCAGTTGGCACTAATAGCACAATGGGCAATTTGAGCAGGTCGTGATGGAAACAATTTAGTTATTGAGATAAAAGTATTGTTGGAAATCACGTGCTGCAAGGAAAGGTCACTTCTGTGTGAGACTATATCACTTGTCTTCCTTGTTGGCCAACAAAGAGCAATTTCCCTTTCCCTTTTTCTCTTCCCCTTTCTCTCTGTTCCTTCCTCCTTCTTCTTCTCTCCTCTTCCTCTATCCTTCAGATGTAAATGTCGCTGCTAAAGGCAAGTTGTGCCGTTGGCTGTGGACCCCATAAATGTGTCTTCGGTGCACAGTTTGTCTCAACATCTGTTGTGCAACATGGTGTGATATGATTAGCATGTCTTTTTATTTTCTTTAGTTTTATTCTCACCTAAGAAAAATAACGTTCAATGGAGTGTTTACTTTGAATTAAGAGGGTTTAGTAAAACTTGAGGGAAAGGCAGAGGAGGTGGAAAGTGGTTTGCATTCAAGTGGGTGTGTTGCTAGATATTTCTAATAAGGAAGGCCACATCAGAGAAATGTAATTATATGTGGGTGAGGAAATGGGTAGGTTAGATGTATCCCTTCGTTCCTGGAAAAGATTTTTTCATAGGCTCAGATCAGAAAATGTTATGTTTTCCATGCAGTACTTCTTCCAGTCAGAGGAATAAAACTGCCAACAGCATCCTTCAGTCTGTGGCGTTAACCATTCTTTCATAAAGCATCTCAAGAGTGAGTGTCTTGAAGATGAGGACCAAAATCTGAAATCTAATCTCAACTGCTGTGGAAGCCAGTGTGAAGAGCAGAGCTCAGGTCTGACAATCCCTGTTTGAGTTGCTGAGGAGACACAATGAAATTTTTTATTATGGTTGTATTTTAGTTTGTGCAGTAGGCTTTATGACCAGCTGCAGTACATTGCTGTAGTTCTGTCAAAAGATAATCAAAACATCCTAGGGATTGGCAGTCAGGGTTTTTCAGTCTCCCAGACAACAGGAGAGAATAAGAGGGAACATTTAGCATTGGCAGGGGATGCGGGATCTCTCCTTAAGTACCAGATGCAAAGGAGGTTATACCAATGGCATGACTCTCCCTCTGCCCATCAGCAGCATCTGTATTAGTTGGTGTCAGTTCCACAAGTTGTCATAAATACTTTAATTGGTAAGGATGAGAGTAATATAGTAGTATATGTTGGTGAGCAGGAAAAACTGTGTGTCTTCTGTGTACTGCTAGTACTTCACATCATTTCACCAGTTCACCTCATCTCCATTTGGTGTATTTGAAAAGGATCTCGAGGTTGCCTTTTAACTGTTCATAGTTCATCCTCCAGAAAGCACTAATAGTATTCTATCCCATTCTTCAACCTGCTCCTCAAGTGAGATAAGTCTTATTATTACAAGTCTTGTAGCCTAGCTGTCAGATGCTACAGAACCTCCTGGGATGATCAGGATGGATATGTGCTACAGGAGGTGGTGGTGCTTCGTAGACTGTTCCATACCCTGGCTGAGTATTGATTATTCCAAATGTTGAGTGTCAGCCTCTGATCAGATGATCTTACGGTTGGATTGCTGACTTGCCTCTTCTGTGAGATCTCTTGGAAATTTGTGATTGAAAGCAGGCATCATTTAGATAAATGTGAATCTATCACTGGCAGCTTGGTAGTGGTTGAAGCAGTAGTGTGTGAAGGAAGAAGAGAAGATTTCTTCTCTGAATTATTGATCACCTGTTTTGATCCGGAGTAGTGTCAGTAATTCATGAATGCCTTTCCTAAATGTGGCAGGTCCTGGGTGAGATTCACAAGTCTTGAGTTGTGATGCCTTCAGAATCAGAGTTGCTTCTCAGTGACTGAAATTACTAAATTCTGGAAAAGCTGGTTGGTGTTTGGTTTGTGATCCGGGCAAAATTATTTCTTGCTTTTTAAGAAAACTTCCTGATAATGAAAAATCTTTTCAGTGAAGCAGGATGATAGTTTGGTGTGTGTTTCTGTTCCTTAATAATTACCTTGTTGTCACAGACTGTTGTTTCCTGAGAGCTAGCCTATTTTCCTACTGATCGCCAATAAAAAAGGGACAAACACATCCTGTTGTTTAACTGTACATCTGAAATAGACATTTCTAAGCCTTCTGTTTAGCATTTCTCACCAAAATTACTCAATTACTCCTTCGCCATAATCTTGACACATACACACCAAAAAAAAACAAGTTAAGAACAAGTACATCACTTTTTGTGACAATATTTTTTAGTGAGATACTAGTAAATAGTTAGTTTATTGTATTCTTATGATTAGTTCCAAATATATGTTATCTATTTCAATATATGTTTAGTGACAGCTTTATAATATTAATCTTTCAAACATTTTCAAATAAAACTAGAAAAGCTTAATAAAAATGTAAGGACTATTAAAACTGTTCATAGGAGATATCCTCTATTAATAAGAAGGTCTTTTTTTTTTTTTTTTTTTTTTTTTTTCGACATGGAGACAATAAAACCAGAGGGATTCAGAGAAAAATGTCATAGAAACAGAAATCACCTGGATTCTCATGCAATACAAAAATAACATAAGAGAGAAATCTGTTCCTGTGTTCCTATATTACAAAAAAAAAAAAAAAAATGAACACGTGTATACGTGCACACAGAAAGGAAAGAGGAAAAAGAAAACCTACTGTGCTTACTATCTGAAGTGCTATTCCCACAAGTTCAGTGTGTTATTGGAGGAGCTGGAAAGGCTGCTGAGGTCCACAAGATTGGGTGCAATCCTTCAGGAATCGCAGCTGGTTTCCCCCATTTGTCCTGACTGTGAGCTTCTCATCAGGGCTTTTGCTTCTTTAAGTAACTAAGCACAGATGGGACATAAGCATAGTTTGGGGTTTCATTACCATCATTTGCAACAGTACTTATATTCAATAAACAGGAGATACTTGAAACCAGGTCGTTTTCAGTTTCAGATTCACAGTGGCGTTTGACAGAGAAAGACCTTGTGTTGCCCAGAGCTGCCAGGCATTTGGAGGGAACGTTAAGTGACTTTCAGGATGGTGAATCCAAATTTCACAATGTTTACCATTAGCGTCAGATTGCAGACTCTTGTATTCGTTTCCACTTAGCTGAAAAGTTAATTTAGGAGACAAAAATGAATCAATAAAAACAATGTCAGATACCAAATCAATACCGGGAATGTAAGAGCAGACTGAAATTTGGGTTTGTCCTCACAGTACAAGCAAAATATTTCAAAGTTGTTTTGCATTGTTACTTACATGCTTAGAGCTGTATTCTGAGTTCTGTTGTCTTTGGAAGAGCTGGAGATGTGACGAGGTCTGTATAGGGAATTTCCTTCAAATGACACTTGTCACATCTTCAGCTTGAGCTGTGGGAACTGGCAAGGTCAGAACCACATCTTGGTGTGTTACTAAAGATTGAGAGTTTCATGTAAAAGTCTTATTTTTTTAAGCCTACCCATAAACTGGAGAAGGACTTTTTCCTTTCCCTTTCCCTTTCCTTTTCCCTTTCCCTTTCCCTTTCCCTTTCCCTTTCCCTTTCCCTTT